>JAPQRN010000022.1:5480409-5491681 GCA_037367275.1 Coranthus polyacanthus
TAATAATAATAATAATAACAATGCATTTTAATTATTGGCGCCTTTCAAAGCACCCAGTGACACCTTAATAGCCACACAAGGAGGCAGATATGTTCCAAAAACTTAAAGTAAAATTAGACCTGATATACCAGTTTGAAAAGGTGGGTTTTGAGGCAGGATTGGAAGGCGGGAAGAGACTCAATGTTGTGAATGTCTTGTGGGAGAGAACTCCCGACAGCTGAACACTCTAAACCCCACAGAGGACAAGTGGGGCGGGTGGAACGGAGAGTTGGAAAGAAGAAGACGATCCGAGAGTACGGGACGGCGCGTAAATCTGAAGGAGGTCTGAAAGGTACGAGGGTGCGAAATAGTGACGGGCCTCGAAAGCGAGGAGCGGAATCTTGAAATCCATGAGATGTAGTGAACAGGAAGTCGGTGGAGCTGCTTGAGAACGGGAGTGATGGGTTCGGTGGAAGGAGTTCTGATGGTCTGAAGGAGACCAACTGAAGTTTATGGAGGGACTTGAGAGATAAACCAAAGAGAATAGAATTACAGTGTGACTATTCATGTGTGTAATTAAATGGCAGTGTGCTGTCGAGGGTGACGCCCGGACTCTTGACGCACCAATAAGGAGAAGCCCTCCACTGTTTAGTTTGTGAAAGTTGTGAGAGAACCAGGATTTAATTTCTAGTAAGCAAACAGAAAGGGAAGAGGGTGGAAACATGGGAGTAGGGTTGGTTGACAGACAGAACTGGGTGACATTACATGACAACGTGGACAATATTCGCACCAGTTCGGCAGAAATATACACCTGGTCCAAGTTATGAATAGGAAAAGAAACAAGCAACACGTGCGTAAAGTTCATGGGTAATTTAATCCCATGTATTTCATCTCACACCAACTGGTATATGTTGACGGGAAACTGTTACTTCTCACTGTATTTATATTGATTCGTATTAACAAAGGAATCGCTGAACAAAGCTTTTCTCAGCTGCCACTAGCTCTTTATTCTATTATGATGCCTCTAAGAAAACTCTTCATTAAAAAAAAGCGTTGCCTGTTTACACTGAGTAAACAAAGCCAATGTGAGCAGGATCTTTGCTTCTCTTTGTCTATCAGGATGCTTTGAAACATCCCTGGTGTGACTTGCTTTACGTGACCGATGTCATGGCCGACTTTGACTGTGATGTTTTCTTCCCAGAGTTCGACAGAGAACTCTTTAAAGTACAAGACAGGTAGGTGAATCCATTTGTGTGAGGGCTCACTGACCAATGGCTCCTCATCTAAACTGGTGTTTTTATGTAACTACCTTCATTGAAAAATTTTATTTAACACATAAAGCCTTCCTTCCGTCCACATCCGTGGTTTGAACATTTCCTCTCAGAGTAATTAGCCGATTTCAACAATGTTAGTTTACTGTTTTATTCTTTCATTTGTTGATCATTTAGTGATTTTGAAAATGAGTTTGAAATCCACATAGAATGGACTGCAACTGCTAATTGCACTGTTAATTGCACCACATTTGCACATGCAATCTGCTCCACTTTAAGGACCTATTCAAGATTTTGTGCAACTGATATACCGGCACAAACACATCCATAAAGTTTTGCAGCGAAATTTTTCATCAACGTTTCTGGTGTTTCAGGAGTCACAGATTTGTCCATAATGAAAACTTCAGAGACCAAAACCCCTCACATTGCATGTCTTTACTGAGCAGAGATGTGCACACATGGACCTCTCCACAACCACAAACCAACTTTTATGTATTTTGCTTCTGTGGTATTTTGTGTCTGTATCATGAGCTACTGAAATGTGAGTCAATATAGGCAACACATATTAATGTGACGAAGGCAGGTCTGAAACATGTCCCATTAATGTCTGAATATTAAAATAATGTTTATTCTTGTGTCACTGAATGTGTCTGGGATTTTGAGAAACATTAGTACTGATGTTCTCTTTGGTACTCACAGCTGGCAGCGGCATCACACAGCACCGCTGTCGGAGCATAATTCGATCTGTGTGTTCTGCAGTTGTTACACTCAGATTCCCGTTTTTTAAGGTTTGTAATAAAGCTGCCTGTTCTCCAGCAGCGATGTCAAGACATTTTTACTTTTAATGCAAGTAGCTGAAAATCTGAGAACGTACAAGCCCGTACAAACTTATTCGCTCCTAATGTCTCACTGAAGATTCACCCTTGATATCGTTAAACATTAATTCAATATAATTCAAACTTCACAAACTCCCAAGATTTGAACAAGAGAATTTATACTGTTTTTTTCAATTTTTGCAACAATGCTTATTTGCATAGAAAGGGGCTACTTTTGGGCTAAATGTATGAATATTGCCTAATTTACATCAATGGAATGATGCGGTTTGCTTGGCAGCACAGTTTGCGGTGATTTGTACCCTTTGCAGGTGCTTTGTTGTCGCACACTATATATTTTTTTGGTCTCATTTGCAGCGGTTTAGCTGCCAGAAAAGCCCTTACTGTTTGTTTTTCTCTTTTTTTTCCCCCCGCATTAGATTTCCTGGTGTACCGCATGAAATTCAAGAGGAAAACGGCATAAAGTACAAATACCAAGTGTTCAAGAGAGAGGCTGGGGAAGTGGAAAAACAAGATCAGAATTGATGTCGCTTTTCTGTGTCCTGTGTGACCTTTTCAACTTTCAACAATTATTGCAAAATTAACTCTATGCACGTTAAACCTAAAACCACAATGTGTAACTCTGCTTGTTTAAATTCAAGAAAAGCCAACGTCTTAGCACTTTTTGTAAAAGTCATTGCGCATTCCAGTGTAAATATAGTTTTTTTGTTCTCTGTAAACCACAAACATCTTAAAACACTGTGAGCACAGACACTTTAAAAGCAGTCTAGTATATCTCGTTTTCTGATCAGCGCTGTTTGGAAAGAGGCTGGCAGAAAATAACTCCCTGCGACCCTCCACTGTCTCCGTGTCACTTGTCAGCGTTGCCATCTCATCCGCCTCTTCAGTAATAATGCAGCTGGGCAGAAAATATGTTTGTGAGTGAGTCAGTCGGCAGCCTACGCCAAAAAACAGCCTGTGCTCCGGGTATCACAGTAGATCTGGTCGTCTCCAAGCCAACACGACAGATGCCAGTTTAGAAAGGAACGGATGAATTTTCAGCTATGTGTGCTTTGATACTACGACTGTGTTTGTAGTCAGATAGATATGGAGAAATGCTACATCCTGCCATTAGTTGTGGTTAAATCGGCAGGACATATATTTATTGATAGAGGTCCGCGCTGTGTAGATTTATATTGTAATGAATCTAGGATGCTTTTAACAGCAAATGATTAAATAATAAGTGAGAAATAATTGACCTTTTTTGTGAATCTATTTGTAAAGTTAAATAAAATGAGAATTCTTTATATGGCTGTATGTGATTCATTTTGCCACTAGATGGAGCCAAATGCATGTTTAATGTTTATGTTGATTTAGTTTGGGTTTCTTTTGCTGTCAATAAAAGCTCCACATCCAGCACTTCGCAAGAGCAGTACGGTCAACATGTTTTTAAATGTTCGACCGGTTTGATTAAAGATCTTAACAGTAGAAAAACTCCTTTTCACAGACTTAAAAAAAGATTTTAAAAGGTGTTGACTTAACAGACAGCGACACCGCTTTGCTTAAAGTCTAGAGACGTGGACGGACAGGTTTCACTTTTATCATTCTACATCTGACAGTATGAAAAGTTTATTATAACACACCTTCAACCACACTGTCACTGTTGTTCTCAGCACTCGTTCCACATCATACCTGGGTTTTCCCTAGAGGTACACGAAGCACTCATCCTTAAGTCAAACAAGAAACACCAGGGTAGAGTTAGTGCGCTGAAAGTCCTGAACACGTTGCACCCAAAAAAAACGAGCGAAAAATAAACCAGCCTTACCCCCACAGCTGGGCAACTAAACCCCGGCACAGACTAGAGGATTTTAAAATCATAACCTATTTTGAAATCTGGTTGCATCACACGTCCACAGATCTAAAGTCTTACCCCAGAATGCTGGGTTAAAAAAGCTACGTTATCTCCATTCTCATTGTTTTGCTACTACTAAGACAACTACTTCTACTAATAATAATCATCATCATCATAGTCATTATTATTGTTGTGTAATTTCCCATAATCAAACACACACTCTACACAAAGAGGCTACTATAAATGTGTGTTTAATGACATTATAAAATGTTTTTGTTAAGATGAGTTATCGTGCATAAATAAAAACATTGCACTCCCAACACACGTCAGAACTGGTGCACATTTGTCCATATTACACCATCACCTTTCTCCTACGGTTCACATAAAGTCAAAGCCAACTTGTGAAATAAACCACATCTTACATATAAGTAGGTATAAGCACCATCAGATTGGAAATACTGTCCTTTATCTTGTTTAAATGAAACTAAAATTTAGAGGAAAAAAAAGAGTCCAGATATTTCGCTTGACGTTGCATCAGTTCATTTTACTGTTTAACCCTGAAAAACACATTCACTTCAACACAGAGCACTTTTTTGAGTGTATTATGTAAAACAGAAGAATGTAGCAAAATATACTTAAAAGTATCAAAACTAGAAGTAAGCGTTATATTGTTAATTAATATTATCCTGTTGTATCACTAACAGATACTTGTAAGAGCATTTTAATGTATGTCAACGTGGAGCCGATTTTAGATACTTTGTATTCTACTTGTTTCCTGTACTACTACTTTATACTTATACTACTGCGTCACATCATAAACATGTTGTTTTAGGGAAAAAGAAACTTTAGAAGTGTTAGAAAACTGTACCGGGGAAAAATATTTCCGCCGAGATGTAGTGTAGTAGAAGTATAAAGAAGTATAAAATGGAAATACTCAAGTACAATGTCGCCAAATTGCACATAAGTACAGTACTTGAGTAAACAATGCTGTTGCATCCCGCCTCTGGTTTTCCCATCTTTATCCCTGGAGCACACAGTCGAGTCATCCTCATTATTTCCTTGGAGTTTGGTGACCTCATGTGGTTACATTTCTACCAAACTCCGACCAGAGCAGAAATCTAACACAAATAGCATTAATAAAATGAATTATGGCTTTGTTCCATTAAAGTTTCCCAAATCCATCATTCGCAAAACCATTATCCTAGAAATTGTTAATGGAATTCAGCCGTTATTATGAGTGAGTGACACGATCCCCGTGGACCTCTCCAAAAGTGAAATTGCAAGTCATGACAGATGTTTTAAAGTTGTGAATCTCAGATGCGGTGATCACTACGAAGTTATTCACTTTTGTGCACTCGACGTCCATCACAGTGACATTTTTCTTTCAGAAGCATGTGCGGAATATTTGTGTTTTCTCATCAGGTAGCAGGTATTAGTCTTGTGGGATACAAGTGACAGGAGAAAAGAAAGTACGTCATGTAGGCGGGAAGAGAAAACTTTAGGTGTCTCAGTCTGTGACGCAAGTGCAAACAGAGATGTACAAAGAATTGTGAGGTGATTGTGTTTTTTCTTTGCGATGAGCAGATTTGATTATTATTTTACAGTATTTATTTAAAATAGGATACTGCAAAACATTTCTTTTTCATATGCATAAACTGGCTGGCATCCCAGTGTTTGAGTTTAACCCACTCAGGCTTCACATGAGGAATATTTACTGCAGCAGTGGTTGACCAGGCTCTGTCTTTAGCTGGAAATCATTGCTTTTAATTGCCTGTGTCATCTGTTTCTGTTGAGATACGATCCATAAAAGCAATATGCTAAGCGTACCTAATATCAACCAGTGTCAGGTTTGAAATGAAAAAGGACAATTTATACTCCCGCTTATTAACCTCTCTGGCTTGTCTGTGTAAATTCAAGGTGGCGGCGCTGGACGAGAGGCCACTCGACAGAGGACGAGACAGCACTGGCTGAGAAATAGAGGTGACTTGTACTTATACACCTGAGGCCATGTCTCGTCTGCCTCGCCTTGATACATCCTGATTAACTCCTGGTATTTATTACTTAGCACCTGTGAGAGACGCAGCTTGCAACCTTGCAGCATGATGAATTGAATAAAATGTAACTTATGCCCGTGTAAAATTAGTAACCTTTAGTACGGCAGCTGCATCGTACTTCAGTTTCTGCTGTAGCCCCCCCGGGGACCCCCATGTTGTGAATGATTTGAAAATGAACTCTAGTCAAGCATCCATCTGCTTAGCTCAAATTCATTACCAGATGCACTCACTTTCACATCATCTGCCCAGTGGCTATCGCCATGACTACGGCATCATGCAGTGGGATGCACACGGCAGCAGATGGGAGGTGGAAGTTGTTAACGCACGTATATCCCGTTTCCCTCTGGACGCACAAGTCCTCCGTCTCTTTGTTGTGACCTCCGTCGTCCACATTAGGAGAGCGAGGACACCTTGAGGCATAAAGTCATGGCTTCATTAGCTGTGAAGATCTCGCCCATTAAAAGGCACTCTTAAGCATGTTCTAAGGGCTTCTGCTGGCTTCAGAACATTAACAGACATTCATAAGGAGCCAGGAGAACATTTTTATAATGTCATCTCCTGCCTTACACAACACTCAGTATGATTTTAAATTGATTTTTTTCCTTTTTTTTTTTTTTTTAAATAAATGTGGCATTAACCCAAAAGCAAAAGCAATTTTACTCTTTTAAACACAATGCACACAGACTTGAAAACCATAATAATAAAGCCACACATAATGGAAAATCAATTTTGCATAACTCAACCGCTTTTTGAATAGAGACGGCAAAGTATGTTCAAATAAACCACTTCACATCTAAATCAAAGTTACTTTGTCTTTTTTTTTTTTTCTTGCTCTCTTTTTATCTCATCGTGTGGGTGCATTTGAATTCATTTGAAATGATAATGAAGTGACATTTCAGTGGCGAAATAGCTTATAATAAAGTGTATCCATCTGTAAAGTAACAATAAAAATCTCAGACAATGTTAGCTTTCATCCCTTAGGAGGACTGTTCCGATGCCAAGAACATTGTGAGAAAATGAGACGCTTGCACAGACTGCAAATAAGAGTTTGGAAAGACCGGTTAGTCCTCGGTTACTGTCGTTAATAGATTTGATAGACATGTCAGCGGGACATCTGTCATTACAGTTACCTTATCTGACATTATGATTAAGCACCTTGTAAAATAAGCTGTAATAACTTCTTCATTTGACAAAAAACTCAATGAATTCCCATTTGTCTCAAATTCAGATATATTGCTCCGAGTGGTTGTTACATAACATTCACATCTACATTCTGAGTTTTCACCCAATAAATGTGAGCTGATTTTCATGTGTAATACCATTACAGTCATGATGAATACGGAATATTTCCTTTACTTTCCTTTAGACTGAACTACAAGTGAAAAACTTACTGTGTGATGTTTCACACTAAAGGTTAGAAAAAAGTCCCAAGAAACACTGTGGTTCATGAATTGGCTTTTGGTTACCTGTCATCCTCTACGCTTGGGTATTTTAAAAACATAAAAGGGAGTTTAGATAAATGTCTTTGAGAACGTTACTGACATTACCTTTATACAGCACCAGAAGAAACACATTTTACATCAGCCTTTACACCGACTAAATCCTGAGATATGTAGTTTTGTATTTCAGGCATCTTTGCTCTCAAGCTCAAATGGCATGAATGTGATTTGTCCACATATAGTGAACAAAAGAAGTGAACACTTATTTTAAATTATTGCACTTTTAGAGAAGATGATTTACTCTCATGGACAAATAAATAAATAATAGTGTCCTTCCAAGTCACAGTTTTGGTTGATTTACATTATCAGTCATCTCCTTTTAAAGGGGCTACGGGGTTAAACAGTGGTCTCTCTCTGCGTAGCTGTAGCTTTCCATAGCTCATCTCAAAGTCCTTCTTGGTGCCATTAAGGACGTCCAGACTGCCTGTCCTCACATCATAACCATGTGCCCTCAGTCTCTGGATGCGGTAATTCACTATCTGCGCGGTCAGCTCCAGAACATTTGGAGTCTCTATGATTTGCGACATGCTGATTCCAGCACCGAGCAGGCCCTTAAAGCGCTCGGCCAGAATCTCTTCGGGGTAGTAAAGCAGAGCCGGACATTTGAGGATGATGTCCCGCAGCTCTGCCTCGGAGCAGCCCATGGTTTCCTGAGAGTAAGCCAGGGTGTGGCCCATGCTGTCCGGGTTCATCTCGGTGACGAAGCCCCTGAGTTTGGAGAGGAGGCGGAGGAGCTCTGCGGTGCTAAAGCCCTTGTCTCTCAGGAACAGCAGGTTGTGCCTCAACACCTCAGGGGGCTTGAGGAGAACAAACGGGTTTTGGCTCAGCAGCTTCTGAAGCCAGATCTTCATGTTGGCCTCCTCTCCGCCAAGGTCCCGATAGGCCTGCTGGAGGGTGCGCACCATCAACTGGTTCTGCTCTACTGGACGGCTGAAGCTCTGGGGGGCACTGGCCATGAGTTTGGTGATGATTCGTTTGTTGAGGTTTAAGCTCTGGAAGTAAGCGATGTTGTTTCGCTGGTTGTCATGGTGGCTGGAAGAGGTGAAGAATGAGGCAGGGAATTTTTCAATGATACTAACCAACTCTTTTTGGTTTGGGCACACAGATATCCACAGATCCCTCTGAGCCGCTATCTGCTCCGGACTGCAGAGGACCGCCTCAGGATGAACGGCCAGTATACGTGCAATGATGGAACCTGAGGCCCCCATGTCTGTCAGCAGGTGCGCTACCTCCTTAGCATAGGCTGGACTCTGATGCAACACCCAGCCCTTAAGTTTTCGGACCTTTTGGATATCCACAGACAGATCATAGAGGGCCTCCACAGTCTGCTGGTTCTCTGCAGAACTCAGTGTGGCACATGGCCTAAGGTTTAAAGGTAGAGCTGTGACACGCAGGCATCGGAGACATAGTGATGTCGTGATCAAGCGCAACATTGATATAAAGTCCTAGGGCTGAATGCCTAAGGAAACAAGAAAAGGAAGTGTGGTGGGTAACAGCAAAGAAGGCATCTAACATAACTCATACATAAATACAATCTTAACCTTCTGATGTAAGCAAGGGGACCTAGAAATACACACTGAGCAGACAAGAGAAAACTGTCATATTTAGAAAACAACTATAGGAACTGCAAGGTTAGAATAAGTCTAGCAGTACGTCCGAACAATTAACTGAGATATTATTAAAATCACAATCTGTAGTGCAACATCCAAATCGCATAAGCTGCATTTTTTGTTGATAAAGATGAAAATGTATAATAAAAACGTATCATATAATAACACAATAAATAAATCACTGTTTTGCTACAGAGATGTCCCAGGCTCCAAACAGACCCCAGCAAAAATAACACCATTTTAATATTTTTTTCCTGTGAAACTGAAAAACAAAAAATATCATTCCCATGCTATATGTGTGTATATATATATATATATATATATATATGAGCATCCTATTGATCAATCTGTGAGCCACACAGACTGAATGAATTTATACTTTTAAATACAAATTTAACTTACTGACCGAGATTGTCTTATCCACATTTAAGGTCGAACAATTTGCAAAACAAATATGAAATTATAATGTTATTTTTGTTGGGGTTTGTACAACAAGCCTGTTCTCTAACATCTGGAGAGAAAAAAAAATAAGCCAGGGCATCTCAGTAGCACCACATCGCTTCATTAATAATGGCATGTCGTGACACATTAAGCGTATCAAAGTACTGCAGCTGCTGAAATTTGGATATTGCACTTGGCCATATAACAATTTCAGCCCTACTTTCATTATGCATTTTACATTAACTTCTACTCGAATTATAATTCCCACGAGCAACTGTTTATCTAAAGCGATTAAATCTCTTAAAAGCATTTTATCATATAATCTAAGCTTTGATACAGCAGGTCCATCGCAGCAGATAATGAGCTGCTGCCACGAGTTGCACTGGGACATGTTTAAAAGCCTTATAAGCGTTATAAATACGAACACGTCTATATACACAGTCTATGGTTGAACAGAAGACATTTCTTAGGGCTCTGGTTGCCCTTACAAAACAATTTCAAAATAAAAGTCTTCTCGAATTCCCCTCAGTGTTTGACTGTGAAGAAACATGCTAGCTCTTTAGCGTGTCAGCTAACTGCTACAAAACAAAGCGGAAGTCTCACTACGCGACCGACCGCGCGGGACATCCCATCATTTAACCACGTGGCTTGACGTCTAGCTACTAGCACTATAGCTTATCGTTTGACTGGAGTTTGTCAAAAATGTTGATGTTTTCAGCTCATTCCTGTGGCATGAGTTACCTTTAGCAGCGGTCAGAGGATGTGACGTTTTGTGTTATGAAACTGTTCTTCTTCTACGGTTTGTATGCGTCGTCTTGTCCACAGCGCCACACCGAGGCGGAGGTGCATACCACACAAATGCAAAGACTCCTTGACGTGACCCTGAAATAGCCTTGATTATTTATTTAGAAAAATAATTCTACATGCTAAATCTACAAAACCCAATGTGGAAGCCTGTGTTATTTGATTTTATGCTCCCACTGCTACATTTTCTTCGCTTTCTTCAAAGCTCTGCTCTTTTATTGCAGCCCATATGTCCAGTAATTAAATAATTTTGGCAAAAATCTGTATCTCAAACAGCAGTTGGTGCGCCTCCAAAGCCTGCAGCATACGGGGCCCTGATGAGTGTAATCAGCACTGGGCTGAATTGGACTGAACACACGGAGAGTTTTTTCGCAGTTGGTGCTTAATCATGATGCTTGATCACCAGCTCTGCAAGCTGTTCCCTCTGCATCATGGAAGCTGCTGCTGCTGAGTGTGAGGCTGGGCTCATTATAGTTTATATACTAGTAAACACATGATATGCCTCAAAGGAAAACAGGTGCTTCTTTCTTTTTTCACGCCCAATATTTTGACAGGAGTGAACTGGTCATCAGAAAGCACAGATAGTCCTGTTATGACTATATTCAAGCAAACATGCAAAGTATGATGACATAGTTGACAAAATCAAGCAAAATCCCTTAAACGTTCAGTCAGTAGCTTCTCTTTATCAGTAGATATGCACGACATCATGGATACGAAGTCTACATTTTTCTCTTTTTTTGAGGACGTCTTTGTGTTCACTGATGCAGATTTGATTTTCAAAATTCTTGAATAAGTCAGCCATTGGGGGAAGATGTACGCAGATTTTTACACAAGTAAAGTTACCGACGCACACTGTGAAAATACAACACTAGAAGTAAAAGCAGTATATTCAAAACCTTAGGAAGTGTTATCAACAAAATGCACTAAAGTATAAAAAGTAAAAGTCGTCA
>JAPQRN010000022.1:5491781-5506855 GCA_037367275.1 Coranthus polyacanthus
AGTAAAAGCAGTATATTCAAAACCTTAGGAAGTGTTATCAACAAAATGCACTAAAGTATAAAAAGTAAAAGTCGTCAGTGTTCAATAAAATGGTCTGTGTTTTATGCCTATGTTGTTTTTGGATTCATTTTACTGTGTATGTTAGATTTTACTGCGGTACATGTTTAAGGTTGAGAATGACTTTATATACTGTTGTGTATTTTAATCTTCATTGCATCATATTCTATAAGATCATCGCATGTTTGTAGCGTCACTGTCCTGTGAGAACCACGTATCTCAACTTGTCATGACCTTGGAAAAACATCTCCCTTTACGTCTTTGTGACAAATCATTTTCAAGTTAATCCAAGGGTTTATTTATCTTAAGAAGGAGGACGATTTTCTCCACCCATGAAGGAACACTTAATCTGTCAGATTATCACAAACATTCCAAAACAACACATTTGAAGATGCGTACTTATTACTGTATTCATATTCCAATACTGAAGTCAGCTTTGTTTTATGGGAAATAACTTTCTCTACGGTGGAATCAGGGCTTTGAAACAACATGCGGGTGCACAGAGTAAACACTGTCATTCACTGTTCATTCATCCACAGTATTTGTCAACCTGTTAACATTTTACTGGCAAAGTTAAGCAGTCGGTATCTACTCCGCAATGCTACAATGCTGCTGATGTTGCGGCAGGAATGCGGAACAAAAATAGAAATTAAAAAAAACAACAAAAAAAAACAAAAAGGCCCTAATGAAAGAAACACTGTTGTACTGAGAAACAGAGCAAAGTTGACTGATCCCAGGCCAGTGATGTGTCAGGGATAGGCATCCATTATGATCTCCTCCGTCCTGAGGACTGAGTGACTGTGTCGCTGGTGTAGGATATCTAACCTGCCTAGGCTTGAAACAGAGACACATTGCTGCTGAGTTTGCTGCAGAGCTGCGGGGGATGCACGGAAATTAAAGTAGATGTAACCCAATAACAGCAGAGTCATCAAAACTCTTCGAATTATAGCGTCAAAAAATAAGATAAACAAGACACAAAGAAACAGAGCTTGGGGGACGAGAGGAGAAGAACTTTCTAGAATCTGTTTGTTTTGTCCCCTTCAGTGGTCTCAATCTTCCAGACACAGTGACTCCGCGCAGCGTCGTTCCTTCTTTTTGGTCATGTCTACTTGTTTCAAAAATCTAGTATTTTCCCAACATAATGACACCTGATACCATGTCTACATAGAAGTTTTGAAAGTACGGGGTTTTCCCAAACAATGTGTTTATCTTGGTCACCAGAATGTTAGAGCAACCTACAGGCGCAGGTAACCAGGGAGACAGAACACCAGGAACCAGGAACACAGTTCTCGATAAAGCTGGATAAAATACAAAACGCAAAGGCCTGTTGTTGTTTTATCTGTAAGCTAACAATCCTCAAACTTAGAACAGTGTGAAAAGAATCCATTCTTCTTCTGCAACTTACTTCTTGTGGAAATGAAACAAGTCTTTAAACTTGAATGCATCACCAGTAAGAGAATATTGATTTTTAGAAAAGCAAAATTATCCTGAGCGGGAAAGAGCTGTTACTTTAGGATTTATATAGAGGAGGAAACAATGAAAGCAGTATGACAAGTAGCATGTCGGTTATAGGCTTATAAACTGTTTGTTGATAGACCAAAGTCAATATTTAATTTGTGGTTACATATTATTATGTTATTGGAGCAAGACTTTGCCAAGCGAAATATCCTATCAAGTGTTCAAGTGGCATTATATACCCTTCATTGTGATTAAAAAGCAAATTAAGTACAGACTAGACAATCTTAGAGAAGAGAAGAGAATATAAATAATCCTTGTACTCATTGCAAGTACAACATTTTGAGTTCATTATTAAAAGCACGGATATTCCCATTTGTGTTCTTTGCGCTTTTTTCCAACGGATAAATGGCCCAGTTCTCTATTTACACGACTTTTCTCACAGTGCACAATAAATAACAATAAATGTCAAGCAACAGAAACAAACTGCTAGTGATACTTTAAGATTTTTGAGCAGATTTGTTTCCCCACTCAATAAGAGCGTGATGGTACAGAAAACCTGCACTGCATGCATTTGCAATCATGCTTGCATGCACGCAATTCCTTCACACGCACAAAAGCACGTGAGCACATACACACTCCCATAACTGACCTGGTTTAACTGACCACACCTACACCTGAGTGAAACCACACATAAAGACTGTTAATGTCTAACCTGGAGAATTGCTTTTAATTTGTGTAACTTTAATGACTTGAGGCCCTTTCTTTCGCTTTTGTCACTCCGAGATGAACTTGATATGTAGGTGTGTCTTTGCCTGGATTTGTTGGCGTGTGTGTGTTCTAACGTCTGTCAGTCTGAGTTTGTGTCGCGCTGTAAAAGAATGCGAAACAGGAGGAAATTGAGATATTAGCTGGAGGCGGAACAAACATGACAAAGTAGATACCTTGAAACAGGCGTTCAAAGAGCGCACGTCCCAGCGTGTGACAAACGCACGGTCAGGGAGAGACAACATGACCTCTTTCAGGTTTCTGCAGTTTCTGCTTTTCCTCCTGCTCCACCAGGTCTACAGCAAGGAGCCAGAGCTTGTATTCAAAGCAGAGGGCACCATGATCGAGATGGGCTATTGTTTTGGAGTGGATTATATTGTTGTTTACAGAGCTGCTCCGGAGGGAGACCAGCTACTTGGCAACTCTTCAGCCGACAGCGCGCCCATCACACCTCCTGCAGACCTCCAGGGTCGCATCCACATCAGCAAACACAGCCAACTACTTGGATTGAAGATCGGTAACCTCACACATTTGGACTCGGGGACTTATAGGAGGGAATGCTGGGAGGACCAGACTCGAAGCAACCAACACACACAGCAGCTCTCTGTGTGCAATGAGGAGATTGAATCTCAGGAAATTATTGTGAGCAAAGAAGATGGAGCAGCTGAACTACTATGCAACAGCACTTCCATAGGTATCGAGGGAACCTCTGTGCATTGGTACTATGAATTGCCTCCAATGTTTTGGCCCACACTGTTTCTGGACAGCAGTGTGTCACTCAGCCCACTTGTGGAGGATTTGCAGGGCGTTGTGGAGGTCAGAGATAGAGGGGCGTTGCTCTTGTTAAACAATACTAAGTTAATTAATTACCAGCATTTTTACTGTCTTGTGATCAAAGGTGGAAAGTGCCTCAGCTTTCAAAACATGTACATGGCTGACACCGATGAGAGCAGGGACATTTTTGCTTCACATGGAGAGAGAGTGGTACTACCCTGCACATCTGATGGTAATAACCAATGGTGGGAAACACCGCTGGGAGTGATCAATGGCAGCAGCATGAGGAGCAACCAGATGTTTATCTCGTCTGACAACAAAACTTCAGAATACTCACTGGTCATTTCTGCCGCCTCTGATGAACATGACGGGGACTACTCATGTATTTCTGCTTCACATGAGATTCAGTACACATTGGTTCTTTGCCCCAAAAAGACGGTCAAAGGAAAAAATGGTTCTGAGGCTGGGAAAGTCTCGCTGGAATGTGATGTTGGCCAACAGGATTCCCACACAGTGCAGTGGTACCGCCGAGAAGCCTCAGGTGCGCATGAACAAATCTCCTACTCAGATGATGAAACTGTGTCCATCCCAGAGGATCTGAGGGGGAGACTGACTCCGTCCCACAACGGCTTCTCTCTGACACTTTCCGACCTGGTGAAGGAAGACGAAGGGGTGTACTGGTGTGTAGTTTCAAGAGAACCTGAGTTCCTGGTGGTTGAAAGTGATTATGACGATGATTATGGTGAGGAAGAGACTGAAGACGATGAAAGCAGTGACGGCCCACAGTGGCACGTTGAGGAACACAGATGCATCTTTAAACAAGAAACTGTTCTGAGTGTAATTAAGCGTGGGAGACATGGGCCTCTGCCCTCGGTAGAAGTGACCACTGATTTCGAAGCACGTCCCACAGCTGACCCACAGACTGACAGTACTGGGTATGCCCTGGGGATAGGACTGGCTGCGCTGCTTGTGGTCGCCGTGATCGTTACAGTGATTGTAATAAAGAGGAGGGCAAAGGCTCCACCACGGCGTTGTCAGAATAATGACATAAAAATGAATGTGGAGCCTAGTTGTACTGAGAGTTTAACTCAGAATGATGAATTTAATGCTTAACGCCCTTTGTAAAGTAGCTGCAAGATATTTTATATCACACTGACATTGACTCTGCTGTAAATTTACTTCCCTATCCAAGTGTTTTTTAACCAGTTCGCTTTGCCTGTCACTTTGTATGTTATCTGCTTCTGCTAATAGTGCTGGGGGTTTTTTTGTACCGTCTTACAATTCACTGTTTTCTAAAAAGAAACAAATTATAACACTGTCACCAATTTTCTCTTCACCTGCGATGCTAAAAGTTTCAGGTGTTTCACAACACACAAACCAAAGAGCCAGTGAAATGTAAAAACACGTTGCCATGTGTGGAATGTCTGATCGCCTAGAAACGTGGTATGCGTTTAATGTGACATTAGATGACTAAAAACCAGTCAGGCTACTCACCTGTCAACAGATTGTTTGGTGTCGTTGAGGCAGAGTATAACTGTCAGAAAGTACCTGAAGCTCGCACGTCAAAAGAATAACAGAAAGTAATTTCACTGTCACGCTTTTATTGTGCTGTAAAATTGTTTTAGTTAGAGTTAAGCAGCAGCTCAGATAACAAAACGTTTGATTTTAAAGCTGCGGGTCGAGGAGTTGGAAGTGGTCCAGAATTCAACGCCTCTGCTTTCTGGTTCTGCTCCAGAGAAAAGCAGTTCTTGAGATGTTAAAGCGGTTCTGGTGTGAAAAGTAAGAAGAAACTCCTGTCAAATTATAACAAATGTATGAACGACTGTTAATTGGAACCTGCTGGGTTGTTTTCCTTTAGACTCTGGAGACACACACATACATTTTATGAATTAATTGGTTTCGTATCGCTTACTGTGGGTGAGCTGTAATTTTCACTCCCCTGAGATAAATAATTGTCTGTGGTGACTGTGTGTAGAACAGATTTATTCTCTGAACACCTTGAGGTGAGCTGTGAGTACATCACACTCACCTAAGACTTAGAGTCTCCAAAGAGGTCTAAGAGCTGCAAAACAGACAAATTAAGCGGCTAGAAAGTCATAAAATAAATGCCTACAGTTCACGAAACAGACCCCAATTTCAAACGAAATTGTCTAAGTGCATTGTTAAATCAGTTTTGATATTTTCAGTGTCATGTTTCTGCTGACAAAAGGCAGGAAAGGAAAATAATTTCTGTGCCCATGTCCAGCTGCAGTGGGATCCTGCCGACAATGTTAATTTGTTGAATTAAAGTTTTTAAAGATGACTCTCCGGGCTGCCTTGAATTATTGTGTTCTTTGTTGTGAGCATAAAAGAAGCAATATGTGCAGCTTTTCAAAGATACTGCTTTGCATTATTTAAGTCAAAGGTCAACAGGAGATGCCCTCTGCCTTACACAAATCATCAGAGCACCATCTCCGCATGCATATGTATGACTTAGCATGTGCATCGTGAATGCATTCTAGTTCAGTATATTGCGGTGATGGGTCTACAGAGGAATGAGTTTCTGCAGCCACCTGCTCCTGGATCCACATCCTCGGTTCACAGGGTCACGGAGCCTCTGGAAGACTTCACCTAAGGCAGTTATCTTCACAGCATCGTATAGAACTTGTTCACACCCGTGTAATATAAAGAAACACAACTGTAAGGTTCCTCTTACATAGTCAGCTCTTCATCCCATAACCACTGGAAGGGAACCGTTCTACCATCCAATAAGGCACTGAAGTGCTCTGTACAGCTGTATAAATCAGTTAGGTCGTGGCTTTATTCCCTCTCTGACATTGTGACGTTGTAAATATAAAAATATTCACTTGTGTAGCGTTAAAGAAGTCATTGACTTCCGGGGATATGAGCCTACTTGTCTACCACGCTCTCTATAGTGGGTTTTTTTTTTCAGTTTTAAGTAAGAGAAGTTAATCAGTAGAGAATCATAAAGACACACTCAAGCTGCCACCACTCCCCCGACAAGCACATGTTTAAGTATCTTATGATTTTATGTGCACGTTCTCCTGGTTTTGATCAAAATATACCATCTCACTGAGCTACTCACATAAACCACTATATTGGATCAATATCTGCTAAAGCCCCTGAGTACTGAGCAAGTTGTGAAGCACTGCTGAGGAGAGAACATCAGTATCGATCCAACACTGCAGTTTATGTTTGTGAAACACAAAATGAGATACAGTATATAAAGTGATTATGTGTGTTATTGACTCGCTGGCTCTGTTCATATCGATCCAGTGGTGCATTTTATCATGGAATATAATACACATTGGAATATATACAGTTAATATTTTAACAAAAATATCAGTGAGTGTGATCAACCAGTGGTCTCAGCGTCAGAGTAAAAAATATCTATAATTAATGTATACATATAATATAATCTAAAAAAATATTCAAATGAGAGAAAATCATAACACTGCTACTCACATAAAACAGGGCTGCAAGTAACAATTATCATTCATAGTTTATAAGAAGTTGTTTTTTTTATTATTTGCATAAACCAACAGTCCAAAACTTAAAGATTTTAAAAATGTAAAAATGTTTACATTTTATGAGTAAATATTTGTCATTTTTGCTTGAAAGCCACTGAAACAACTAATTGATTATCAAAGAAGCTGATTATTTTTCCTGTCAACAAATCGATTAAATCTTGACGGATGTAAGCTCCTGACTCTCCCAGCAGTGATGGAGAGATGACGGGAATGTTTGAGCTTTATCTTAAGTTGGGAAAGAGACTCTTGGTACAGATTTGTCGACATGCGGTTGCGTAGGAGATGCTTTTAGGTCATGCGAGCCTTGTATATAACTTGTAGTAGAAATAAGACTCACGAGGAGTAGTTTTTGTCAAATCCTCACATTCACTGAGTGTGTGTGATTGATCCGAGGCTCGTCAATCAATTCCTAATAGAGGCCTGAATGTGACTCAAAGTTCTGCTCTGTTTCCTCATCCTCCGTCCGAACTGCGAGGAAGACTTCTGCTGTAACAACACGTGATCTGGAACATTTTTCATCACCGCACTCAAATCATCGTTTAATCTAGGTGTGATTTGCTCAGAACATACTAAACCGAGAGGACAGCTGTTCTGAGACTAAATAGCATCCATTCATTCATATCAACAGTGTGCTAACAGTTGAAGTTGATGCATTTTAGCAGGTTGTATAGATGCAGGCAAACCCTCCCCCCGAAACAAAGCTGCTTAAACGTCCTCAAAGGTCTTCAGTAGCACAAGGTCAGAAAAGGCTCTTGATGTTCTTTTATTTTCATGCTGACCACATTTCACAAGAAATATGAACAATCTATGAGCCGCGGCATGCTGCGCCTGCTGTTGTCAGACCAATGCAAACTTGTTCTACTTATGTGTGGAAACTTGTCTAGTAAATAATACAACAGAACATTTTCACTACCTGGATCTACATCAGCGGCAGAAGAGTGAGATGCAGGCTAAAGGCAAAACAAATAGTTTTAACAAAGAATACCTGTGTCAGTATAGTCAGCAATGATGGTGGGTGTATGGGGTGGTGTGAAATACTGTGTGGTGTTGTGAAATAATGTGGGGTGGCAAAAAGGAACAAAGTTACGCAAGAGAGAACATCAATCTCCAGGATTGTACAGATTTAGCTCCACCTCTGGCTAGAGAGACAGAAAACACAGAGTAAACGAACATGCACATGGAAGTACATGTTAACAATATAAAGCTGCACTGGTTAATCATGCATCTAAGATATTGTGTAGCCTATTGCAAAGTCTCCATTATCTTTACCATTATGAGCGGCTGCACAGCTGGCTCTCTCTAACTCTGTAACTGACCAATAAAACGTGATCGCGGCTATAAAAGGCATAATGTTATGATTTTTATAACCATAGAGTTTTTATTCTTTGTGTCTTGAATTATGGAGCCTACTGCGATGTTGTAAAGAGAAAATGGTTTGTAAAATGTTTGTTTTAAGGTGTTTAAAATCTCAGTAGTGCTAGTCCCAGTGCTACTTATTTTACTACTTGAAAGGAGTTAACATCAGGAAAGTGGTTCGATTATTTTAATTATTTTATGGTACATTCCTCCAAGTGAAGGGTAAGGCTGATGGACCCAGATTCACACGGGAGGCAGAGTTAAATGTCCAAAAAAAATCTTTACTTGAAAGCAAAAAGGTTACTTGCAGGTAACCAGTCAGAGTGGCAATCAATGACAGGTGAGGTGCGGGCAAAAAGGAAAAGACGGGTGAGGAGAAAAAAAAACGTAACCATGGTGAGGAGGACAATAATCTGGCAACTGACAGGGAAAAAGCTGGACTGTGTACAAAGAGATAACTAATGAGACACATTCGGAAAAAAAAACAAACAAAACAAATATAGACACACGAGGTGAGTTTGAACAGGACGTCACAGGCAGACGGTGCAGTGAATTTCTATTCCTTTTGTTCAGTTGTAAAGTAAATAGTTATTTTCTTTAGCTTTACCTTCTCGCTGTAACATCACCAAACGGGACAGTGCCGTTGAGAGAATCATATCACCACTGGCATAAAATACCATAGCTTTATATATGGTGAATTTTCATCACCTTGTGCTGCACTCTGCCTCAGATTTTTTGCTGAAAGCACTATTTCTTTCAGTATAAATTTCAGTCTCTGTTGCTTTCAGTGTCACACACACTGCTTCACAGAAGTTTTCATAATTCGGGCCACTGAATTGTTCAGAAAAGGCTTGATATTCGGTGGCACGCTGGCCATTGAGTGGTAATGTTGTGTGTTTTCTTCTCAGCTCGTTCTGTCTTGCAAAACAAGCCTGGAGAAGTTATGCTTCAGCAATATTTTCAGCTGCCAGATTCTATTACTCCCACACACTTAACCTTTTGGAGCCATGATAAATATTTATGTTCCACAGCAGTGCCAATACATGCTAAATAGAAATATGGTTTCTGTTGGGATGTATTTGCTCAGCTGGTTTATATAAAACATAAAATCATCTTATTATTTGTTCTTAATTTAATGTTGGACCAATACATGATACTGTAGCAGCAGAGAACAGGTGGAATTTATGGAAGATAGAGATAAAAATATATATATTGCTCACTTGTTTATAATAGCGCCTCATGTTCTGGTTTCCTCAAGTGATAATCCATCAGAAACGTTGGCTTTTCTTCATTACAACCCTGAGATGATTAAAAGAGCATCCGAAATGATACATTATAGAGACTCATTTTTAACCACGCCGCGAGTAAGAGAAGAATGTGAACCTCCTGCCCACAAAGTCAGCCTTTGTTTTCAAAAATAGCATAAAGTATTCTCGACGCATAGTGAGCAGTGTCTTTTGTCTGGGATTGAATAGAAAAAAATGAACTGATGAAACCAAATCAGGGGCGTTTACAGATTTCCCGCTGTTTGTACTTGTGAGGGAAGCACCTTGCATGAAAGGGAGAATGAAGGGAGAGAAAGGGTCTTCCATATGTGCCAGTTTGCTTTACATACACCTCTTGCAGGCTTGATTGATGGAGACACAGATGTGGAAGAGGAGCAGCTGTTCGGTGCTCTCAGGTGTAATTAAGAAAGGGCTCGGTCACACAGAGAGGCCCCGAGAGGCCCGAGAGAGCGCCGAGGAATCAGCACGGCTCAGAGAACAGCAGCAGGCTTCCTTCGGCTTGTTACAGTGAGAGACTTTAAGTGGATCAGCTTAATTGTCGAGGCATCTTTCAGACCATCTGTGTGTGTGTGGGAGGGCGTGTTTGAGCTGCAAGTGCACGTCTGTCTCGATCGGGGCTGCGTGTTCGTTTGAGTTTAAGCACACTGAGAGCTATCGTAGTGACAGAGCAGCAAAGAAGATAGAAAAATAATCAATGAAATCATCCAGGAAATTGTGTTTAGACAAGTTGTTACTCAGAGTCTCTTGTGTTCCCTTTGACTTGTACAAGTTGTGCAAAAACACAGAGGCGTGTGACTAGACATCTAGCTTGGAGATTATCTAAACTTTTCTCTCTCGCAAACACGCACAAGTCCATGTCTCTCAGCAATGCAACTCTCAAAATCACAGCCAACGATGTTAACGTGATCCATCCTTGCTCTCTCCCTCGTTCCCACGGCACCTTTTCCTGTCCGATCAGAGGGTTGCGTAGAATCAGCACGTCTGTTCGGTGTGCCCTGGTGGCTGCCAGGCTGAGCCTGCTGAGGCCCGATCTGCTGTAATTTGCCAGGCCCATTACTCCCACAAATGCAATGGCTGCAAGCCCTGTGAGTGTGAAACAGTTGGTGGAATAAAGAGCATGGGAGAAAGAGAGAAAGAGAGAGAGACAGAGAGAGACAGAGAGAGACAGAGAGAGCAGTACCTAGCTATTGCTGTTGTCTAGCCACAGTGTCTGAGTGTGTGACGCCTTGTGCTAATCGCACCAATTATGCACCAGAGAGCACTGCTGATTTGGCTGGTTTTACAGCAAAAGTGATGAGGACAAAACGTCTGCAAAGGGAGGCTTTCACAGCCAAAGCAAAAGAAAAAATCTATGTTAGAGACAGGAGGGAGACGAGCCACTTGGGTCTTTTCTTTCCTAATAGCAGTCTGCTCAGTACTCAGACATGTGGAGGTGTCTGGTTGGATCACAGCCACGCAGGAATTTATGTCTGTTATTTTCAGAGGGGCAATTCAAGCGAGACCAGGACCAATCAAACGTTCTCAATAAAACTGACTTCCCTCTAGAAGTCTCAAAGGCTTTCAGTAGATTTGATTTGAAGTCTATAACCTGAAAACTAGTGGGCGTGAGGCTGAGATGCTGCAATACTCGCTCTGTGTCAGATTGTAAAACTTTCGCTCCCCTGTGTGATGCAACTGCTGGAGAGCAGAAGATGCAACACCACTGATCACTCTGATTTTTAATCTCCCAGTGTTATTGTGCTTATTGTGTGATGTTTACAAGCTTCCTCCTCTGCAAAAACTAGTTTATGTACCTTTGAATGCTCTGATTTGATGCATCACAAAGGAACATTTTGTCAAGATGAAACTTATCTACCCGTTAGCCTTGAAAATTCTTAGGAAATTAGCTCTTCTGGCATCAAAGAGGCAAACGAGTTCTATCAGAGTCTTGATAGGTGCCAGGAGGCAACTTTAAAGTAGCAAAAACTTTCATTTTCGTTGAATAGTGTTCAGCTACCCGCATGCATTGAGCAGATAATTACAAGCCTTTGCTCAGAAGCTGTTTTTTTGCACATAGCGGGGTTCAACAACACAACAGCCGAGCCGACTTGTTCACTCATGTGCAGATACTGTTAGATTAAAGCTGAAATAAAAAAAAAAAGGGAAATCCCTCTAGACAGGGGAGAGAAAATAAGACCATCTATATTCAACAGAGCTCTGTTCAAAAACAATCACAAAGACGTGCATCATGAACACACGCCAAAGCAGCCACACCTTTGATGCACAGATGGTGTGCGTAAACTTTCTCGGTCCCCTTCCTCCTCTCTGTCTCTCTTCTCTCTCTGTCTCTCTCATGCCTCATGTCCCACATTCTTTCTCCTTCTCATCATCCCGTGTGTCACTCAGCGGATTTCTCTCATTCTGCCAGCATCGGCTTGCAACCAGTCCTGCCTAAATTTAATAAATGATGCCTTCTGAAATTGGCAAGCAGGGTGGGAACACCACGGCTGGGTAAATGTTAGCTGAAAGCTTTGGTTTATAAAGACCATCCGCTCCTTCCTTAATTTAAAGCCTTCACAGAAAACAGGCAGTGGAGGGATTGTCTGTTGGTGAGATAAATTTATGCCAGTTGATCCTCGTCTCCCCAAATGCCTCAGTGAACAGGACAGCAGAGGAGACAACGAAGGCGAGCTGGGTCAGGAGTTGTGTGGGTTTTAGGATAACAAGAAATGAAACAGACTGAGACACTAAGTCTGATTGGGGTCAGCATTGTTGAATTCAATCATGACCTCCAGAAATATTGGACTTAAACCCCACATCTACTTGAAGAAAATAAGAAAAGAAAAAAAAAAAAAAAAGGCTGATTGGTAGCTCAGGCCTCCTCAGCCTTTAAAACACGAGAGCAGAGATCACATAAGAATAAGTCCACATTTGCTGATTTCATTATTAAATCAAATTATCACGTGTCTGCCTGGTGCTATTACTGTCCAACCAATATTAACTTTAGAGAGGCTCTTAAAATGTTGCCACTGCAATACCAGTGACAGAAAGTGTGCCTTGTGCTGAATTAAATTTAGCTGTCTCTGCTGGCATACAAGTGGGTGAAATGAGATTTCTTTTCACCTGCTTATTGCACTTACAGCGAGGGAGGGCTGAATAAAGAGCTGCTTTTCTCTCCCTCAAATGAGATGAAGTGTAGCTTTCCTCCACAGGCAAAATTCCTCCTTTAGATAACTTTTGTGAGACCTGCTTTCCCATGTGACAAGCTGACTGACAGATAATCTGACTGACGGATCGCGTCTTTAAAAGAAAGTGGAAGGTGCAGAAGTTGCCAAGCAAGCCCAGATATAGAAAAGCAGTCAGTAAAACTAAAGAGACAAGGTTATCCCGAACAGTGGAGAGATTTTAGCGGAGCATTTCCACTTTATGATGAAAGACTACTGTCATGTTAAAGATCAGATATGGGGTGGATCACAGAGATATGGGGAGGGAAGGCTGCAGATTGGTGAGGCTTTTGTTAAAAGCCTGATAGCTGCGGAAAAGAAAAATGAAAGCCACTTTGAATGTATGTGTGTACATCTGATTTTGTGGTCTTTGCATGGGCGCATGTGTGGTTATAGCTAAATAGGGAGGCCCGTTGAGGATAGAGCTTTTCCCTCACAGAAATTCAACTTTTTCTTATTGCCTGTTTTAAATCTCACCAAGAAGGTGTGGGGGCGTTAGGCTGCTCAGAGCCGGGGAATCGATGCTGTAGGCAGGCAAACCGAGGGATCAGTGCAGAGAGGCGCAGAGGACAGCACACTCTTGTATCATTTACTGGCCGTTCTTGGCAGTTTGTCATCCTTTATATGTCAGTATGACCAAATCTTTGGCTGGTAATGTGCATCGGCCCAGAAAAAGCTCGCTCTGTAACTTCGCAAGTAGACTTCAGCCCTCCGGCTCTCATTTCCAAGATAATTTTTGCCTGGCTTTGTTTTGGCGTATTCGCTGCTGTCAGGAAGGTTTAAACACACGAGATAAGGGCATAAAAGTTGGAGCAACTAATCCTGCTCTGATATGCAGTTTAAGAGCTGTGATGCTTTGGCAACTCGTCTAACTGTTGAAATAAATCCTAGGATGATGCAAAAAATATAAAACTACGACACTGGCTGCATCATTTCACCAATTTTGCTGTGAATCTCGGAGAAGGCGGCCTTAAGCCACGTGTGAATGCAACAACAGCGGGAGATAGGGCTCAAAGAACAACAGAATCGACCCCATTCACAGGAGTAATGGAGCTGTCACTTGCTAAATCTGACCCTACAGTAACCCCCCCCCAAGGCCAGTGATGTGGCACCCCTTCTCTCCACGCCGGGGAGTCGGCAGAGTGCGGGGCCACACGCGTGATGATGGCAGTCATCCTCAGCGGGAATGAGAAAAAAAATAGAGGTCATTGTGTCACTGTAATCTCGTGGGAGAGCTGTGTGTTTGGGCGTGTCGTGCTCGTGTTATTGTACCTCTACTTCACAGGCAGAGTGGTTCCTCAGAAGCCCCGCAGGGAGCGTGACAGTGACAGAGGAAGGAGCGACACTCCGGCGTTCACGTTGTGGTGGTTTTCAAAATGATTGCTGATGCCTGGCTGGAAAGGATGAAACCTTCCTCCGTAAAACGCGCGAAACGTCTGTTTTTGCTTTTAAACCCGAAAACAATTTTAAGTCGGCAGTTACACGCGGAGACAAAGGCTGCACAGCTGTAATTCAATTTTAGCCGAACTTACTGATATTTCCCCGACGTCGGCACTGTTACTGCCGGTTAAAATCACACGCATTTTCCAAGACATAAGCCCACGTAATGAAACGTAGCCTACGGCATCAAAGCGTAATGCACGGCAAGGCAATTTCGCATCCAATCTAGAGACTCGGCTGCAGTAGCCTATGTGGTCTCTCCATGTCTCCTCACTCAGCCTCTCACTGCTCTCCATCCAAGGCGCATCTGCTTTGAATCCACTTCGGTTCTTGTCACCGGCGGCAGCACGCAGCTCTCCCTCTCCTCCACACACACACACACACACACACACACACTCACACACACATCAACACACACCGACACACATTCATACACACACTTTTACAAATGCAGCGTAGAGGGACCGGACCGACAGGAAACTCATCTGATCGAGTTCGTTGATGGTAAGGGAAGGTTTGGGTTTTTTTTTTTTGTCAAAGCCGTATCTGCTGCGCTTTTTTTTTTTTTTTTTACGCGCAGTGATTCAGAAAGTGATGGCAGTCTGACACCGTGTAGTAAGGCTATGGAGGAAAAAATCTGCCTGTACGTGTGTATCCGCGGCACTTAAGGGTGAGTTTGTAATCTTACTTTATCGTTTGTCACTATTATAACACAATGACCTTGCTTTTTCTTTTTTTTTTTTTTTTCTTTTTTTTTTTTTTAGTGCTGTTGATTTTTTTTTTCTGCCATGGTCTAATTGTTTATGAAGTGATAACACGAGGCAAGTTTTTTTGAACGGAATTCACGATGTTTGTCTTTAATGTTTCCGGACGCAAATTCCATGCGTAACTGTATCATTAAGACTTTAATTCTAACAATCGTCCCCTGTCACTTTCCTTCCGTTCATTCAGTACTCGCCAAACTTTATTTTCTCTGTTCAGACATCTCTCGTTTTTAATTTTGCACAAAACGCACTCTTGGTTTGGCCGGTTTATGAATGAACCAAAAAACAAGAACAACAGAATCCTTAAAGAAAAGTTGTTGTTTTTTTTGTGCAATGTAAATGTTATGTAAACGCATGTGCGGCGTAAGGTTTGGCATGTTGTGATTATGGTTAGGGTAAGTCTCCAGGAAATGAATAACCCTAAGGTGTCTGTGTGTGTGT
>JAPQRN010000022.1:5529426-5540555 GCA_037367275.1 Coranthus polyacanthus
GAGAGAAGTAGACTGTCCTCATTTGAGATAAAAGAGTCGGGAGGATTTGTGGATCCTGAGGAGAAAGTTTCCTCCACGTGGGCCAGATGCTACATTAGCTCTGTTTTCACACAAAGCTTTAGATGGTGTCGTTGGTCACAATAAAGAGTTCTTGGTTCTAGATCAGCAAACTGTCGGTGCCACGTCGGAAACAGTTGAGAGCCAGATCCTTGGCTGTCGACACTCGAAGAATTGGTTCGAGACTCAGCACTGGCTCTGAACCGGTCCTCGATCCGCCTTGGTGGACAAGGGGTAAGAGAAACCTCCTGATCACAGAAGCTTCCTGCTTATGCAGTCTGTCGAGGAGAAGACAGGAAGAAGGACCAGAGTGCACATCCTCAAGCTGAAAATGCAACAGACAAGAAAGGGGATTTTTCTCTCTCCACCTCTTCAGTTCCCAAGTACTTTTACAATGCATTTACTGAATAAGTTCACATAAGAAGATATGCAAAAGCCTTGATGTGGGCCTTTTCTCATGACCAATCTTTTTCTGTGGAGCCTTTCTTCACGTATTCAGGATATAGATTATTAACTCTATCCACCTTTGTATTGATCTGTTGCTACGCTACCACATTGTGCTGCCCCACTTTGCTCAGAGCTGAGAACACTTCACATTCATGGTTTGCAAGGTCTGACAACATGGCTAATGGGGTCTGAGCAATCTGATCACTCAAGAGCTCCTGCTCCTTTCACAGCCATAAAGCCTTAGTGATGTTCCTTATTGTGGGGGAGCAGATGCTTTTTTCAGGATGTTCACATGTTTGAGCAAATTATTTCTGAGAAATATAATAACATAATGTGTCCCTACCAAAGTTGAGACAAAACCTACACACTTTTATTCAGAATACCATCAAATTCCTCTTTTAAAGTCAAATCTCAGGGCTTTGAATGCAAAACCTTGTTATTTTAACCTAAATTCAGTGATAGTGGATCATCAACCCTCATGTTAAAGTAATGATTTATTTGTTTATTTCAATAGGGGAAAGTAAAACAGCTTTCGGGAACCGAAATGCTTCAGATCAAACTCGATGGAAACAAATGATGGAAACATGGGAAGCGACCATAGCGGCTCCATCCAAAATTTGAAGCCACGCCTAACAACCAGCTTCCTTTTCAACATGTTCTTGTTTATTTGTCGGTTGGCTTGTCTGTCAGCAGGATTACACAACAACTACTGCACCGATTTTTCACAAAACTTGGTAGAAGGGTAGGGCGTGGTCACGTCTGAAGCAGGTCCACTCCGACGCGATTTGACCCACAAACAGGACTTCAGGCTCGTCACCACCTGGCTCCTGCAACATGCTACACCAACACGCAACACGAAATGTTTCCAGCACAGAAAAAAATACCTTCGTTTGTTGCCGGTGAAGTAGATCTGCTTCGTTAATAAAACAACTGATGCTGATTCGGTTAAGCTCATGAATGCGGTCAAGGACAGAAAAAGAACAAAAGCAACAGTAGTACCATCAATCTTGGTCCGTCTTAAACTATGGTCTTAACCTTAGGCAGATGGCTCTTTCTTAAACCAGCTTATCTGCACAGATGTAGAGCGTGGTCATGGGTAATGAGGATGGTACTAAGCAATATTGTGTTGTCACTCCTTGATGCATCCATTACAGGTTAAATCTCCAACAAATCCCTCTCACATTGACCTTTTGCAGATATTTTATTCACATTGTTATTAAATATGTGACCCACTTTCCTCTTCAGAAAGGGGACAAATTCAGTGTCTGTGTCCTTGTTGTTTTAACACAGCAGTGTGTCCAGTACATACAGTAAATGTTAATGGGAGAAACAAAAACGTTAACGTACTTCTTTGTTAAAAACCGGCATGCTTGATACCGAAACGAAGTGCGAATTCCTTCAATGAGAATTTAACAATCACATGTCAGATATAGCCCTCATCACAAGGAGGCACATATTCAATGCTATTAACATACACAAGGCACAGTGATTAATGTAGACGTGAGCCATACAAGAGGCAGATCTATGTTTGAACTGTGGTGATGAATGGGCAGCCGTGTGACGATATGAACACACCAGAATGATAATCAGAGTAATAATCAAACAGACACATGCAGGATCCATGTAATGGAAAATATAAATCAGCAAGCGGACAAGCGACTACTTGACAGGACTAACGTACAAAACATGCAGAACCACGTTGTTAATGGCTATGGACAAAATGGACAAACGCACAGAGGTGCAATAAAGCAAAAATGAAGTGTTATGTGAAATGGTACACTAGGAATTAGACTTTTCTATTAAGATGAACTTCAGTTCACTTTTAAAAGACAAAAGTTTGCCCTGATGAAGCAGAAGACACGCAATCAGTCAAGTGTTTGAAACCCCTTTTTGTCTTATTTCAGCTTGTGGGAGATTATACTGCACTGTGCGAGGAGTGTCACTGATACGAATGCTTTAAAAAATATAGAGTTGAAACTATCGACAGGGGAGGTATACGGATTTTTCAGGGTAACTGGAAAGACACGCTGCTGTTGATTGTTTCAAATGTAATTTTTCAAAGCTGCGACTGCCCCAAATCAAATAGATTCACCTCCACAGAACTAGGCTTGCGACAAAAATCTTACAGACAAAACTGTGGAAGCAAGGCAGAGAAATGTATTTGCAAGTCCGTGTGAAACAGGAGAACGCGTCATTGACGTCTGTTCTGTGTTTAAATGACCCGATTATGTGTTTCAGGGGGCAGTTTTATTGTGTGGGATCAGAGGTGGAGGTCTGTCCTTGATCAGGTTTTCTGGATGCTGTGGGAATCTGCTGCTCCTCACACATCTCCCCGATCCCACATCGTTGTCTGCTGACCGTCACTGTCCCCTTCGTGGACCTCTAACCTCATTCCCCTCCATTCATTTGTCATCCTCGTGGACTGGTCTGATGCTCCTGTATCTAACGTTACTGACGTGCCGGTTGCTGATTTGTTACCTTCCAGGGAGCTTTACTGCATCCCAGGAGACATTCGTTTTTTTAGCGTTTTTCATACCACCCAACCCAAAGCCAATTATCAGCAGCAGCAGAAACGAGCAGCACACCACACAGGAACCACTTGAATACCTGATCTTAGAAAAAAAAAAAAACATACGCTATTGTATGCAGCAAGAGCAATGCGGTGGGAATGTATGAATATTTTGACCCCAACTATAATTCATGTTAAGGGGAAACAGAACAGAAAGCTACAGAAGTGCAGTCTTTTATGTTGTGCAATTTATGCATTTAGGTTACAATGTCTCTCTATAGGAAAACTACAATGGTGTATAATTGTGGTGTTTCACTTACACGAGAAACAATTAAATACATACATACAGTATATTTCATAGTTTTAGTGTATTTACTTTACTCTGGGAAGTATTCTTCTTAACTTACTATAATGATAATTTCTCATTTTTTTAAATCTAATTCATGTTGATGAATCTAATGAGTTGGTGATTCCTGTGCTTATAATGAATCCTTTACTCCAGGGTAAGCATAAATCTGTGGAGGGGTGAACAAAGAAGATCATGTGTGTGCAAATGTAAATTAGTATTCATGCAGCGGATGATATCCACAATGTGAAGATCTGTCTAGTCAGGCGATAACTATTCGTGTAATTAAACTGTTCAAAGAAACTTAAGGCCCACCGTGGGTGTTGGTGGGTTTGGAAGTTTTCACGAAACTTAACGTAATAAATGAATTTTTAGTTTTGTTGCAACAGTGACAAAGAGTGGATGTTTGTGATGTTCACTGAAGCGTGGAAGACTTTGAGCCCCAGCATTTGTTTTGAAACATAATCTACTGCTCAGCTCGACTCGGATGTCAGTCCTTTTTCCTCATAACATTTGGCAAAGAAAACAACGATTTACCGCAACAACTTTTAGGCTAAACAGTCGCTTGATATCTTACGAATGACCGAGAAAGATCCCAGTTTGGAAGAGAAAACTTCAATGTCAGAAGAAATAGAAACTTTAGGAGGCACCATTTGACTGCGACAGACTGGCTGAAAGGTATCAGGACACGTTGGTCATGGTAAATAAGGAAACCAAAATAGATGCCATAATGAGATCATTTTTTGTGTTTTCAGAGCTAAATGCTGTACATGGATGAGTTTCTTATTGAATGTGTCTTTTAACGGTTAAACAGTGAAAAGCACTGTGATGGAAAGAAAACACTCTGGCTCTAAGCTGACTCCACCTTCGACCACTCCCCCAGTTGTAGTTTTTTTGGCTCCTGGCTGCCGCGGTCGTGGCTGTGGCGTCGGTTTCCACTCGGCCGTGTGTCCTCCTTGTCCCTCATTATCTTAGACCCCACACAAAGGTGGTTCACCTGCTGTTGTTTTGCCCTTGTTTTGTCACTGCTACCATGGTGAGGTCTCCCCACTTGTGCATGTGAGTGAACACATGTAGAGATTGCACCTTTAATTTGCTTGTGAAGTTTGCCGTGACACATGAAGGTGAGGATGCGGTCGCTCTCCCCTGCGTCGTCTGCTTCCGCGGCCCCAGCTCACTTTTCGCTTTTAGGTATTTTGTTGTGGGTGGACTGCTAAATTTAAATATCTAGTTACAACCATTTTAAATATTCTGCAAGATTCAGTTAAAATATTACGTTCATTCGTTTTGTTCTTTTCTCCGGCGACAGCACTTTAATTATTGAGTTCAAGCGCATCATTTTGCACTATTTCAATAAACAATTTTTTGATTTAGCTTTAAACACGCCTCTGTCGTTTTACCAGGAGTGAATCTGCGTGTCTTTCTTTTAAGTCTCAAATCAATTACAACTTAAAACCACAAATCTTATATTTCCTGGGCGGCGTTGTCGGTCTCATTCCCTTCCATTATTGTGTTTGGCCCTCGCCACATGAAGATAAGGGATTATTAGAGTGTGTGGTGTCTGATGGGGAACTTCTGCATCCTCAAGAGTGATAATCCCTGGCTCATGGCTTGTCTAAGGGATAAAAAGAATGAATTGTCGTCTTTTTTTTTCACAGTTACATAGTGACTTATTTTCAGTTTGTGTCTAAAGCCCAAAAGGTAAAAAAAAAAAAAAAAAAAACCCTAAAGAAGACACCCTGGTGAGTTTCATAATTACATCGCTAACACGCTCTCAACTTTCTTAGCTGCTGTGACATTTCTTGTCACAACAAAAACCTTCCCTTTTTGTAGTCATATCTCTGCGTGCTGTCTGCACACGAACCTCCATGCTGAGAGTTCTGCTTTAACCTTGAACTACCTGGGAATCCTCCCCACCACGCGCCCTCTATTTTCTCTTTCAGTACAAACAATCCTTCCAGATCAAGCGGCACACCCAGCAATGACCCACTCTCCAAAAGCCCTCCTGGGACTTTAAACATGGTCGCCTGCTGGTGATTCAAAGCGGTTGACAGAGCGGTGGGGGGTACTGACACGGGGAGTATTTAGAGAGATGAGTCTGCTGCCTGTATGTGCACTCCATCTTATGCTCCCCCCCCCACACCCTTTATCTTCTGTAAGTGTTATCCACCGGGGAGCCCTGCTGCCTCCTCCTGCTTCACATCTTACAACTGCCTTTGAAACACAAGCCTTTGCAGGGGAAACGGCCTATTTTGTTCTGTTTTGTGGCCACATTTTTATGAGTGTGCAACTCTTGGGGGAGTAGCAGCTTAAGCTCTGTGTATTGTGCCAAAACTTTCTAATAGAAGTGGGTTTTCGTATCACAGATGAGAACTAAAGCCACTCTCTCCACCTCTGTTTCTCGCTGCCTATAATACTCATACTACCCTTTCTCCCCTTGTCATTATCCACCCTGATGTATCTGTTCGGTCTCATCTCTCATCATTTCTGTGCGAGCTGTGTGTCAGTGTGACTGCCTTTACTCACACTGCTCCTCTGGGATTCTTCTTCCTTTTGACAACTTAAACAATGTCTAGTCACCATCTGTAAACGGGTTCAAGTCAGCTTAACAGTCTCAATTAAAAACATGAAAAGCCCATGATTATATTTGTGATAATCTACAAAACCTACAAAGAACCTAATTAAATCGATAATGTGCCTTATCGCTGATGCTTTCTTCTCTCACTTGTTCTGTTTTTGTGCACGGATGAGAAATACTAGTGTCAATCTGCTCAAAAACTGCATGGCTTCCTATGTGGAAGCAGCTGAGGAGCACAGTTCTCAATCAGCTGTCGTGTGATCTGATTTAATAAGATTTGCATACAGTACATTATAATGCCGCCATCTGCAGTATTAAGTTAGCCCAGTTATGCATATGCAGCTGCACTGACACAAACGAACACATGTGTAGCCTAGCCACACTCTTCCCTTTTGTGCCGTTCCCATGGTTCCTCTCTTTAAGAAGCAAATAATGACAGAGACTCCATTTGATTCTTCATATGGGTTCCCTGATGTGTCAAAGCAAAGGAACAGAACAAAACATGTGCAGCTGAATTTCTCACTGTAGAATAATCAAACACAATGGAAGCGCTGCAACAATATGTGTGCAAAAACACCTAAAAAAAAACAATACAGACAGATGCGTTCCCAAGCCATCCAATGCTCACACGCTGACATTTTCAGTCCGACAAAGCGTGGCCTAACACGTTTTCACAGTTAAACTAATTTGCTTGATTTGGTTCTCCGCGAGAGCCACAAGTCATTTGAAGACAAAAAAAGAAGGAACGGGATAAAAAAAAAAAAAACACCCAGAAAATCAGAGATAGATCAGAGGTAATTGTTTTTTGTCGCTGTGAATCTTTGTCAACAAAATCACGAGGGAGAGAAAAACACTATGCACCGTGAATTCCTCCGTTGTATGAAGAAAACAGAATTACTTCTCATTCTTCTGAGGATATGACTGAGCTTACTCTTGCATAAATCTTTATTCCTCCGAGGCATATTAATTGGGGTTATTTGCATAACCAGAAAAATTAATAGTTACAAATATGAGAATAGTTAAGAGATACCATTGTGAATGTTTTTTTTTTTATCCCTTTCCTTTGATAGTGCGTAGCGTTTTGTTAACATGATCAGTCCTGTGGCAATGCTTTTCAACTTCCAACTCAACCATATCGTTTGATTACTATACAGTTCCCCAAATCAAACGCAGTCATAATTAAAAGGAGGCAAATCAATTCAGTACAGCTCATTGTTTTGATCTGCGCTAATCAAAGGGAGTGAGCGCTTTAAATAAATTATGCTTTTCAAATTTCCTGGCAAGTATTTGTGCTGGCAACCCACTGTGCATATTTGTCAAGTGAGCCAAACATGTTCATAGACCAACTGAAGCCGTTTCCTGAAACCAGGAGGGAAATCCTTTTTTTTTTCTTTTTTTTTGACTTTACGATTGTTTTGCAGGACTTTTATGTATTTATGTAGCGTTTCTCGGTGTCATCAGCATAGGGTGTCTAAATGTGTTATTTCAGCTGCTGCTTGCTCTGTGTAAAGTCAGCGGAAAACTAGCAGGTGGTGATACTGAGACGACGTCGCGCTCCCTGTGACGCGTTTTCATCTATCATCCAATATCCTTGCTGGACGCACAGAGATTAAATGTGCATCCGTCTTCTCTTGTGACTCTTTGAAAGACAGCAAATGCACACTTGGTAATTATTTTATGTCAGATGTTTTATCGTGAAATCACATGCAGTTTGCAAGGAACAAAAAAACATCGTAATCTGATGCTACTTTTAGGAAAAGCGCGCCTCAGGGAGTACTTCGCAGGTCAGTAAAATGTAAAAAGTGTCTACAGACAAGCATTATATTCCGCATGTATATGAAATCATCAAGGAATGCAGAAGGGATATTTACTTGGACTTAAATAGAGCATTGATTTTCTGCTTATAAACTCAACATAATTAACATAATTAATCTCTGTAACTGGAGTTCTTTAGGAAACACAAATTACACACTGTTTCTTTAGCTGCTGGACTTCATCACATTCAGGAGTCAAGTGTCAAAGTATGTAAATCTGCACAGGCATAGATTTCGAGGGAGGGGATACGTCCCCGTTAATATTCATATAAAAACATGACAGAAGCAGAAGCTTTTTATTTTTTTAAAAAAGTACTTTTTTACCCGGTCTTCATTGTTTGTGGTAAGGAATAAATATAGTGACGGGTGGATTTTTTCACCTACAAGTCCACTTGGCTGAAATGTATGGTTTGCTGTGTTATTTGCTTGTGTTTATAAATATAGATGTAATGGCAGTTTGTGTATTTTTGTAAGTTTGCGTCTCAGGAAGACACCAAATTGACCTTTTGAGTGTCAAGCTGAAAAGGCTTCGGAACCAGAGCTTTGCATAAATAGACATTTCCACCATAAACGGATACGGTTTTCCATTATGTCAAATACATTATAAACAAGTTGGGTCCTTATTCTGGACTCATGATTGTGTTGAATAAAGAACTGAATATATACATGTGTTTGAACTAAAAGAAATCATTGTGACCAGAAGTGCAGGCCTTATGTGTTTACATAAGCATAGGTTTGCAAAACTGTTGGTTATATGATATATAAGAATAAACTCTAGTGGCAGAGTGAAGAGTTGGGGAGAGCGGAGTCGACCGTCTTCTGCAGCAGAAATCAGTGTAGTGTGCTCAAAGTCAACATGCACAGACCGTAAACCCGCTGCCACTGAGGGAACATATGCAGCGGTCACTGAGGTTAGATTTCCATTATCATAATGATAGCAATGGAGCAGAACTCAGATGCAGACATTAACTTTAAGCCTCTGGGTTATTATTCACCCAGAAGAAGAAACAGCTGCGTTATAGACCTGCTTTGACAAACCGCATGAGCTTGAATTAAGCACAGAGGGCATTATCAAGAGTGAAACGACGATATGCGTGGGAAATTTTTTTCTAAATGAACTACTTTACTTATGGACAAAACAGAAGAGTACGTGTTTTTTTGTTTTTTTTTAAATGTACAATCAAAATGTATCTTGCAGCACACAATCCTACACCATTTTAAGGTACAAATTTGAAATACTTGTACTTGTCTGGGGTATTTACAATATATACTATTTTAGATTTGTCATCACACTGTTGTGAGAGTGCATGAATTTGTTATGTATCGATAAAGGCCTCCAGGTGCAGGATGTCGGGGTACTGTTTAGATAAGGGGGCTCCCTTCCGTTGGGAATATGTCAGAGGGGCTCCAGTAGAGGGTAACAGGATGTTCTGGCCTCAACGTTCTGAAAACAACAGGTCTATATAAGTGAGGACAGTAGAACTGATACGCAGAGGATTCCATATTGGCTTCGGGTCTTCCTTTTATATGCAAGTAAGACGGTGTCTGCGGAGGTTCCTTCTTCTTCTTCACATCATCGCTTCACAACTAACAACGAGAGCCTTGACTTGTTGCAGCCAATGAGCAACAGAAAACTGTGTGACAGTAATTGAGCCATCATTGCATCGCGTTAAGAAACTCTGAGAAGCACCAGTAAAGTGGAGAGATTAACTGGATATTACATCTCTAATGATGTGTTTTATCATGGCTTCTCCTGCTTATCTACGCACACTCACGGGACACACATGATGATCTTGTTTCGACAATCATTTTCCCAAGCTTTAAAATGTCTCTGATACACCAACAGGGGGAGCTACAAGCATTTATTTATTTACTAGTTGGTGTATTTTGCTTCTTGCATCACTGAGAAACATGCAGCTTCAACTAAACTGAATGTTTATATGCTCATAAATTATAAATTAGGGCTCTGGTATAAATATGTTTCTGCAACATGTTTTCATTTTTCTAATTGCGTGGTGCATTTTTAATAAAGCTGTATTGTTTGTCGTTCATTAGGCTTTGCGTAGTTTACGAAGGAGATTTTGATTACTGACCCATTCTTACTTTTTAAGATTAATTTTAATGTCAATCAAAATCTGTGGGCCGCTGCGAGCCAAATTTACATAATTTAAACTATACTGCTCAGATTTTCAAATGTCAGGCGGTGTCGTGAGGAAAAGGGGTTCGGGTTATAAGTGGTGAAACTCTTTGTCTCTGCAACTTGCGTTCCTGTAGCTCCTGGGACGTGGGACGAGACAACAAAATTTACCAGAGTAAAAGGGGTACTGGAGTGTTTCACTCAGCTTGTAACAAAGGCAAAAGGTTAAGAGGCGAGTTTTATCAGTGTTATAAAGTGATTACAGAGATGAAAGATAAGGTAATGCTGTTTAGGGGGCGGGGGCTGCTTTTACCAAAGCAGGTTAAGATGTAGGCGTCAAACATAAAGGCATTTGATGCCCTTAAGAAATGCCGAGTTGTGTCTGAGTTCATCAGAATGGAGGCTGTTCTGTGTAAAGTACAGAACAGGTAAAAACATACAAATACGTGAGGTCAGCTGTGACATTAGTCTGTATAGGAAGATGTAGGAGGAAAAGCCTCACCTGGGTGTGATCCTGTGCCACATGTCTTCTCAATCAGAGTCTAATGTGAAGCTGACGTAGCTCAACATGGACTACGGCAAATATGAGCTGATCCCAACTCTGTGATACATTTGTTCTTCATTCCTCCGTCTGTGGGTTTTACTCACTGTAAGTACACTCCCATTAGCACACCTGCTTTATCTGGCCTTGAATGTCTCTCACTGCTTTCCACCATAGTTAACTGTTTTCAAGAAATAATGGTGTTTTTACATTCCTCACTAACTGATGTCAGCGTGGGCACCGCACATCAAAAGCTTACTTGTACCATTTAGTTACATCCACCATTATATTCTAAGGCGCGTTCTTGGTTATATACGAAGAAAACAGTGATTGCAGTGATCATTGATTGTTGATAAAGACACATGAGTGGACGTGCAGAAAATATTTCCCACAGACGTTCGTAAACCCTGTGTCACAGAGAAGCGGAGAGCCACGTGGAGCGTCATCTGACAGGATTTAACCTCGGTCTTTTAAATGTATTACAAGTAACACAATGGTAATCAACAGTAATTTAACCAAAAGGAAACCACATTCTGCCGAGGCAAAATGATGTCTGTACGGGATCATTGAGATTTGAGTAGTCATCCACAAAACTGTGATAATGGTGTTGTTAATTGTGTAGTGATGATGTGAAGATGAAGAAGGAATCTCTGCCGACACTTTCTTGCTTGATTATAAAAAGTTTATTACAAAAAAGAAG
>JAPQRN010000022.1:5556545-5569465 GCA_037367275.1 Coranthus polyacanthus
TATTTCCGTTAACGAAATAATTTTTTCACAGTAAGTGTCAGTTTTAGTAAGTTTACAGTAAGTTTGTTAGTTTTTATCCTATTCATTTCTTTCTACAATAACCCTGCTTTAAACTCTCTTCCTTTTGCTGCAGGAGTTTGAGTTGCTCTACTTCTCCTTAAGCAGCGCCAGGATCTTCTTCCGGGCAGATAAAACCGCAGCCGAAGAGACTCAGGAGAAGAAAGATAAAGGTTCGGCAGCGTTGTGGTGATTGATGCGGTTTTTAATTACGCAATGCCACCGACACACCACGCTGATTAATTTTCAGAGATGGAAAAATCTGTGTGCTTTCATTCTTCTTTTTTTGGGGGGGATTTTTACAAATATCCCTTTCATTGTCATTTTCTTCTGCAGAAGAAGCTGCCAAAGCAGGAGGCAGTTCAGATGGCTCCACCCCTTCTGAACCTGCTTCAAAGTGACCCTCACTGTGAGACCAGTGGACACATAGTGGATCCTGACTTTGAGAGTGGAATAGTGGATCGTCGTTTCATGGCCAGACTTGTGGAGAATGCACTAATTTTGTGGAAGGATTCTGAAGTGACTGCCCTCAGTAGATAAAGAATATGTATTAACCTTTTGTTAATATGTGACAGAAACACCAATATTGCATCCACTGACTTCCAGGCATCGGTCGTGTTTGAACAAAATCATATTGAATTTGTAGCATTTTAAAAACAAGCTTCTACGAGCTAAAAGGCGAGTGGGCAGAGGGAGCGTAAGGTGAAAGCGAGTCCTTTCCGTTGCCGCACAGCCTTTTGATACTTTAATGCTCAGTCTGAACGGACTGGATTATTTTTCTACAGTAGAAGCTTCAGCTGTATGTATGTCCTCTGCTAATCAGAGACAGGTTCAGTGATTAATTAGAATTTTGTTGGATTTTAGAGTCCATTGTACTAATTGCGATCACATGTTTGTTGCCTTCAATTGCAGCTCTGGTCTTGATTTCCTCTGTGAACTAAAGAGGGCTCCTGGGAATGTTTTCAGTGTTCAGTCCTCGTATATTCGTGTGCCATATTTGCGTACTGCTAATTTTTGGTTCGTCTGTTTTATACATTGTATGATTTAGAGTTTATGTGCCTTTCTAAACTATGGAAACTCGCTTCGACTACAAATTAAGAAGAGAAAAACAAATCATCACCTGGATGTAAAAGATTCTTGATCCGATTGTTATTGAGTACTCTGGAGTTTCTCTATTTCTCTGCAGCATTGGAGGTGCATCATTACATTTTTATGATGTTACCTAACTTTTTATCCATCAGCATGTGGTACATGTTAAAATGAGGCCACAGTTTGGTCAAAATGACATTCCATAAATTAAAGACAAAGTTCTGTGAGGTCTTGAAGGACTAATAAACTGCACTTTCAACAGAGTTTGTTCCTTATTTCCCGAATCCTGCACTGACAGACTTCAAAGTAAAAATCTGCTTCAAAAGTTCTGAAAGAATCTATTATAGAATACACAAACCTATGCTCTACGTTCAGAGCCATAGAACTTGAATTACACCTCACCAATTACGGACATATTTTGCCTGCAAATTGTCAGGCTCAAAGAAATGCCTGCATTTTTTTTTTTGATTTAAGCAGAAGAGAAGAAACAAGCGACAGACAGTGATTCAGGAAAGCCTTTTTCTGCTTTAATACAAAGAAAAGAAGCTTTGAACTTCAGAAAATACAAGATTGGTCTGGAATTTTTTTCTCCTCAAATTGTCAGTTTTCCTTTTCCTATGAAATGCTGTTCATTGCTGTTCAAACAGCTTAGATTGAAAGACATCCCTTCTTTTGCTTTGGACATGAAACTTGAGGGATGATCACCAAGTTCATGTTTTGTGGGTTTTTTTTCATGTTTTTGGCTGAGAATCAGGCCTTTCCTTAAATGACATTTTAATTTTGTATAACTTTGATGTAAGTGCCCGTAGTGCCATGTGACACCCTGTCCAGCAGATCCAGAAATGTCCTGTTACGTCCACATATTGCATCCGTGCCCACCTCATAAAAACGAGGTACAAGGCAGGGCAAAATTTCTTCCAAAATAGATGTCATATATATATATATACATACATATATATATATATAGCAATCATATATACACATTCGTACATACATATACTAATTTATGTGATGCAAAGAAACAAAAATGTACACATTTCTTACAAAATTGTAACAAAGACTGGAAAGTGTTTTGTTTGCTCTGAAGCAACATTGTGTAGCTGTTTAGCCTCTCCGAGGACTCATCCACATTTGTGGAAACCAAAGTAGTCTCCCAGATTTGTGTCCATGTTTGACTGGCACCAAACTCACAGAGAGACGGGGAGAAGAAGTGGAAAGACAGAAAGCAGTCTGGTGATGCGAACACAGAAGTTTAAGGAAACGACGTCAATGGAAGGAAGGAAAAAAAAAAAAAAAAAAAAAAGGTGAGATGAAAAGAGATGCAAGGGAATAAGTTTCAAGTACTCCCTGAACCAAAATGAAAAAGAAAAAAACGTAACAGGGAGTGTTCACATAAAAAAGCACAAACAAATTTTGTGTTCTTTTATTACTAAACATAGTGCAACAATAAACATTGCATTTCTTTCACCCTTTTACTTGCTTCTGAGGATGGAGCTCTGTTAAGTTTGCTTTCTCCGCCTTTTATCTGTTAACACTTGTTGTAAATGCGAGGCGTAACCCTTGTTCTGTCACTGTCCTGTGCCACAAGGTCAGTCCTCCTTTCTGGGAGAAAACAGGCTTCAGACTCAGAGACGTAAACATAACACAGACCCTGCTCAAAACAAGACCGAAAAAAAAAAACAGGAGGAACATAAAGAATAAAAACAGAACAAGTGTTGGTGTTTTGGGCAGCATGTAATTTGGAAAGGCAGGGCAGTTTTGATGGTGGCGACGACCCCCGCAGTCAAATAGCCAAATCCTCAAGGAATTAAAACCAAGCTGTGTGAACCACAGCGCACTCCCGGGACAACAGTGTTGTGTGCAGGAACAGCTGTGGCCTTTGGACTGGTCGGGCCTTAGAAGGCCTGCTGGGCTGGGTTGTAGTTGAATGTTGTTGGCACGTGAGGCCTCTCCTCCAGCTTGTCATACTCGAGATGAAATTCCTTAGAGATACAGAAGCAACTTTAACAAGATGGCAACAGCTAATTCTTATCACAGATTCAGATCAACCAAACATAAGCTCTTACCTTGGCTACTTTTCTCCAGTTAAGACAATCAAAAAAGTAGTACGTTCCCCTCTCATAGGTATTGGTCTTCAGTGTAGGCTCCATGCCAGGCGCTCTTGTGATCCAAACTCGCTCCTCTTTGTGGTACCGCCAGTCCCGGTTAAAGCTAGAGAGTGGAGTTATTAAAATGAAATTAGGAACCTGTGATCATCGTGCAACTTCTACCCAGTGAGACCACAAAATATTTGTGTTACTCACAGCTCTACTGCTGCCAGAAGCTGTAGCAGGTCTCCACCATTCATGTAGTACAGATAGAACAGCAGGTCTTCACCGTATCGAGCCAGTTTTATTGCAGCCAACTAGAGGGAGGACAGCACACGAACAATGAGCTGTAGCCATAAGCACTAAATGAAGAGTGTTAACATTCACTCAGCAATTGTTCTGAATAATTACCTTGTCCCTTATGTGAATATTGGTTAAGTACTCAGATGGAACATGGAAGTCTGAAAATAAGCCAGGAATTTAATTAGCAGCTCATATGTTACCTTACTGTGAAAGAAATTGTCAATATTACAAAACTTATCAAATATACTGTACTGGTGTGATAGGTGTTGAAAGTAGGTGAAAATTCCTAGTAAGCATTAATATCATAATACAATCCAGGAGCTGTCACAAATGAGGAGCTGCACAATCAATCTTCAACTAGTGCTGTCCTCACACACACACATTTATGCATGTTGATGTCTTACCAATGTCCTGAGGTCGACAAGGTGCTGAAGCCCATGGAGAGGCAAACTTGGGGTACAAGTTTCTGTTAGGAAAGAATGTCGGTGACTTAGTATCAACACTAGGAGAAATGTCGCACACTTTTTACATGAGCTACACCAGAAATGAATAATAAAACCAAACAGAACAGTAACTATTTAACCCAATGCACTGATGTAAAATAGTTCACTAGTGCACAGTCTGTCATTACAAGCTGGTGATTAGACAATAAAATTGGCTGCTCTGTGTATTGAAGTACCTTTAATAATCACGTAACTAACATTATCTTTAAATATGAGAATGAATTAGACAAATACACCAAAACACAAACAAATATCATTCACAAATCCGGTTATTCACATGTACAGTTTCTTGGCTAAACGTTACAACCTAAACACCTGTGAGATTTTGTTATTTTGAATACATAATTTGTTTTAGACGTGTGCTCCAACCTGTAGTTATATTACAACTATTTCCTGTTAAAGTAGTCATCTAACAAGTGTCACTAATGTCAGTGTAACCATGCTAACTATGTGCACCCACATTTTATGAGTGACTACTTGAATCATTTCACTAAACTAACGATAAAAATGATTGTTGTCTGTTGCATGACTGCAGCAGAAAGCTGCCTCATATCATGAAATAATACAGAGCACAACATATCCTCAAAGTCTGTATTCAGCATACGACAGCTGACTTACTCTGGTGAGTTTAAGTTGAGTCCCAGTGTCGTGAGGTCACTTCCTAGCGCCAGATGGACCATCCCTGGATCAGTCTCTGCTGCCCGGATAAACGTCAGCAGGCCAATCATGCCAAATTGGTCTGTTACCATTCCTGAAGGAATGTTTGTCACCCGACCTGCAGCGGCAGGACAGGACAAACCAGAGTTCAACAAACTGCTGAAATCGAGCTAAGAGATACAATAAATACTTACTGCCAATACATTACCTTCTTATTTCTAACCCACACTTTGTGCACGCAGTGGAGAGCAAATAAAGCCATTTTTTTACAAGTGATTGTAACAGACAAACTAATGGAAAGATGATGATGGTCTGCATCATATAGAACAAATTCTTTTGGTTTCCCCATTGAAGCCTATCCAATAATGATCTAACCCCAAATGCAGGGTAGAGAGCCCAACTGCCTCACCCAAGTTGTGCGATTAAGAAGGGATGTCTCAGTGGAATTGGAGCGATACGATTGGCTGAGAGGTCTCACCATCGGGCAACACCTGGATCCCTTTCTTCTGGTTGTTGTTCTGTGCTGAGGCAGTCTTGTCTCCGGGGAACTTGGGCCCGTCTGCATTGGATGTATTCTTGCTTGTCGAGTTCAGGTTCTAAGGGGGAAAAGATAAAACTTTTTAACACAGAAAAGGTGACCATGAATAATGATGTCCTTGATGTGCAAGTAAGCGTGGCATAGAAAAAGCAGTCTTCTTGCCAGAGTACATAGGCCATAGAGCCATCAGTGGATCGCACGCTTACAGTTTTGCTGTCGTCGTTATTCAACGTGGGGTCCTTATAGTTTGGGCCAGGCAGTGCAGGAAAATCCTCATTGTGGATGGAGAAATCCGGTGTCTGATCAGTTGATGGCTTTGTCACCATGCCAACTTGATGATGATGATGATGAATACAGTGAGGTAATGATAATATTTAAGTGAAAGAAGTACAAAAACACAACAAAAGATCCTCAATGATTCTTACATGTGTATTAAAACAGAGCTTTGACTAGTATTACATGAGCTGATAGCCATTTCCTCTCCTGAGGGGATATGTGCTTAAGCCTTAATGTGTGCAAAAATAAGATGTTTTTGTGGTCTAATGGCCTACCGTAAGGAGCCCGTCCAGACAACTGGCTGAGCACCGGTGTTGGGTTTCCAGCCCCTTCTCTCCGACTCCGGTCTGCTAATGCAGGGAAGTCTGACAGATCCAGGCCCGTTACATTTTCACTTCCGTCTGCAGAAACACGAGAGTTTAGTGGTTGTGACGTATATAATATCACTTTTTCAGGTGAATATCCATATTAATGTAGCAAAAAAGGTGATTTTTAAAAAACAGAGCAAACTATATTTCACAGTGATTTAGGGTTTATAAAACTGTCATCAGACTGCGATACATTTTTTAAAATTCTATAAAAACAGAAATGGGTTCTGTTTAAATGGAGCCTAAACTAAATATTTCTTGGTAAACACACAAACCTGTGCCATTGAAGATGTTGCTTGATAATGAGTTGTTCATCCCAAAAGCCTGATTGCGGTTCATACCAAAACCTGACATGCTGTAGTGATACAAAGAGCACAATAACAATTCATATCCCTAACTTTCTCTACAGTGATAACAAATACTTTACAAGTCTGTAGTGAAAACCAGATGGGGCAAAACAAACAGGCTTATCTCCGCAATAATTTATAGTATCATAAGGGGCAGCTTGACAAGGTCCACCTACCTGTTTATGGTGAAAGGCTGGCGTGCTGGCTGTTGCTTAGGCATACAGATGATACTTGGTGAGCTGCGGTTGGGACTGCCAAGCCCTGAGCTGCTCATACTATTGGTCCTGCCGCTCATCCCAATGCCTTGACCGACTTGCGAGTGGTTCAGCATGTTCCTCGAGTTCATCGGCAATGTCCCCCTATTAAAGCATGACCAAATCTGATTAAGAGGATTCTTATTTTATGTCAGTAGCTGTTTTCTTTAACTTTCCAGGTATTAAATAGTGTTAGACTATGTCTGAAAATGTCAAACCAAATGAACATCTTCATACTCACCTGCTTGGTGATGGAGGGGTGTGGAGGGACATGGTGGGGACCCCCGTTGTGGGGGTGATATGACTTGGTAGCTGGGTGCCTTGCGTTAGATTTCGGTTTAACTGAGGTGTATTGTTGCCCATGCCCCTTACCGAAAATCCAAGTGCACCTGCAGAGAAACAAACACACAAGAGGGAGAAAAACAAACATCATCAACAGAGAAAAGATTTTTTTTCCTACTTTCTCCCCAAAATATCATATTGGTGACTCAGCCAAACTGAAATTGTGGTTTTGATTTTTAAACATACCACATTTAAGCATGACGTACATTAGATAAATGCTACGTGAGAAGACTGTGAGCCAATATGATCACTTACTTTGTGGACCGTACAAACTTGCACCAAGCTGTGACAGCTGACCTGACGACGATGGTGAGGGAGAGGACAGCATCTAAAGGACATCATTTGAAAGCAGGACAGAGTAAGACCACTTGAAAGCATCTCCCCTCATGTAAGCTCAACAAGTGACAGATGAATAAAACTCACATCCTTGTCCGACCGATGTGGAAACATCGACGGCTGGTTGTAGTACATGCTTTCATCAGTAAAGTCGTTATCGACTACCTCGACGAACTCTACAAATTTCTTTCTAGCACCAAACATGCCTTTTGTCACCTGCAGAGAGGGAGAAAGAGAGAGTAAAGATGCTGCAGAGGAGGTGAAACATGCAAGTTAACACTTCAAAGATCTGAACACACTCATACTTTCATCAGAACATTTGTTGTTAAATACACTGATTCCTTCTTTAATCCAATTGTTACCACTGCTCCACTACTACTTGCCTTTGAGTAGTTTAAATGTAACATAATCTTTCTATGTTAACAACACAATACACTATTAGTTCTGCTACTTCACCGACACTACAATACTGTAGTGTTTTCTGGACAGTCTCTTCTAATGGGTAAAACTTTAAATCAAAGTCCTCTGTTATTACACTTTTTCAAATTTTCAGTCTTGCCACCTCAAAATAAAGTTCGGAGAAGTGTGTGCCTCGTTTCTAAATTTGAACTCGTAAATGGGATAAAGAGGCTCAACTTCGAAAACAAAATAAGCCTCAACTCTTTCCAGAGCTCAGCATTATCCATTAGTTACAATAACTGGGCTGACACCAAAACAAACCATCAGTTGGAGTCTCGTTAAAGTTAAAGCAGCACTAATATCAACCGGAGAATAGTTAACTTAACACGGTTAAAAATTTTAACAACACCAATGCTAACTGGCTAGTTAGCCAACACTAATGTGGCTAACATTAGCATGCTAGGTGCTCGTAATTACTCTGCGTTAGCTTAGCTAGCTAAACGTTAGTTTAGGAACCAACTGCCGCTAGCCTAATAGGGTGTTAATTACCGAAGACTTCAAAAACCTTCAAACTCTTAAACACCCCGAATAAGCTACCAAGCAGCAGTCACTATCAGGCAGTAATTTGGGCCCTCTCTGCCTCCATATATCCACAGTCAGCTGTCCGTTTTCTCGGCTCAGTTTACGCTCCGTTTGCAGCAAGCACCAGCACCAGCAGCAGCAGCAGCAGGAGCAACAATCTGCTGGAGCTCCAGCTACACAGTGCTCCGTATCAAAACGGAGGAAAAACAGCGCGATAAAAAAAAAAGCTCCCGCTTACGATTTACATATGTTCCGAGCCGCTTTAACGTAAAGAAAAACAAGTAAATACCCTCACCGCATCAATTTCCCTTCTCTACGTTAGATCCAAGATGGCTGTGTGTATTCTGAATCGAAAGACGGATAGCCTTTACCCTTCGACCTTACAACCTTCTGACCACTTCCGTACACAAAACTGAGCGTGAAAGTACACGGCGTCGTCCGCTCAGGGCGCTCAACGGGCATCGGTAAAAACAGGGGGAAATCCCAAAAATATCAGAAAAGAGAAAACTATCAGTGTAAACTATTATAGAATAAATATGAACAAGGGGAGCAGTGTCAGGCCTCGTCCTCCCTCGTGTTATTAAGAGGTGTCATGTAAGAACGCTGGGCTGTCTGCAGCTCAAACACCTCAGAATATCTTTTATTAATCACGCCAGGTATTCAGTCATAGAATTTTCTTTTGTTTGGTTTTTGCTGGTGTGCATACCAAGCACGGTCCCCCTGATGTCCCCTTACATCTGGAGAATATGATTTGTGCAGGGGCATCTCTGCAGCACCACGACGCTTCATTTAAAAACCTCAGACACTTTTTGCAATTTGGATGTTGCACTATTACGATTTAGATCATATTTCGATCAATTGCTCTAGTGTCTCGGTCAGACGTGACCCCTGACGAGCTCACAGCAGAAGAAGAAGAAACTTTCTCCTCTATGTTACTTGTTGTTTGTGTTTGTGGCTGAAAAGCATGTCTTAATTATCACATTTGCTTTGGAGTGTCGACATCTCCTCATCCGGTCCTTCCAGTTGAATTGTTTGGTTAAGGCCTAATATGTAGTTTACAATAAAGCTTAAGCCCAGACGTTTATGTCTTGACCCTGGAAAGAGCAAAAATGAAAATCAACACTATTCAGATTTGTTAAGAAGACGCTCTCAAGCAGCTGGGTTTCACAGTCATCATGAGGACGGTATAATCTATTTACAAACTAAACATCTGACGACTGAGCAACTCTTGTCTGCTGCATAAAATGAGATGTGGGCGACAGCTTCAGAAACATACAGTAGCCAAAATCACTCAAGTTAGAGTGTTTTTTGTAAGGTAATAGTCATTTTACAAAGCAGAAATACATAGATACACCTGCACTTTCCCCGCTATGAAGTGTCTGCTCCCGAGTGTACTATGGCAGTCACATATAGGTCTACGTATCTCTGTCTGGTATGAGTTGAGGCCTCCAGGCAGTGAGTGGATAAGGAGAAGGACAAGTGCTAAAAACGGGCTGTCAGTGAACAAAAAACAGAAGAGGTGCCCCTTCTGATAAGAAAAATGAAATTCCTTCTCAGTTTTATCTAGTTAGAAAATAGCCCTAATGAAAGTATGTAAGATAGCACAAGCAGGCACCTCAGGCAGACAAGGATGACGCGCCACTTTGTGACAAACAAATTCTCAAAATAAGAATTCAAATGACACGATCGCTTTGAAAATGGAGGGTTTTACACAGACTTCAAATCTGACTCCACGATGACCCCAAACTGTCAGTGTCCAGCTACGTGTCTCCAGTGTGGCGTTGACAAAATGCAGATCTACATCCCCTTACAAACTCATCACAACTCAACACGTCTCTTTAGTTTTTCAGCGATCCTGTGACTTAACTTCCCCGTGGCTGTAGAAATACTTCACACAGTCATTTTAAATTTTCTTAGCAAAGCACCTCCAGGTTTCTCTTCAGCGGACGCCCGTTGCCACAAACCCAAATCTGTGTCCTGGTCGATTAAAACAGAATGTAAATGACCTTTGCTTCTCTTTAATCACAAAGCTCCTCTTCTTCTCATCCATGGCACCCTGCCCCTCCCTCCCTCCCTCCCTCTCCCTCTCTCTCTCTCCCACCTCTGTCATGAAGAAGGGGGAAAGTCATTAGGCACAAATCGGGAGGAGAGAGCAGCCAGTGGTTGCTATCGGCTTGGAAGTTAGGGCAAAGCTCAGAGCCACTGAGAGATAGTTACACGACTGTACTGGGAATATCTGCCAGGGGAATACAATGTTTTCAGCTCATTAAGTTGGATAAACAAATGACTTATTGTCGGAGATGCTGAAACTTATGGACATCAGTAGGGAGACAGTGGAAGGTAGGTGTTTTTAAATTGTCATTATGATCATATTTAATCTTAATTTTCTCCTTCTTCTGATTATTATATTGCTTATAACTAAATATATAACTGCTTCCACAAGGGGGCTAATTCAGCGTCATACTGTAACCACGCATGTAAAATTAAACAAATGTATGATTTTGTTTCAAACTTAATCTCATTTAGTAACTCCAAAGGGGCTGTGGAGGACCTTTCCCTGGGTTCCATACTTGAAGCTGCCAACAATTAGTCTCAGAGAAACCTTTATCTGGATCTAAATTGAAGTGAAGGACCAGATCAGAGAAAGTGAGTATGATGGGTAACACCATGCGAGGCGTCATTACCTTCATTCCTTCTGAACGCATTCAACGCTTCTTAGTGGGAGACCTGAAGGAGATGCCTCTTGATCGGACCCTGGACCTGAGCGGCCGGCAGTTGCGTCGGCTGCCTGCTGCCACCTGTGTCTTTGATGAGCTGGTAAAGCTCTACCTGAGTGACAACAACCTCAGCAGCTTACCAGCTGAGCTGCAGGGGCTGAAGAAGCTGCAGCTCCTGGCCCTCGACTTTAACTGCTTTGAGGAGCTACCTGCAGCTGTTTGCAGATTACCACAGCTCAGCATCCTTTACCTGGGTAACAATAGGCTTTACCACCTCCCAAGAGAACTGAGAGACCTTAAAGAACTCAGTACTTTGTGGCTGGAGACTAACTGCTTCACTGTTTTTCCTAAGGTGGTGTGTGAGCTTTCCAATCTGAAGACCCTGCACCTTGGTTACAACCAGATACGGGATGTACCAAAAGAACTGAGAAGGCTGGACGAGCTAAGAAGTATCTGGCTTGCCGGGAACCAGCTGACGGAGTTCCCACCGGTTCTGCTGGAAATGCACTTTCTGGCTGTCATTGATGTGGATCGCAACAAAATACGCCACTTCCCAAGCTTGTCCCACATGCAAGGGCTGAAACTCGTCATCTATGACCACAACCCCTGCGTCAACGCTCCGGCAGTGGGCGAAGGAGTTAGAAGGGTTGGGCGCTGGGCAGACAGCTTAGACGCGGAGAAGGAAGAAGAAGGGTCAAAGACAGCGAGCGAGACGACAGTCGAGGTCACAGAAGTACACGTTGACGAAGAGCATAACATTTAAGGTCAAGGAACAACGTGACCTTCAACTGTGGCACAAGCTGACAGTACAGGACGCCACTCAAGTGGTTCACTTAGAGCCTGTCTGAGTGTGTTGCACAGCAGGCTCATGGTGTTTGGCCCATATATGGTAAAGACAATCACACCGGCTTCGATATTAGTCACAGTTCTGTATACCTTTATATAATTACTTGCAACACCAGTACCATTTAAATTGCTGCTTGTTTTTGCCAACATCAATTTGTCTCTATCTAGTAATAGGCCATTATGATCTGAGTGAGTGTACAAGTGTGTTATATTAAAGTCCAAGAGGTTTATATTAACAATGTTAAAGGTATTAGGTATTATTTATCAATACAATACTGGTGTCTGTTTTACTTGATCAGCATGAACAGTGCATGTACCACGTGGAAAGTCTCTCTTATTTGCTAAGATGAATATAATATCCACATATTATTCACTGTAAGGTTACGCGTGAGTTCTTATAGTTCAGGGACTGAGGATTTTTAAGATACTATATCCCGAGATAATATCTGTACCTGCTGAAGCTAAATTCAGTGAGGTTTTAATAGAAGTGACGGATGGTTTAAGTCAATTAGTGCACTCTGTATTCAGACCAATGCATAATTCATCTGATAGATTGGGGCTGTGGCTTTGAATAAAGAGTACTAATGGGCCTTAACATCATCACCATAAGGTTGTGATTTGAAAGAGATCATAAACGCAGCTTTCCGATCCATCCCGCACGCTACCGGGAAAATGTCCCGTAAACAAGATTAGACTATGTGTCGTTTCGCACGTTTGAATCTCTTCTCGCAAAAAGTTAAAAAAGTAGAAAATCTAAATGGGTTTCTGTCTTTTTACTGGAAATGTGATTATTTCTAATAGTACGAAGACCTGTGTGTTTTTTTCCGGCTTTAATACAGCTTTCTATTTAAAAAAAAAACAACACGTCGTCTGTGTAATTCGACGATTTGTACGAAGATATTTTCCACTTTTAAATGATATATATCAAAGATAATACCCTGTGATTTTGTTATACTGCCTCTTACAATGTGCAAAGCGTGAGGGAATTTAGAGAATTGTGTCTGTATTAGCTGCTGAAACCAAATCAAATGCATGGATCAAAATAACTCTAACTTTAATATGTAGTTTCACACATATGTTCTATGCCTGGTGTATTTTTGAACACCAAATGATCTATTGTTTTATTCTTTTATGTGTAGTTCTTGCATGTGATTTATTTAGAGAGCTTTGTGAGGTTTGCAGGCAACAGAAATACAACAAGCCTATATTGTAAAAAAAA
>JAPQRN010000022.1:5583752-5596411 GCA_037367275.1 Coranthus polyacanthus
CTGTCATTGATTAATCCCATCATGTGAAGCCTTGGCGGTGACGCCTCTCCATGGCAACCGCGGTGTTGTTGAGACAATCGGTTGCTAAGCAACGTCGTGTGCTCCATGCAGGTTTGTTCAACACTTAGGCCGCTATGCTAGCTGTTTGTTGAGTTTGCAAAGAAAAGTATTTTCAGTTTAAACGTAAGGTAGTGTACAATTAAGATGTAAGCGAGGTACGCGCTTATTAAACATGATAAATCTTGAAAACACAGTTGTTGCGCGAGTTAATACCGTAGCTGTAATGTTTGTTCGCTGTTTAGTCATTCAAATACGCCGGTGAAAAAGTTAGCGTCGCAGAAAAAAAAGGCTAATTGTTGTGTAGTTTGAAGAAGTTTTATAAATGGATTTCAGAGGTAAAGCTGGTCGGAAACCAATGTAGCACCATAGGCGCTGTTGTGAACCGTTGTTTGAGTCGTGTAGACGTTAGCTTAGCTGTATGCGTTACGTACTGATTTGCAAAAAAGACGGACGCTTCACTTTGAGCGGAGAGACGGTGGAAGATGCCCGTTTAAGACTCACCCTCAGTCTATCCATGTGAGTGTGGTTGCTGGCTTTCTTTTTTATCTACTCTTGAAATTACCAATAATTAAGCTATATCATTGTCATCATTTTGGAACATCCGAAGTTGGTATTATTATATAATTTGGTTTAAAATGGCAGACATGCTTAGGGTGAACATCAGCATATAGTTTTGTCAAACTAGTATCTGTTCAAAAGTGGGGATCAATCCCGATGTTGCTTTTATTTTACTATGCTACTGTAGTATGATAACACAGCGATTCAGAAAGTCTTCTGAAAAAGTTAATGTCTGTAATGCTCAGCTGTTTACTGTCATGTAAAGTGTCCCTTGCATTTGTTACATACATATGTCCCTGATATCTGGCTCTGGGGGGTTAGCACATGCAGATCAATGTTTAAAATAAAGGATACGGTATGGGAGACGAGATATCAATGAAATAAATGTACAGCACTGATGACTCACATTTTCTTTCCAGTCAGGTTGAGAAACCATCATCCATGGCTTTCTCTGCGGTCAGGAATTGGTGGAATACCTACCAGCTCGACAAATCTGACACAAATCATTCCAACCCAGTGCAAGATGCGGAGGAATTAGCAAGGAGGAGGCAGTGTAAGGATGCATTTTAATATGTCTGTATATTCTAAATGCCTACTGCTGAAATGAAAACATGAAATAACTGCCCTATCCCCATCTTTTAACATCATAGATCTGTATGAGTTTGTTGTGAACGAGTAGGAATATGCACAGGGCTTACATTCAGGAGCATGTTAGATTTGTGTAGCAGGTAAAATAGGCTGTACTGTTGTGATTAACAAAGATGAGAGCAAGGAAAAATAGACGGAAGTGTGGCCAGTGAGAAATGCACCGTATCTGTGGTATGTGAACCCTTGTGCTTGGTCATTATATATTAAACAAAAGCTCCTTTGTTAATGAAGTAATTGGTGCAATCAAGGGCAGCATAATCCCTTTTAAATGAACTTGAGCTTGTCTGATCTAGGTGAGGTACGAAGGCTGGCCTGATAAAACATTTAGAGCCACACTGCACTGCGGTAATGAAAGATGATTCAAGGTGTGATTCATGTCTCCTCTTAGTATCTATAAACCTAAGCCACACACTAAGGACCAGGCAGCTGCTTATAGACTTTGATGGAGGCAGACCTATTTTGAGTCTCAGGGCTCCACTGGACTTGGTTAACTTCCCATCTGTCTCCCGCCCCCGCTGGCCCACGGAGTGTGAGGTCGTCAGCGACATTATTCATCACATAGGTATTTTAAAATGTAATTGAAAATGTGTGCACAAATAATGGTAGATATAGTGTTGATCAACACAATATTGAGGAATGTCTAAAATTACTGAAGACTTTAGGTGCTTCTGGAAAATCATTCCCAGTTTTTCAATCTCACTACATTTTCATAAAACTTCTGAATGCAGTTTTGTTCTGTGGTTTAGAGTGGGACCCTCCAGAGCCAGAGCCTTTCTACCAGCCAACAGGACTTGAGAGGACACCCATGCCAGCGAGAGAGGATAGAGGAAAAGTGGTATACTGCATTGATCACGGTAACTCACGTGAAATAATCACGCTGTGTCTGTGTCCATTTTTTAGGACATAAGATACTGTAATGATCCAGCTGTATGACACAGGGTCCCCTTTGAGAGTAGGCAACAATAAAGGGCCTTTTGATTCAGAAATATGTATATGCTAACCATGCTAAGCATAGAAATGTGCTGTATTATAAAGCATAACATACATTCTGTTTTATGTATCATGAGTATTATGCAAGGCAATTAGGCAGTAGGTGTGCCTCATTAGCAGCATTATCACAGATATTAGCAATTCATTCTTTTTTAGATAATCAAGGTATAGAAAGAGAACATTTTTGGTCAATTAGCATTTTCTATTCATCTTCTTTCTTGTCGTCCTCACTCTGTTCAGCCACTAAGCATCCCTTCTTCACCTGTTCTCGTGTTGGGGGAAGCAGGGGCCCTATTAAGAGCGCCACTTTTTATGACATCAGTGAGTCCGACCTCATTCTTGAGTTTGAGTCCCGCTTTGAGAGTGGGAACCTTCAGAAGGTTGTGCAAGTGTGAGTCTCTACAGTCTTATATTGTTACATTTATACATTTATATGCAATAATTATACTATCACCCCCACACGTTTTTACTGTGAGTCTGACTGTGTTAAGTTGCTCATTCTCTCTTTATCCATATTTTTGTTCTGTTTAGGGGAGTCTATGACTATGAACTCACCCTGCGGACAGATATGTACACCAACAAACACACTCAGTGGTTTTACTTCAGGGTCAGAAACACAAAGGCCGGAGTGACCTACCGTTTCACTATTGTCAACTTGATGAAGAGCAGCAGTCTTTACTGTCATGGTATGAGACCACTCCTCTACTCAGAAAGGGCTGCCAAGGAGAAAGGTGTTGGATGGCAACGCACCGGCTACAATATCAGATATTACCGTAGCTGCAATCAGGTAACTTTTCAACTTGCTTCAAAAGTTCAACAAAGGAGTCTCTGCTTTAAGACAATATGCTATATTTTACTGCCACGTTCCCCATGGAAAACATTCATCATGTATACAGATTGTGGATCAGCGCTGAGTTATAACTGCATGTTAATGCAGGCAAAGAGCAAATTTCCTGGATGATTAGAAATTATTATATAGGTGAGGTAAGCCATTGTAGCACTCGGAAACAAAAGAAGAAGACCCAAGCATGTAAAATCAAATGGCTCTCACTAGTTTTAATGAAGTGTAAATGAACATAGAATGAAAGCAGAAGACACTAGATTGGATTAGAAGCGTAAACGTGTAGCCTAGGTGGCTATCATTTATCTAAACATTTTGCAAATTGATTGAAGACAGGGTTCAGAAGCAAACATAGCAAGCTACTGTTGTACCTAAGTGCCATAAAGTGTCATAAATCCAAAATGTAAGGATATTTGGGAATATGGTTGAGAGTCAAGTGTGAAATCTGCATGTGAATTTAATCATTTAAGATCTTCTGTGGTCCTTTATTTTAGCAGAATTCCAAAGTCACACAGTTTGAGTTAGAATAGTAGAAGCATGATCTCTTTGACAGAGTCTCATCTCTGTCTTCTCTATTCAGAATACAGACAATGACACCACTACCCTGTACTCGCTCACCTGGACCCTCCAGTTCCCTTATGACTCAGACACCTGTTATCTGGCCCACTGCTACCCTTACACCTATTCGCATCTGCAACACTACCTAAGGCGCATTTCCTCCAACCCGACTGTTGCATCATACTGTAAAGTGCGGGTGCTGTGCCGCAGCCTGGCTGGAAACGCTGTGTATGTGCTGACGATAACGTCACGTGGGGCCACCAAGTTTGAAGGACGGGCCAAGAAAACTGTGGTGGTGACAGCCCGAGTGCACCCCGGAGAAACCAACGGGTCCTGGATGATGGAGGGGTTCCTGGACTTCCTGCTCGGGGACTCCGAGGATGCAAAGCTACTGAGAGATATGTTTGTTTTTAAGGTGATCAAAGTCAGATATTTATCATAGTCACATCATCTTTATTACTACACTTAACTTACTCAGTTTTTGTCTTCACTGAACATTGAGGTCGTGTTGTAAGCTCGTATCTCAATCTAACATATCTCTGACACCGTATGTTTCTCCCTTTACTTTGTGGTGTTGAAGGTGGTGCCAATGCTGAACCCAGATGGTGTGGTGGTGGGCAATTACCGCTGCTCTCTGGCAGGCAGAGACCTAAACAGAAATTATAAGACATTGCTCAGGGAATCCTTTCCATGTGCGTGGTATACCCGAAACATGGTGGAAAGGTGAGAAAGGAAGCATACATGAGAAAAAAATCTGTAATTGTTTGAGATCATGTAGAACTTGTATTTCATGTACATTTTTATGTAGATGTGGTGTTTTCAGTTGTCTTCTTTATATCTGCTCTTATGTATGCCTGTAGTTACATATTATGCAGTAAATTAAGACTGTACAAGTCACATGTTACAAATGATGTTTTAATTAAAAAGTTTTAAGTTTACATAAAATAGAAAATGATCAGCTCTTCCACTTTTTGACAATAAGAAACAAGTTTTACTCGGTTGTGTTTTAACACTAGGAGAGCAGCAACTGGAGATCTGAGTAAAAATGTAAGAACAAAATTGCCAACAAAGTGAACACTGGCCCTGATATGCTTTGTTTTCTCCAGGCTCATGACTGAAACAGATGTGGTTCTCTACTGTGACTTCCATGGCCACAGCCGAAAAAACAATGTCTTCATGTACGGTTGTAACAGCCGTGGTGATGCTGCGCTGAAGCTTCACGAGAGAGTTTTTCCACTAATGATGAGCAAGAATGCAAGTAACAAGGTAAAGTCAGTGTTTCTGAACAGCTCATTCAAATGTTTTGTATACAGTATTTAGCCCAACACAGCTTGCAGATATCTTCACTGACTTTATAAAGGTCATAAATGTGCTTATTTCATAATCACCACACTCTAGAGGCATTATAGGTCCTTGGTATACCTGCGGACTCAACATTTGAACTTCTATCCTCAGTTCTCCTTCAAGAGCTGTAAGTTCCGTGTTCAGAAAAGCAAAGAGGGAACAGGGCGAATCGCCATGTGGAACCTTGGCATCAAAAACAGCTACACTATGGAGGCCACCTTTGGAGGCTCCACTCTGGGTGAGTTCAGTGTGTTTGTGCATGTGTGCTTGAATGTCTCTTATATGACAATCTGTCTTAATCAATCTGTTTGAATGTTAGGCGACAGGAGAGGAACACATTTTACTACTCGAGACCTGAAGTCCCTTGGCTTTTACTTTTGTGACACTCTGCTGGACTACTATGACCCTGATCCGTCTAAGGTGAGAGATAAAGTGGCTAATCCGACAATGATTTATGTAGAAATTTGATCTCGCAGCCACCACTCTGCTTCAGGAAATATAAAAATGCATGTATTAAATTCACCTGTGTTTCCCGTGTACATTTTCAGATCAGTTACTGCCTGACAGAGCTAGCAGTGCTTTTGAGAAAGGAAATCAGGGAAAGACTGGGAAAAGATTTGGGTTTTGACTCGAAGATTTCTGTGTCTGACCTGGAAACCAGGTAGAAGTTAGTCTTTTACCATCACATTACCATGAAAAGTGGGCATAAGAAGTAACTCTGGAAATGTCCATCTTTTGTATATTGATATGTGATATATTAAAAGTAATGTAAGATGATTCTTAAACATACTGTGCATACATACATACATACATTACATACAAATATTTCTTTTTTGCTTCCACAGCACCAGTGGTTCAAATAGTTCAGATTCTGATGGACTCCCTGTTCATTTACTGAACCAGCCCCAGACTGTCCTTTCAGAGGTATAGGATCGAACTAGAACAGCGGTTGAATGAGTTAATGCGTCATTGTTAAGGTTAATATCACATGTTTTACTCCCCCGTCCATGGCAGACTCCAGTAAAGAAGAAAAAGAAACGTCAAAAGAGTCGTAAAGAAAGGAACAGGCTGCGACCAGAGAGAGTAATAAACACACAGCCAAAGGTCCAGGAAAGCAGCAAACAAAACATTGTAAGACTAATTCCATTTATTGTAGCATTTTATATACTATTTAGTGTAATTCTAAGTTTCCACGATAGTTAATAGTGATTTGTCTTTGCAGGAGGTAAACCTGCTGCATGACAACACAGTTAAAGAAAAGCATGTGGGCAGAGACAGAAAAAGATATCAGGTATGCAGTAGAAAGAAAGTGAGCCAGTTTCACTAACGAAGAGTAAAGAAGACAGAAGGTTTCATTAGCTGCCTCTCTATAATATGTATTTCTTTGTGTACAGGTGAATGGCCTGATAAGAAAAGCTGGGATCCCTCCTGCCACCGGTCTCCCTGGAGAGGTCAGTCAGGTGACTCTGTGGCAGGGCTGTGAGCCTGTAAAGGTAGGGATGACCAAAATACACCTACACTCACAAACTGCTAAGCAATTACCAAACTGAAGTCATTTTTAAGCGTGTAATGAGAATCTGAAAATTGCCAAATACTACTTGAGAACCATTTTCATTTACCCATTACATGTTTTCTGTGCGTCAGGGTGACTATCTGGAAGACATGAGGGCCCCATGCCCATATCACAGGACAAGACCATGTCCTGATTTCAGCTCATACATAGCTACATTTCCTCAGACAGGTAACATGCATCATCAAAGCTCACTCATTCTAAAAACTGCCTTCGAACCACCAGGGTTGTTTTTTTTTTGTAGAAACATGACATAAATAGTACTGAACTGTCTGAAATATAGACATAGTAGATGTTCTCCTGTGGCGAAAAGCAGGTGTATTTTCAATCTTTAAGGCATTGATAAAAACAGCAGGCTTTACTTTCCTTAACAGAAGATCAGAGGATGGATATGAGACCGTGGAGATGCTCCTGTCAGTCGCTACACCTAAGTACTCTCCTTCCACCTCAAACGAATTGCATACAGCAACAGCACCCGTTCCCCCAACAGCCCTTTGTCGCCTATAAAGTCTACAGAGGTTTGTCTTCATTATGTTGATGTAACTCCCAGGATTTTGCATTTTTCTGATTCATTTTAAAGATTCAAATGTTTTGTCGTTTTTCAGATGATTCAAGCTTGCTTCAAACTGTTAGTAAAATTCATCTCACTCTTTCAGGGCTGCCAGCTTCTATGGCAGTGCCCCACAGGTAAACCTCTCAGAGAAAACGCGCAGTATGTAATGTAGCTACATGTTCAGGTACATACGGATTCAACATCTCTTATGTAATGTTTGCAGAAATCCCTCCTGTATGTTCTTCAAGAGGTTTTCACACAATGTTCCAGCAACGCACCTGCTGTCAAATTTGACCGCAGACAAGTTCAACAATCGGCATATTTCAGACAGAAGTTATTTACGGACCTCTCAACGCTACTTTGCACCTGAGGACTCCTCCACGAATGACAGACAAGACAACCATTCCAAACAAGGTGCATTTATATGTAATTATACTGGCATCAACAACAACAACAACATCTTATTATAATACATTAGAGTCAGAGAGAAAGTGTATTCTGTTAATTCACTTAAAAAAACCAGTCCTCACATCCTCCTCTTTTTCACCTAATACTGCACTTCATTTACCAGGCATGTCATTGTTGAGTTGTGTGCCATTTGAAGAGCAGAGCCAGAGAGAGCTCACCCCAACTTTAATCCCCTTGGGAGAAGAGGCACACACCACTTTGTTTGTGCCCGTGCTGAAGGGAACAGATGCAAAAGGACAAAGGTAAAATCATTTTTTTATCCTCCTCTTTTTCACCTAATACTGCACTTCATTTACCAGGCATGTCATTGTTGAGTTGTGTGCCATTTGAAGAGCAGAGCCAGAGAGAGCTCACCCCAACTTTAATCCCCTTGGGAGAAGAGGCACACACCACTTTGTTTGTGCCCGTGCTGAAGGGAACAGATGCAAAAGGACAAAGGTAAAATCATTTTTTTATCCTCCTTCCTCTTTATCACATTGGTTCACCATCTTTCTGACAGTCTCTGAAAAGCACTCTCTGTTGTTACTACGCTCCAGTTGCAAATGCACTTCAAAGATTGGGATGCACGTTGGTCCTGGTGTTTTTTTTTGTTCATGACAAGTAGTGTTGAAAAGACAGGTTTTATGCTTTTACCTAATTTTGTGTCATCTTCTTTTCAACTTCAGAAACAAAAGGCACAATTTACCCCTTGTGAGAAAGTCTCCGGGAATAAGAAGAGTGGAACTCCCACGTCCACAGAGTGACACCTTCCACAAGCTCCAAACACCCACTGAGGCTGACAACATCAGGCATTACTCCTCTGGAAAGGAACGGCAAATACCTATGACTCCAAAAGTAGCAACAGTCTCAAGACTGTCACAATCTGGCCCACTGTAGGGCACAATGTTTTTTTTATCCAGAGACATTTTGACATGAGTCAAAGCTGCAGGATAAAAAACTATTTTTGCATTCTATTGGGTGAATTTACTCCACTCCATAAAGTAGTAAGTAGTAGTAGTTTTTTTTACACAAATGTAATTTATTTCAGCACTACATAAACAAATGTAGAACACATGGTAATATAAAGTGAACAAAATAAAAAAATATATATGTTCAGGTGTTTTTCTTTTTAGTCAGTTGTGAGCCAGAGTACTCTGTTAAACATATAAATGACACATTGTTCTGTTTTTTTGTCAAAGCCTCTGGGTCTGAGGTTGTGACATAAGGCGGCGTCCTGGCGTGTCCAGATGTGGCAGAAAAGGCAGACTTTCAGATTTCAGTCAAACTGTCGGAGATGAAATTGGCTCTCTGTGTGCCTGACCATGTCCCGGAGTGCCACAAAACCAGACAGGGCCTGAAAATTTGTGGAGGAAAACATTTTTTTTGATTAGTGACAAAAAAACTAATTATAAAATCTAGAAAACGCGCGTTATTTCACCCGCAAGTATTTGTAGAGCTTGATAAGGAAATGCTAGACAACGGTCAGTTTAAAAGAAGAATTTAATCATACCTGTGTGAGCACAAATAGGGCGAGAACTATGTGAACGCCCCTCTCCAGGGGTTGTATGAGAATAGCTTCATTGAAGAGCTGAAACAGGATTAATGGAAGCTGCAGCAAAATACTCAGCAGCCAAAATCCAGCCAACTCTGGGACCTGTCACAAAAACAGGAATTACACAAATAGTAACAACCTATTTGAAGTTCTATGTCACCAATATGTTCTGTTTCAGTACCTTTTCTTGCAGGTTTCCAGCATAACCAAGATAGAGTCTAATGGCCTCAATCAGAGTCATCAGGATTAGAACAGTGACAAGGATGAACTTGTAGTAGTCTGGCAAGGCAGGATACTGGGAGCAATGACAGTTACGGCAAAGCAGTTAATTAACCAAACTGAAATTCATATTGTTAGTTCCATTTTTTTGTTTGGCATGAAATGTTTATACTTGTTGCAAGATCGTGACAGTAAAACAATATCGAAATATTGGGCAATCCTTCGCAATATCAGCCTCTGTCACAGTTCTTGCGGTCATACATACAGTATGTCAAAAATGGAGGAAATAACGTGTCCTTGTTGTTCTAATAGAAAAGCGGATGAAGGTCCTGTTCTCTCGTTTTACTAGCCACACAACCCCACAGCTCTTGCGGTCTTACCTTCAGGTGCAGCATTACAATCTCACTGATCCACCACAGTGGGAAGAACCACATGTTAAAAAAGAGGGACATCTGGAGGTGGAGACTGGACAGAACCTGTTTGTCTGAGAACAAACACAGCAGAACATACATGGATGTGTAAACAACTAGTTCTTTTACGTGTTGGTTAACAGCTAGAAAACTAATAGCCCGGTATTAACGCTTAAGACAATTCCACTTTCCCTGATGCTAGCTAAGCTAGCGTCTATGCTAATTCGTCCATAACATTAGCTGCATTTAGGATGTACCCTGTGGCAGAAACGTGTCATGGTCTTTTGAGAGGGACTGAGTCCGACTTTGGTCAAATAAAACATTTCGAGAAAAGTCTTCTAGACGTTTTCTAATCGTCTCCGGCAATTCCATCGTGTAAAATCCACTCTGCTAAACACAAACATCACCAGAAAAAAAAAAAAAAAATCGCACCGCCTCTTCCTCACTCCAAAGGCTTCCTTCGTTTCCTTGGCTACCACCACAAATCTCGCGTTTCATTCAAATCTCACGTTTCATTCAAATCTCACGTGTACTGTCCTACAAAAGTTGTCTCTCCTCCACAGACTGTATATAATTAGGCTTTCCTCCTTAAATTCAGTTCCTTAAAATGTGTAATTGTAACACTACTATTTCCTCGCATTGTTAACGAAGATGATGAGCGTTGGAAAACGTTTTAACAATCTCTGACTACAGTGAAATTAGTCTAATTATTCTTTAAGTATGCCAGGTTTATTAGGAGGTAGTCTAACTGCATCACTGTGGGCACAATTTATTTTACCCATACACATTCTGACATGAGTCAATGCTGCACAACGTTACCATATGATCCATGATTTCCTCCTATTTGTGAACATCTCTATAAAAACTGTTTTTTCATACATTTTGCATGTGAATTTCCTCCACTCCACAAAGTATATATAAATACACAGACTGTTATTTGCACAAATGTAGTTTATTTCAGCAATACATAAACATATAACACAAGGGAATATAATATGGCTAAAATACAAAAAAAAAAAATAATCTCATATATAAAGGTGGTGTCCTGATGTGGCAGAAAAGACAGACTTTCAGATTTCACTCAAACTGTCTGAGATGAATTTGGCTCTCTGTGTCCCTGACCATGTCTCCGACTGCCACAGAACCAGACAGGGCCTTGAATAATTGAAGATGAGAAAAAAATTCAATTAGTGACAAAAACCAAATGATAAGGTACAAACCATCCATAACTTCACATGTATGCAAGTATTTGTAGTGCTTAATAAGGAATTTAATCAAACCTGTGTGAGTTTGAATATGGTGACAACACCCCTCTGAGAATGGCTTAATTGAGCAGACTAAACAGGATTAGTGGAAGCTGCAGCAGGACAGCCAGCAGACAAAACCATCTCACCTCTGGGGCCTGTTACAAAAAATAAAAATAAAAAAGGAATTACATAAAATAGTAACGACCTATTTGAATAAGTATTCACATCACAGGGTTCTGTGTTTGTGGCCTGTTGTATATCACCAATATGTGCAAGTTTATATCAGTACCTTTTCTTCCATATGTCCAGAAAAACCAATATAGAATATAACGCCCTCAACAAGGATTAGAACGGCGAGAAGGATGAACTTGTAGCCTGGTATGGCAGGAAACTGGGAGGAATGACAATTACAACAAAGCAGTTAAATTAAGTGAAATAATATTGTTAATTCAATTTAACTTTTGATGGCATGAAATGTTGTCAGATCTAACCCCAACAATAAAAAAAAAATAAATAAAACAAATAAATATATGGAAACGGTCGCTTTCTTAATTACGCGCTGCAGGAACCGTGGACTACTGTAGTTCTAACAATTCCGCGTTTTTAGCTCCCTTCTCAAGAGTACGTACTTCCACAGCGCAAGAGGAACCTTCCGTCACGTGGTCGACGCTGATTGGCGTAGACGCAAGCGTTGAGAACGCAGAAACAGAAGCCGCCATTTTTAAAAAAAAAATCACGTAAATTGTAAATCAGCAATCAGTGCAAACACATGATTAAGACAATGGAACATAACACTGAAAAATGGACCAACAGTGCTTTGTCGAGTCTATATGCAAATGGTGAAAGTCGAGGGTTGAGCTGTCTCGCTTTCTGTTCAAAGTTAAACGCGTGGATTGAACATGAGATTTTGCGTGAAAACTGAATTGACTTTGAACCTTGGGATATACAATTGGATTGTGACATCAAAGCGACATATTAAAATATACTCTAGCCTTTCCTTACAACCTGCCGATTTAGTCAACCACCATACACTGAAACAATGCAGAGGACCAAAGACCAAGAAGCTGAAACGGGTTAAAATGTAAAAAAAAAAACAAAAAAAACAACCAAGCTCTCCTTCTTATTCTTTCAACCACATTGTCTTAATCTACAATTTTCCAATTCCGTTATTACCATAAAACCCAGGACACATAATGAAAACAGAATCCCGATCACGATGGCCTCCATGTCTGTGCGGTTGGTGCACGCGTGGCTGTGCGTGACAGAGATGCTGCTATGCCAGTCGACACCATGGACTGCCGTTTTGAAGCCTCGTGATTGGCACCGTGACTGTCGCCATCTTGTCTGGGGAAGGGAGGGGTGAAATGCGTTAATTTACTGAAAACACCTACAAATATTGTCACGTTGAACACTAGCAAGTAATTTTCAGGTACTTGATAAATGTCAACACAGTTGTGTTTTGATAACAGCAATGCAAACTTTGTGTAAAGTATAAATATACTAGCTAATTAGCGTTAGCTAGCCTAATTAGCAGGCTAGCTGGCGGACTGCAATCCAGTACAATTAATGCTAATTAATAGCTAATGTAGCTATATCATGCTAACAGGCGGTGTATTGTAATTAAGTACCGGTAATATTCATGGCATGATCCTATGTCGGCAC
>JAPQRN010000022.1:5606452-5622531 GCA_037367275.1 Coranthus polyacanthus
ATCTAACACCCTCAGTACGACCCGTTTATGACCCGAGGTCGACCAGAGGATCTCAAAGGTAAAGACGACACAAGGGTTAAAGAATCACTGCAGAGCAGATTCACTGAACTAATCACGAGGATTTTTTTCAAGAACATTGACAGTATATCAGTGGACCGTTTAGAGTGTGACGATCGGCTGGGTCGACAGGGTGAAGGACTCACCAGTTGAAGAAGGACAGCAGCTGGTGCTGGTTGTAGCCCTGCAGACTGTAGGCTCCCATAGGACAGAGAATGGCCCTGATGCCACCGATACCCAGCGCAGCAGCCAGGAGGCCAGTGTAGAACAGGATCTGCTGCTCCCGAGGCTCCAGCTGATGAGTCATGTGATGAGTGTCAATGTAGAAATCTTCGAATGGGAAGGCCACCACAGGCAGCATAGCAGTGCCTAAAAACGTTTAATAATAGATGAAGGTGGTTGCAGCGCTGGGTGCGGCACAGAACTAGGACTACGCACCTGAACGTAATTACTCAGACTCACTAAATGTCCAGTTTCATAGGTAAGAAACACGTTGATACGAAGCACCGTACAATTCATAATGAAAGATGAATGCTATTTTACATAATTACAAATAGAACTGATCAGATTTCAACATTGTAATACCATACTACTGTCTAGACCAAGACAAATGACAAACATTGAACCATTTCTCCTACAAAAACAGCCAGTTGATCATGTCTCAGACTTCTCATTCTGCCTTACGCATACTACGTCTTACCAAAGAAATGAAGGAACGAACACAAGTAGAGCACTTTAGTCCTTCCTAGGCAAGTTTCTGCAAACCATCCAACCAGAACAGGGGTCAGGGTGCTGGCTCCTATAAAGCACAGGTTGACTGTTGCAGCCAGATAGTTATTGTATCCCAGCTTCACAGTGCAGAAGAGAATCGTGTTGCATACAATCCCAAAGAAAGTGAATCTTTCGCACAGCTCCACAAGGAGTACACAGATGATAACTTGAAGTTTCTTGCGGGACTTGGGTGGTGGCTTGCGGTCTGGACGACTGGTGCGGGAGAGTCTGCGCAGTTGTTTTCTGCCCTCAGGCATTTTCTGATAGTCTCCTGTAACCATAGCACCGGTGCAGTCAGTCAGTCAGTCAGTCAGCAGTCGACCAAGCAGAGCTCTGAATGAGAACTGTGTCCCTTTCGGATAGGGCCTGCTGAGGCCAGAGCTGGTATCCGTCACCTTAGTGTGAGACCCTGAAGCTGGACTGGAGACATGGGGGATCAGACACACCTAACTGCCTTTCTGCACGTGCTCTGGCTGGTTATTTGCTTGAGTCATGATCTTGCTCAGAATTGAGGGCGCTTTACGAGGAGCTGACACATCATGCAAAATTACATCGCCCAGGAGGAGTGATGGACAGGATCTACTTCGAGAGCATCCCTGAAATATTTTTATAATTAACAACATGATTCCTGTTGTTGGTTGTGGTGTTTTTTTCATTAATGACTTAAACAGAGTTCCTATGATCTACCTGTAATGTGTTGGCAATCAGTTTAAAGTTTTAATCTCAGCTTCTGTTCACCTTAAAGTAATGTTTGCCATGACCATAGATCATAGATTAAATACAATGTTGTGTTGTCAAAGAAATGGGTTTTCGCGTGCAAAAAATACGTTTTTTTTAGTTTTGTGCTATAGGTTATTACAAACACTCTCAAAATGTCACATCTCTGTGTAAAAGCAGACCTCGATTGCACAAGCTCATTTTGGCTGGCCTGCTGGTAATTAGAAAGATAATGTTAAGTGGGAGTGAGACAGAGTGCACGGTCAAGCCAGTTTGAACTGGGCCAGAGTTACTACGTAGACAGACACAATCTTATAGGCTGACCGTCTGAAACACAATTACAATCCTACAATCCACAGTAACACTAAATAGAATAACAGAAAAACAATAATGGGGTCATGTTTGCAACCTAAACAGAAACAGCTACGCAAAACACATTATCTAAATTGATGAGTTAGTTGAAGGCATCTGTTTTGACTGTTGCCTAGTTTTATTTAATTTTAAAATGTTTTTAGTGTATGGGTTTGACCCACCCAAATAAGATGAGATAAATGAGGAAATAAAGCTGATCTTTAGGAACACCTGTCCTTCTTTTACGTGTAAACTGGACTGAAAGGTCCACTAAAGCATCCCTTACTGGATATAAATTGTTTACCTGAAAACGAGCATAGTGCGGAGAGCATGGTTGTATCGTTAGAAAGGTGAGCAGATACGTCTAGCGTCTAGCATCACCATGGTTACAGAAACAGCGTCCGGAAGAGCGTGGGGGGCGTGGTGTATCCTGGGAAAAAAAAGTTGTTTGTGAATCAGTTCCAGCGCTAGAAAAGAGATCGACACGAGTAGCTGCAAGAGTTTAACATACAAATATAGGTAAGAACAAATGTCATAGTTAATTTCATATATAGGTAGATGCATTAAAGTCATCGCACTTTGGACTCACAATTAGAAACAAATGTGTGGTATTAACGCTAAATCCAAGTTAGCTAGCTAACTAGCTTGTTAGCTGTTCGTTCAGTGCTAGGTTAACGTTAGCGTTTTGCTAGCTTAACTGTGAAAACAATCCTCACGGCAGCGTTTAAGTCTCGTTTTTCCAACGCACCGACTTTAAAAGGTGTTCAGCTTTGTTAACGCTGCAAACGAAAACAAAAATCTACCAAATATTAACATATTTCGATGATGTATCCTGCAGCGGCTTGTCATGTCTGGAGGGAGGTTGCCGATCCGTCCTGCTTTTGCGAACAACGGCTTCAGCTCGACCCCGGTTAAGTCTAGCCGTGAGAAAAAAGACTTCCACAAATCCAGTGCCTTGGATGACGGGGTCCTATCCGACGACGAAGATACATTCTCTCTGCTCTCTCCCATATACCACGACAGTTTTGACAGTGATGAAAACCTTGATCCCAGCCCAGATCGACAGACTTCACCCAGGCGCAGCGACAGCTCAAGACTTAGCGTTTCACCTGAAAGGTACTGCCTTCAAGATACTTCTGTCCCGAGTTTGTGGACTTAACATTAGCTGATGACATTGTCAACTGAGAAGTGATTCATATAAAAAAACGTGGTGGAACTACAGCTCAGTTACTATTTTCGATTGTAGATGTATCGTTGTAGATCCAGATATTTGTGTTTTATAGATGTGAGCTACCAAAAACTCCTTCAGAGCAGACGTTGAGTCCTGCTGGACAGCATGCAGCTTCACCTACTCTCAGTCCATGGGAAATGTGGCTTGTGAACAAAGCCAAAGAGGACCGTCTCAGATTGGAAAAGAAAGCAGATCAGGCAAGACACTTTTAATCTTAAAACAGTAACACTATACCAACGCATTGTTTGCTTGCAGTCTCTTTTGTTATAGTATTCGCCATGTTTGTAATACTGCCTCAGGTCTCACTTCATGACTACAGTATTTTATATTGTGTGAATTAGGAGCGTTTACTCAGAGAAAAGAAAAACAAAGAAGAAAGGGAACGAGAACAGAAAATGATTGTCATGGATGAGAAGATCCAAGAGTGGCTAAACATGAAAAGAGAACAGGTATAGAACTACTTATCCTTTCACGTAATGGATGTCATTTTTCCTAATATCTGTGTATAAAGTATTTCTACCATTATTTACTACTGTATGTGTAATCACAGGAGAGGCATGAACAACTTCTGAAAAAGAGCAAAGAAGTGGAGGAGATCCAGAGACAGCAGGAAAAACAGAGGGAGACTGAACAGAAAGCTCAGCAAAAGTACCAAGACTGGCTACAGAAGAAGGACCAAGAAAAGGCAGAAAAAGAAAAGAAGGAAAAGGTAACAGACGTTATACACTTGTTCAGCATTTTGTAGTAGATTCTGGGGTTAAATACATTAAACTGTGTAAACAGCTGTGTTTTTGGGGCTTGACAGGAGGAAGCTGCTCTGAAGGAGGAGCAGGAGAAAGCGCGCCGCAAAAGGGCCGATGAGAAGTTTAAGGAATGGCTCACAAAGTCCAATGTAAAAAGCAGAGCAAGTCCAAAATCTCCTCACTGCCCTACAAGTAAGTAATTTGAGATTTATTAACAATACTTAGTCATTAGCCACGTTAATAAAGGCTTTTTAAATTTTCTTCCTTGTGCCTAACTATATTTTTCTCTGGAATGCTGGGACATTTCTCCTGTTTCTTTTCAATACTTAATCATTATTGGCTTAACTGACACCATATAACTCATACAATATATGCTATTTGTTGATGTATGTATATGTTATCCAGGAACAGTGCCAACATATCTTTTGTCAAATTCTTTTAAATGGGATTGAAGCAGATAATTTGAACTTGTCTTGTTGATATTTGCTATGAACCAGTTTTGCATTGGTTTGCTTTGGTCCAGGTCCTTATGACAAATCCTACCCATCACCTAGTTTCTACAACCCGATCCCATGGAAGCCAATTCACATCCCTCCTCCTGAACCGACAATAAAGAAGACGAGTGACAGGAAACCTCAGAAACTGCGAAAAAGCCAACAAAGCCCCAGCACTGTTTCGAGGTTACGAAATACTGCGAGTGCAGCGCAGTCGCTGCAGAGAAGATGACACAGCAGACTGACCGATGTGACTGTGAAACGTTGGATTAAATATGAATCCAACCACAGAGACACTGTTGAATCATAGAAGTTTTTCTGTTGTCTTTCACTAGTACAAATCTGTTTGTATGTGAAGATATCTGACTTGACAATTGTTTGAAGATGTTTGAATGTTTTGGTTTTTTTTTATTCTCATGTTTGCTTCCATACCCTAATTTACCAACACTGGATCCTTTTTTTTTTTTCATATTTTGTAAATTGAATCAGTGCGTTATTATTATAAAAGGGGCATAATCAAAATATTTTTGGCTCTTGCCCTTGTTTTATCTGCTTCACTATTAGTGTTATCAGTCAACAAAACCACATATCACTGCATGTAAGAAGTCACAGAACTTACGCACAACCACACGACAGAAGTTGGTTGGTGGTCACGGCCAAAGATAGACCCGGCTTGGTCAAGTGGTCCTCACACTCACACATTGTTCTGTGTCCAGCTGTGCCTTGTTCTTCTGTGGGCTGAGATGACGACATAAACAAGTGAGGGGGTGGAGAGAAAGACACACAGAGAGAGAGAGAGGGAGAGGGGGAGTCTGATGCAGATTCAGACTAGAACGCTCATTCCTTTGTTAACATCTCACTGTGATGTCAATTTATGAAGCCTGAGGTAAAAAAAAATGATTTCAGTTTGTTTTGTCTTTTAACTACACTCGTTTGGTGTCTGTCTTTTGTGCTTTTTGGTCTTGCTTGGTCCGTATTTAACCCTTTACTGTGAATGAGTGCTGTGAAATGTGTTAGGTGATGGTAGTCCGTGACGGAGCTAATGATGAGGAGATTATGGAGCGCATTTTTAAAGTACAAATATCACGCTGGGGTTCAAGGGACAGCTGTTAAGACCGAGATGCCAAGTGTTTACATTCTGTCACGAGCAGGAGTGGTTTAAGTTGTTTGCCGGGAGATATTTGCTCACTCAGCCTTGTAAGCAAAACCTATCCTTACAAAGACTTAAGGATTCTGTTCAAATAACCCCCAGCACTTTTAATTCTGCACTTCTTATCTGAGAGAATGCGGTTACTTATAAAGCCTCTGTACACCTATCTAACCCTCTCCTATTTCGAAACAACTGCCTGAGTAAGTTCAATAAATGACAGCTCAGGTCAGTAAGTTTTATTTCTACTTCTTCCAGGTATCCAGTTTCAAAGCCTGAACAGAAAAGCCATATCCCAAGATGCAGTGGTGCAGGTGGGCGGGCGGTTGGAGATCACACCTACCAAGACAGGTAGAGGGCGTGTCTTCATTGTCAGAGAATGAAAGTGTTGGGGAGAGGTTTACGGTAGAGGGCAGAAAGAGTGACAGTCTAAAGGGCAGAAGTACAGTCTACATTTGAGTGAAAGAATTCAAGAATGTGGTTATAGACATGGAAACAGATACAGGAGAAGGGAACAGCTTTTGACTAATGACTTTTACATGTTTTTTTTTTTTTTTGTCTGGTGGGGAAAAAGGAATTTGACTCTTCTGCTATGGGATAATTAAGTCCATTTTGGACCGGAGGAGCCTGCACAAAAAACAGGGTTACAAATGACAGACGGATGAAAAGCTCCTATAAATAAAATCTGGATTTAACAGTGATTATTCATTATGTTTTATCAGTTCTGAGTGATTCTTATTTCTTACTTGGAAAACCTTACATATTCAGCTTGGAGCCACATGACCAGCTGGAATAAAACTGCCTCATTTGCCTTTTTTTTCCTGATAAGGATGCGACTGCTGCTCCTTAAATATTCCCAGTTATTATTTACACAACTCGGAAGGAACCGGTTCTGTTGAGGTCTTAGATCTGTGGCTTAAGCCTCGGTGATTTCTGTGTACATTCTTCTCCTCGCCATGCAGTCTGCTGGGCCCGAGCTTGAGGACTCTTTCGACTTTCTTTTTAAAATCATCCTGGTTGGAGACTCAGATGTTGGGAAGACCTGCGTGGTCCAAAGCTTCAAGTCTGGAATATTCATTGAGAAGCAGCAAAACACTATCGGGGTTGACTTTACTGTTCGCACCCTGGACATTGACGGAAAGAAGGTGAAGGTAAGTGACATGCACATTTTTATCATTCTGTTTTCAGCCACTAATAGGTTTTTCTATATGTGTTATCTCAGTTTGCTTTAGACTTCATCTCAGATCTCTTAATCTCACTCACCAGGAGTCGCTCTCGTGTTTTTTGAGCATGGTTTTATATATATATATATATATATAGGTGAAAACTTGATCACATAACACATGCTGGTGTGCTTCCTCGTCCTTTAAGTAAATAATCCCTTTGAGTGTTTGTGTTTTATTCCTTTAGAGAAAGAGGAGTGGCTGATTGCTTCTTTGAACTAATATCACCTGTGTGTTGGCTTTCTGGGTGTGTGTCAACTGCAGGGTTGTGGAAAAGGACAAAATGAAGCTTTAAACCGTCTATGTTATTATGTCATTTTTGAGGATATTTAGCTCACATTTTGTAGTCATTTTACCCACGTTGGTCTGTCTTGTGTTGTCCTTGTAGATGCAGGTGTGGGACACAGCAGGACAGGAGCGTTTCCGTACCATAACCCAGAGCTACTACCGCAGCGCTCATGGGGCGATGGTAGCTTATGACATTACACGGCGCCCCACATTTGAGTCTGTCCCCCACTGGATCAGGGAGGTGGAGCAGTTCGGAGCTGCCAGCGTAGTACTCATACTCATTGGTAGGTAGAATGAAAATTAAAGTGGTTAGTAAACCGCATTCCTAGAGCAGATGAAACGTAAAGAACACACGGAAAAACACATTTTGCTGGTACAAAATTCTTACAACAAATTATGTATTCATCCAGAAGAACAGGACTCTGCATCTAGAACAAAGAAAGTGAACAGATAACAGTAACCCTTCCTTTTACATATCTGGTAAATGATTGTAATTTGTTGGGTAACTATTGAGACACTACAGCTGAAATATAAAAAAAAAACTCAGCTAAGGTTTTTCTTAGTATTTCAGCTTGTTTCTCTGTATTTACCTTATTTACACAGTAGTAACAACCCAACAATATACTAGCATTGACCATATATTTATCAGGTCAGTACTTAGTAAGTAAGGGACTGTAAAAGGAAACATTAACTACATAACTATAGGCTGTTTTGTTATTTTTAAGACAAACTGGGCTCACCTTGGGCTTTGTGCCAGCCACTCACTATTTTCAATGAATGTGTTTTCATTTACTTTTGACTTGTCCCTCGCTGAGCTTTTATTCTTGACAAACACTTCTGTTTTCAACATCGCAGGTAATAAGTCGGACCTCCACGCGCAGAGGCAGGTGTTGTTTGAGGATGCGTGCACGCTGGCAGAAAACAACGGCGTGCTGGCTGCTCTGGAAACCTCAGCCAAGGAGGCTCAGAACGTGGAGGCGGCCTTCATCCTCATGGCCCGGGAGCTGCTGGCGAGAAACGGCTTGACCATCACGGACGAGGACACCCCAGATTCACCTCAGTTCGCGTTGAGCAACAGCTCCCACCCGGTCTACGGCGCTGTATCTTCAGATAAGAAGTGTGGGTGCTAAGGGACCCACACATAGTGACTCTTAAAATCTGGCAGCAGTGCACAGAGTATTTGTTTAAAAGGCTCACTAATGGAGGAAAAAAAGGTTATTTATATACTTACTGTATGTTTTAGCAGAAAATACATATATTGTGTGTGAATGAGTTTCGTATGGCTTTCATATTGTGTGTATTTTCATATTTCTACCAAGTAAAATCAGTGTAACACAGGTTTTAATCAGTCCATTCTGAATGTGATCATTACCAACCACACCTCCGCTAGAAGATTATACTATAGCCCATAATGTTTTCTCACTTATCACACAACTTTCTGCATCTTTCATTATTTTAATTGATCGTTCATACAGTATATGGCTTACAGTTCCACCAGTTTAACCTTCAAATCACATGTTATTACCTGTTACAAATATAATGACAAACCTGTATGAGCACTTATCATTTTCACTGGTTCTCCAACTGTAATCAAATATTTTGTCGCATGAAAGTCTTCAGACAGACACATTAACAAGGTGTACAAGTTTCGTAACCACAGGAACCTCACAGAAAAATAGCACCACTTTAATTTCTGTGGAAATGTTTACATTTCTCACATCTTCACAAAATATGACTATATCGCTCATTTTTTAATTAAAATTCTTGTACCTTTCTGTGAGGTTAAAATCAAAACTGCTGAGGTATTAAAGTGAAGGTTTAATCTCCTCAATAGTGGCTACACGTTCGCCCTAGTGCACGAATGGAGCTGAAATATGATAAGCAGTAAAAACAAACAGCAGGACAGCTCTATGCGAAATCTGGGGGGGGGGTTGGATTTCTGGGAAAGGCAAGATGAGCCAGTTAGGTAGACTGTTGTGCAAAGAATAAAACCCATCTCCTCTAGGACAAACATACTATCAAAGGCCATAAGAATCTTTCTGGATCAACTGAAAGTGTATCCATCTTGAGATGTTCCCAACTATTTGAACATGTACGTATCAGCTGGTAAAAATACATGCAACTTAATGCCTACATTTGCATTCTTTAGAATCTATTTTATAAAAAAAACAAAAAAAACAAAGCAAACCTAATATAGGCTCAAGAATGGACAGATTTCACACTTAATGAAAAGTTCTTGAGCATATATAATATAACAGGCAACAAAACAAAATGTGTGTTGTTCATGAACAATTTAAAAAAAAACACTCCGACTTGTCCATATCCCTCCATTATTTTGTGCTAAAACTGCATATTACTGCTTAGTGCAGTGACCCTATGGCACTTTATGCAAATCTAAAAGAACAAATAGTAACAGCTACGCTACATCTTCCCTGTGACAATCAGGGCATAGATGAGATAAAAATAAACTCACAATGCTTCTGCTGCTACAGTAACTGACCATCAGATCTGTCCATTCAGTAAAAAGAGAAAACACAGGGTTATAAAATGTAGCTTGACAGATTCAAGTAGCTCGATCTACTCCAGCGGACAGCCTTCCTGCTGGAACACCATCTCCACCGCCTCCTTTACGTCCTGCACCACAAAGGACGGCTGCGTGAGACTGGGGTCGAAGCGGAAGTCCCTGTGGCCGTGGAAGATGCGCTGCTCAGTGACGGTGTGCGCGGGGTCAGAGGGCAGCTCCTGTTGATCTCTGCTGTACACTCCTGTACACACCAGGATGGAGCTGCACCCCTCAGGACGGCCCTCCTCTGCTCCATAATCACCCAGTTCTCCGCCTAGTTCTGTTGACGTCATTTTAGGGACATCGTCAGCAGTCTCTGGCTGGGGATCTGCACCTCCTCCCCCACTCTTGGCCTGCTTCTGTGTCTTGGTATGCCGAGGGGCCTGGAGGTAGCGGTTGTACAGGTTGGCGCCGTATATGTCAGCCATGGGGTTATCACTGTAATTGAAAAGAGGTGACAGCATATTAAAAGAGCTTTTCGCTTCAAATCACAGTTATGTGCAAGGATAAAAAAGCAGGTGGGTGTATTACAAACAGGGAAAGGTGTGTATAAAGCTGAGAAATAGTGTTTAATTCTTGCAAAAACATCAGAGAGCCCACGGTCTATCTACAAATTCTCATGTTTTGCATTTTAGAATCTTTGTGCATTTTTTCACCTCCTCTCAGTTCTTTGGCAAATTAAAATCTATATATTTTTACCTCAGATTTGAGCAGTAACCTTTTTTTTTCCCCATTCTTCATCAGTTCACAGCATTCACTAAATCGTTTTTGCCCCTCCATTTTACAGTATATCCACTTCTGATGCTACTTGTTCATGTCCTGGAGCTGTACCTCCACTTCAGAAATTCTGAGGTTCAGTGCTCCACATGCTTTAAATTGAATTCTGAATTCTCTCTCAACTGTGTGATTTCTGTGCACAGCTCTCTTGTCCTTTTCTGAGGATTGCTGAGGCAATTACTTTTGCTAATTAGGAAAAAAAGGGCACATACTCTTGAATTACCAAGAAAATTGGATTCATTATTATAAGAACACAAGTGCAATAGTGGTGAATGAGGCCCACTATTCATATGTGTTACATGTAGGTTTAAAGTCGAGGAAGACTCACCCTATAGCATACAGCCTCTTCACAGGTGTGGTCCAACCCAGTCTCTCAGCCTGCTGTCTGATCAACAGCTCAGCGTAGTTGTAAGTCACCACACTGGGTTTGCCAATCAGAGCCTCGTACTTGAGGTCATAGCCTGTGACCTTCTTGTACAAACTTTCTAAACACACCAGGAACATGCCATGACCAAACCTACAAGACAGAGATATTTTAAATGTTAACAATTCAATGGTTTAAACACTTTTTCATGTGTGGTGTGTGGATTTTTGACACGTGATATACCTGGGGTTCTTCGCCTCTGCCATCCACAGGAGGTCCATGTTACAGGCCAGGACGGGGATGTGAGGGTATTGCACTGAACTCCAGTTATTGTCCGGGTTCCCATTGGTTAGAAGGACGTCAACAATAAGCTGAAGGTTGGTCTCCCATCTGATCGGCTCACCAAATAAGATGACAGCTGTAGGACCACACAGGTGAAAGAGAAAAGACTGTAAACGCACACAGATTTGCCCATGAAGTATTCATCAATTGTAAAGCACTGTTCACTACAGGTGATCATTGTAAACATACCGTCTATTGGCCGTAAACCTCTGGTGGGTGGAATCTGAAAGACGTTATGCAGAAAGAAAGGTGTCTTATGTTTGCTCTTTACGCATACGCAGAAATGCTCACTTCAAAAGTAACACTTACACTATCTTTGGGCCTTCTGTTGTGATCCACGACATCTAGAAGAGGATATGCCTCTCTGAGCATATCTATAGTAACAACATCCTGAAAGCCCAGGCTGTAATTTGGTGGGTTAAAGTCAAAACACAGGAACGGGAATTACAAGTCACAAAATACAGATTAACAAATAATTTATGTCTAAGAGAAACAGAATAGATACAACCTGCCGGAAATCGTGTAGCTCAAGATCACTGGTCTAACGTGGTCTAAAGATACTGAGCAAAAGGAATTTAAATTGATTTAAATCATTTCTGCTATACATAATATATCTATCAGAATGGCGCGGCTACACCAAGTCGGGAGAGCACTGATCACTTTGTCACCTAAGTTTTATCATTCAGACATGTTTAAGTAAGTAGGTGAGGTTCAAAGTTTAAAATATACTAATCTGACTCAAAAAAAACAAACCTCACATCAACATCACCTTATGAGGATTAAAGCGCAGAGGAAATCTATGACAGGCATACACAGACAGAGTCAGTCAGCAAAGGGAACAAAGTGTAAAGAGATTAAATACTGATAACACAGTGGAACGTGAACAAAGCTACACTGAATAAACAGAGGGCACACTTTTAAAGGTCAACATCCAGGAGGAGGGTAGGAACCAGAGTCACGGATTTAGGACAGGATACTTGTGAGCCACCTCTTCAACAGGACCCTGTCCTGACACAAGCACGCACATTTTGTGGAACTGCGAAAACATTCGCAAAGGACTGTGGGATAGCATCACCTGGTCCGGACACACCTGAGGGTCAGAGAAACACAGGAGATGTCAGCAAAATAAATACAGAAATTAAAAAATAAATACAGTATATATTAGTTATGAGTTCAGCTTGCCTCTGTGTCCAGCAGATGTGACAGGTGCTCAGCTTTGGTCTGCCTCATGCAGTTCCCAGCATTGGTGACAAACACCACAGGCACTTTGTATTTTCCATTGTGGTCCACCAGGTTCCTGAAGACCTGCTTGGCTGCAGGGATCGGTGTCCTGCCCCGAACCAGCACCCCATCGATGTCAAAGAGGAGCCCGAAAGAGTTGGGGCCCTGAGGTGGGAGCTGAGAGCCAGAGAGTGGCATGTGCAGTGTGAAAACAAGGCAGTTGTTCATTAACTTCCTGTGATATTACAGAGATTTTCATAATATCGTCACTTCAGAAAGACACGGGGAACTGGGTGGGACTTTGCTCCCAGTACAACAAATACACGTAGTAAAGCTTTGTCAGTGATGAATAAGAAATCACTGCGGCCATAAATGTGAGACGTAGTAAAGCTCACCATAGTAATCATCAGCTTGTGTGCTGTCATTACAGTAGACATAACTATTCTTTCCCCTTTCAAAATATTTTTTACAGGTAACATACTGTGCAAGTCCCAACAGCCAATGTATTGACATGTCACTGTTTTCACCTTTTCCTAAGTTGTCGTCACAGTAAGTTTGAATAAATAACTCACTTACATGGCTATAACTTCGCGAGGGCGAGGACTTGTTTACTTGTTTTGCTGCTCCTTCACAGCCTGGTTTCAGCAGCTGCCACCCAGCTTTCCAAAGCCTCATTCTCTGCATTTCTTCAGGCACTTGTTTGTTAGAGACGACGCGGAAACGAGAGGCAGCGAGTGACGCGAACAAGCTAGCTTTAGCTTAGCTTTCGGTAACTGCGTGTTTAGCACCTCTGACGAGTTAAGAAAAGGGTCATGGTATCGCAAACTGAAAGTCGGTACTCCAAAATCTGTGCACGCAATCTCTTCATGGTACGAAGCCTGCTTTCATTCACTACACCAAGGCTGAGCGATGCGCATGCGTGCAGCCTCGAGAGCGCAAAAAAAACATCCAGGTACGCGGTTACGTCGCGTCTCACTCACCGGAAATACGGACGTTTACTTTGAAACGCTCGTCTGATAACGTGTTTCTATTTTCTATTCTCCTTCTGATTTTAATTTGCGTATCTGTTCAGTTCAGTCAGTTGAACCGGTATGAGTGATTATTTGTACTCGTTTATAAATTAAGCTGGGAAAAAAATGTATGTAAAAAAACCCAAAATTTATATTAATGCTTCTACCTTTTGTAAAACATAATGTAGAAACAATTCCTCTATTTTTTTCCGCTGCTGTCTATTCATTTGACCTTAAAGATATTAGTTATATCCCGATGATGGCGCGTTTGAATATCTAATTCCATTACTCTACTGCATATGCATTTTTTCATTCAAAACAGACATTTTCCACATCCTAATTTTCACCTTTACTCCTAGAACCGAATCCTCTTGTTAAATAACTCAGTTTATTAAACAAATACATTGTTTAGAGTACAGAATGCAATAACACTAAAGTCCTCGATATGTTTTTTCGGAGATTAAACTGAATACATTTGTGTGTGTATGGAATGAGATGCAGATGCCACCTTGTATTTGAAATCATTGCAACGAAACATCTTTATTGGTTCACAATACAAATAACAGTCAAACTATCAGTAATAATCACAGTACAAACATACAGGACAAGGCTGGTATAAAATATAACATACTTTGTGCGTGGCAGAACATTACAGTACATAGTCATTCATTCTTCAGCTAAATCGCAGCTCATTTTCCAGTCCGTAGATTTTAGCCTTCAGCGTCATAAGCTCACCCTGGACCTTTTTTGTCCTGCCGTTGGTTTGGCGTACTTCATGCAGAATAGCTAGATCCTGGTTGGGTCCAATATTTAAAGTTACCTGAAACATAAAAGACGTGGATTTTATTGAAAGCATACACACGGTAAAACAGTTGAATTGTTGAGCATCTGATGTCAGTAACTGAGAAGGGACAACAGATTTGGTCACCTCACACATTTTAGTCTGTGATTGTTTTAAAAAGGTGATCAATACCATGATTACCATAAATGAAAGAAATAAAATGTAAGGGAGGAAAACTCAACATACTACGGTTGACTTGGAAAAACCCTCATCTCCCTTTACCTTGAGAAGCTGTTTCTCTACATCTTTAAGTTTCTGTCTCAGGTGCTTCAGGTCTGTCTTGAAGCCCTCGACCTCCATAGTCCTCCTCTTCTCTAAAGCCTCATAACGCTGTGTCACGAGCTGAAGACGCTTGGCCATTTTATCTGAACGCTCCTGCACACAGAAATTAAACATAAATGGAAACTGTCGGTAACAATATGCTTGAGGATCATGAAAAAAATGTGCATAAGGATGTTACTGACAATTCAACAAGCGTACCTTGAATATTTCCCTGCCCACATCCCCCTCCTCTCTGATTTGAGCCAGTTCTGTCTCCAGAGTTATACACTGCTCCCTGAACATCTCTGCCAGGCGGTGGGCTTGCTTCAGATCCTCCTGCATCGCCTAAGGACGTAGTACCGTTCAAAAGGATAATTCATTTGGGATTCTATCTTCATATACAGTTAAATGATCAAAAGTAAAAACTGTTACCTTTAACTCCTCCTTGTGCGCCTGCTGTGACTCTTGTTGAGGCCGGGGGAGCAGCAGGGCCGTGCTGCTGCCGGGCTGCCAGCCTCGGCCCGGCTCAGTGCCAGCGGCAGACCCAGCTTTCCTCAGCCGGTTGTGGCAAGAGTCCAAATCCCTCAGCAGCCGGTCCTTCTCCGCCATCCAGCTCTTTTCATGCACCCGTGTGTCAAACTTTAATTGTAAGAAATCTCTGGTGCTCTCATACAACAGGTTCTGGGTTCGCTGGAGCCTTTAAGTGTCAAATATGATAATCAGAATCAGTCAAATACGACAGAGCATAGTGCACACAGACTGAGCTTACACAGGGATTTAATAACTAAAAATGCAGAAATCATAAATATTGTGTAAGACCCACTTGTCAGTCAGAGCTGCGATACGTTCCTGGTCTCTCTGCTGTTGTGCCTGTGCCTCCTCTGTTTTAATCCGTCGATCCTCCAGCAGTGACTCTACCTGCTCTTTGGCCAGCCGGGTTTGTTCCTCCATCTGAGCCTGCAGTGCCTCCACCTGGAAACGTGAGCCACAAAACAAAGCTCTGGACTGGACTTTTCACTAAAATCATACGAATAGAGTTATGATGTGTAGCTGTGTTCATGAGAAATGGTAGCTCCTAAATCCTATTACATGCATTTATGAAGTTGATCCTTACCTGTAGCAACAACGTCTGGTTGTCATTTTTGTATTGTTCCAGGCTCTCTCCATTTATTCCATTCGCTGATTTTGTCCTTCTGCTACTTTCTGTTTACACAGACATTAAGACAAGTGGCACAGTCAGAGCAAGTATGAATCCTTTTCTTAATCTGATTTACGAATAGAGCCCACGTCAAACATTCCAAAAGAAACGTTTTCTACACTTTTCACTTTAAAAAGGTCCCGTACTGTGAAAATGCACTTTTATTGCGTTTTTAGGTTCATAAAAACTCTGTGGTGTAAAATAAATAATAAAATATGAACTTGCTCAGTACCGTCAGCCCTTTAGTGTCTCCACCACAAGATGTCGTCCAGACAAAACAAGCCGTTTAGAAAATCCCCTGCTTGTGATGTGGCAAGCAGAAACAATATCCAAAACCAATCATATTCAAGGTTTGTTTTTTTAGTTGTTTTTTTTTAGCGCCACTCCCATCAGTTACTAGCAACAGCTATGAAAAGTGTATTATTCCTGCTTCGGTGAATCAAAACTACTGCCCAGCCTCCAAAGGAGACAGATGTTCCA
>JAPQRN010000022.1:5624100-5638951 GCA_037367275.1 Coranthus polyacanthus
CCCATTGGAAATTAGGTTTACTGGTAAAATGTACAAACTTTCAGCTGTTTGCAATAAACAAATCAAACATGAACAATGCAAATAGCTCAGCACAACTAATATCTAATTTCTCCAAATTCCATACAAAATGGCACTTTTAATGACTGCTGCAATTTCAAAATTATTCAGCCCCTTCATGACAATCGTCTTTAGTACGTTTGGGTCAGTAGTGGTGTGCGTTTAGTTTAGTTAGTGCGTTTGGGTCAGCGTTTAGTATGTACCTTACTGTGCAAACTGAAACCTCAGTGCCTGCTGCCACCAAGTCTTGGTGTAGGTCTTTTGCAGTCACTCAAGGGTTTTTGACCACCCTCAGGAATCTGGTGGCAGTAGTTGATAGCTTCGTCATTCTGCCACGTCCACATAGTGTAGCCAGTGTTCCTTTAACTTTGAACTTGAAAAGGCAATGATCTCTTAACTTTTTGAACAATTCTCTTGACTAAGCCACATTTCTAACATGCAATTAAATGTCACCGTCAACAATCTCCAAGCCAGTCCAGGTATTTGATGTGTTCTATCTCAAGCACAACAGATGCAACTAATGCAGCCCTGGATTAGTTGTATTAGTATCAGGTGTGCTTGAGACAACAGCTTATTTACAAATGTGCACTCTTATGAGGGATTCTGGTCAAGGGGTTGAATTATTTTGAGACTGCAGTAGTCATTAAAAGTGCCATTTTGTGTGGAATTTGGAGAAACCACTTGTAATATTAATTGTGTTGAGCTATTTAAATTGTTCTTGTTTGATTCGTTTATTGCAAACACCTGAAAGTTTGCCAGTAAACCTAATGTTCAATGGGGGTTGAATAATTTTGACTGCAACCGTATAAAGATAAATTATATGTGAAAATGACATGCCGTTTTTCCTATGCAGTCCTGCAGCTGTTTTCTTCTTGACTTGAAAAAGACATGTTATCAATACCACTGATGATGGCTCTACTCCACTGCAAAATCCACTTAGAAAAAAATCTAACTGGTATGCAGTCCTAACTAACGGTATCAATTAAACCTGCTCTTTTCTGTTATGACATGTCAAATGTAATAAAGTGAAAAAGGCCTTTAACTTTCTTCTGGTGTCATCATCAACAGTGCACCCACCTGATCTTTAGTCTGTCATTTTCGGCATAAAGACGCAGTGATTGTTCTCTCTCTTGAAAAAGGTAGACCTGCATATCACTCAAAGCGTTTTGCAGCTCCGCAATCTCCCCTTCACGCTGTCGTACTTCCCACTGTAGCTTATGCTGGATGGGTATCGACAGAAAAAAAAAAAGTCGATAAAGACAAAGATAATCTGGAAATGTTCTAAAAGTAAAGCCACGTGCAGTGATTCCTAACCTGGTCCTCTGTGATGCCTCTGTACTTCTCCAACATTTGCAGCAGCTCCTCATGTTCACCATCAAACTGGGCGATCTTCTCTCTGTAGAACTCCAGGAGCTCCCTGGAGGGACGCAGGTATGCCAGGCGCTCATGGATAGGGGGAAGAGGGGAATCAGGTTCCTTGCCAGGAGTCCGTACGTTGGTTCTGTGTGTGTGTGTGTGTGGGGGGGGGATTAATTAAAGGAGTAGACCTAAATCTATGAGGGAATGAAAGATACAGCTTTGCATGGTAACAGTGGGGGGGCTAGACTAACAAAAAATAAATCCACACTCAGTCTTATGGCAATATTTTCTTGCAACAAGTCAAAAAATATCTGTTCTGTACACCAACTTAAAAGCCTTACCTGTGGGGTGCTGCATCTTTAGTTGGAGATCTCATTTCACCACAAATACTGAAAACAAGAAAGTCATGTTTGTGTCCTTTCATGATGACAGTAGACTATAAACAAATCAATTAAGTACTACTTTATTGGTTGTAAATATCGATAGAAATATTTCAGGTAAAAGTGCCAAACGTCTCTGCTTTTTCCAAAAGTTATATTGCAGAGTTACAAAATTTAAAATAGAAGTATTTATAATTTAATGACACTATCTAAATGTATTATCTTATGGTTTACTGAGATTTCAGAGTAATGATGAGAAAGTAAATAGTAACATAGTAAAGAGTGATGCACACAGATGCTGTAAAGAGGGGTTTGATTTGTCCACCGTGTGTTTCTGTTGTCATGGAGTGGGCGCCAGGGGGAGCGGGATGTTACAAAGCAGTGTTACTATCATAAATGTTAAAGATTTAACACACATTCAGCTAACAGACGGCTTAAATTAGACAGAATGTTTAGAATATTCATTTATAAGTTAAAAAGGGTATCAAAAACTGCATACCCACTTTTTTGGGGGTCAGTCTACGAGGTAACTAGCTAAATAGTTACATCGCTAGTGAAAGCTAAACCGACACATAAAAGCACAATAACAATAGAGCTGTTATACTTTCTTTGTGGCTTTTTTCTAACACACGACGGGGGTTTTCTTACCTGACAGAGCTTCTTAAAACACAAAAGTTAATGCTCTCAGTATCGTGGTGATGTTCGTTACACTTTTTTTGAAACCCGGAAGTTTACGCTCCTTTGTCTTCTTCGTGGGAAACAGGAGCAACGTCGACGTAATTTCGGGAAACAGCGACATAGCTGGTGAAAAAACATAACAAAAACGAACTTTGTAGTGAAAGTAAAGTGTAATGAAATCATAAATTAATTAAATACAGTAATAAGCTACGTTTTTAAAGGAATTTTTTTTTTATGTTCATTGTAACTTTGTAAATGTTTTCTAGGATAAACTCTTTCACTGTGTCTAGCAGTTCATTTTAAGTGTTTAGGCATTTTTTTTTGTATCTTTGATGTAGTTAGACTTATTTTCTACCTCGGAATATAACATATAAATGAATAAATAGTAAAACTAATTGCAATGAAAAAAAAACAACAGATATTTCAGTCTTAAAAAGAAATGAAAGGTTTCTGACTTTTAAAATTTAGGCACTATTTTGTCATTTATAGGGGAGATGTCTTTAAAAATGCCCGACTTCCTCTTAAACCAATTAAGAGTATGAGTTTGATCCAGTGCGATACTAAAAAAAAAAACTGTTACTGTGAAAATCTTCACCGGAAGCTCTCCTCTTCCTCGCTGCCTTGAGACGCTGACCCCAGTTCAGTCCTGTCAAACTTCATCGTCGCCGTCATCTCACGTCGGTCTTTTTTTGGCCACTTTCACTCAGCCATGGAGCGGAAAGTTGCTCGGGAATTTAGGCACAAGGTAAGATGTAAGCTTTGTTTAATGTAAGGAGATTAATTCCGCCGCTTTTCCGTTACCTGTGTGTCTGTAAAAGTCACCGGTCAGGTGTCTGTCCCAGTGGGATGTGGCGCAGACAGGCCTGACCTCCGCCGTCAAGGAAAGGAAACAACTGGAACAATGAATACATATGAACTAATAGAACCAAAAATGATGATATATATATATGAAAACAAACAAACAATTTATTAATTAATATTTTTCTTATACAGTATCACAGACCTCTGGAGAAATATACTGGAAATTATTTTTAAAATGCTATTAAATTAATATCTCAAAGGGGATAATAATTTCACATTTATACGTGTGTTTTTAGTAGCAACACGTATGAGATATAACCATAAGTGCAGCAGGTAGTGTATTTCCTTATTTCCCTTTAGGCATTTAGAGGAAACCATTTCTGTATTTGTTTAAAGGCTTGTTTTTTTTTGTCAGACATTATGGAGCTGAGGTCAAAATTGTACAAATGACTGTACTTTGTAGTCGTTACTGGACATTACTGTATTAGGTAAATATGAGTAAACGACAACAGGGGAAGGGAACATGATATGTTCAGGGTGTTTTCAGTATGAAGGGATCACCACTCGACCATCTGTGGTGCAGGCAGGCACACAAGGTCCCATATTGCAGCTCTTCACAAAGGGCACTTTAGCGTCAGATGATGTAGGCCGTGTCAGAGATGAGCAGCTAAGCGGAAAAGATTGGACAATTCACGGCTGTAATTAGAGGCTGAGGGGACAGCGTGGCACAATCAAGCTTTGTCTTTATGGTCGCTGTGTGTCATTTTGGTTGTTTAGTTGTGTGTGTCACATATGATGTTACAGCTCAGGGTTTTCCCTATCATTATAATGCTTAGGTGCAGCACTGAACCCATTCTGGGGCGCCGCCCAAGCCGAATTCATGTAAAATGGCTTTCCCCCGGATCTAACGATTTCTTTCCCAAGTTTTCTTTAAAGCTTTTTGTTTATTGTTTATATCTGTTCCGGCTTTCCCCTATTTGTGTACACAGATCTGGTAGTAATAATGGCTGAAAATGATGTAAAATTATATATTTGTATTGAAAAAAACCTAATAATTTCTAGCCCCTCTTATGTGCTTAAGTCTTCAGCAAACTTCGGGAAGATGCTGGAACCCAAACGGGACCTTTGAGCCCTGCAGTTTTATGCGAATACAACCTAAACCAAACCACACAGTGGATTTTATAAAGTAATTAGTTATCTCTTAACTTACGTATTTATGGTGTCAAAGTTCAGGTTGGCTGAGCCTGAGAAATTTATGACAGCCATAAACGTGAACACATGCACACCCTTATGTCCTGCATTTATTTCTATAAAACTACGGTGTAGGACTACAGTGCTCCTTTTATGGTACATATAACTTCATTTATATTGAATTATGATAAATACACTATGCTGTTACATGTTTGCATCTTTTGGAAAAAACGCTCCCTATATGTATATATATATTATATTATAGATATATATATATCTGGTGAGCAAAAGTTCTTTTTGTGCTCCTTAAAATTTGCTGCACTGTGCTTAAGATAAAGAGTGTGTCTGTGTGTGAGAGCTGGGTGTGAATGTTCACCTCTGTTTGTGTCTGAGATGTAAGACGACACTGCTGACCTTCCTCCTCCAGCCTCTGCTCTGCTGTACAGCCATTATTCCCTCCCAGTGGTTTGACTGCAAGGCAAAGGCAGCTCATTACATCTTCTTTAGTCCAAGGAGCTTCATCTTCCCCGCTGCCCCCCCCTCCCCGCCCAAGCAAAGTTTCTAACTAGTAGCTGGGGTTAGAGCTCGCACAACTCACAGTTTTGGGACCAGTTCAGTTGTAAAAAATGTGTTACATCAGTGACTGGCCAAAGCGTTTCCTCAAAACCATCCTGCTCCAGCTGAGCCACCATCAGGTTCGTACAGCGTGACCGTCTGCTCGCGCACAGCGCAGATGGCTCGGACCCTGTGGCGCTGACAGGACCACAGGAGAGAGAGTCTGTTCCAGTGGGCTGCCGTTTGCTCTGATCCAGCATTGAGGGTGAGGATGACACCAGATGTTTGTCTTCTCTTGCAGGTCGAGTTGCTGATTGAAAATGAAGCAGAGAAGGATTACCTGTACGATGTCCTCCGCATGTATCATCAGTGAGTACCGTCTGTCTCTGCTCGGTGTGGCGTCTTCTTCTTTTTTTTTTTTTTTTTTTTGTCCTTGTCCCTTGTACGTCTTTGTATATTCACACCTCTTTATACATATGGAATTTACAAGTTCATGATCGGGCAAGTCATGTTGCGTTTATTGCGGACAATATTGCGATTTGAGTCTGTATGAATTCATAGATTACTGATCACTTTGAAATGTGTAACTTAATGGAAACTTAAACTAGTATAAGAAAACCTTTTTAAAAAGTAGTTCCTTTCAGTTGGCATGTTTGCACCCTACGTCTGTCTGCTCAGTGTCACTGAATCTAAAATATCACCAGAAACATAATTATAGATCCCCCTAAATCTACCAAACTGCATGTTTAAATTGGAGCCTTTTACGATTTAGCTCACACTGTAATTGTGATTGGATTAATTCTGTGCCTCCTATTTATGATTATAGAATGGATTGTTTATGTTATAATGAAGTGTTATTAATACATGTTAGCATGTGACCTTAAGAACGCTTTGTGCACAAACGTGCAAAAAAAACTCCAAACCCAAACAGTAAAATCTTTGTATCCTCAATTCCTAAAAAGCATCTCCAATTTCTTCTTGTCCTCTGTTATCTGCAACTTGCCTGAAGCTGAAAACTTGTCCATATGCTTTAAACTTCTACCTTTTTAATCTTTAATTTCCAGCTGCTCTTTATTTTTTTCGAAGTCACTCCTGAGGTATGCTGCAGTAGAAGCTGGTTGTTCCACCAGGGTTTCTGATAACAGCCCGGTCTGGGGTGCGGAGAGGGGATGAGTAGGGGGGCTACAGGTCTAGGTTTCAATTAATCTTTGTACAGAGCCAGAGCTCTGTGGCCCTATTGGTTAAGTCTCTGATCAGTTTCCACTGGGCTCCGACAAGCCTGGCCAGTTATCCACAAAAGCTCTTTTTGTGTTCATCCTCCAAACAGGGCTAAAATGGCACCTATTAATAATTGAAGACCGAGGCCAGGTGGACAGATTTTATACAGAAGCTTTTACTTTGTTGCTTTAATTGCTGTTCCACCTGCCTTTTGTTGTCTTTTAAATCGTAACAGACAGAAGATTGGATTTCCATTTCCATCATCATGTAGATATTTTAATTATACAATTAAAAGAGAAAAAAAAAAAAGTAGGTAAGAACGCCAGGGGAAGAGTTAATCCTATGAGTACTAAGACGTTCTGTTCTCAGGTTGGAAATGGGTTGAGAAAAACTTGAGCTGATTTCATGTCTGTACTGCATGGATTTGCAAACTTTTTGTTGCTTATTTCTAACACAAATCCTGTTTCCTTTTGCAAACATACTCTTGTTGCACAGAGGAGCATAGTCTGAACTAGAAAATAGTTTTTAGTTTTTAGACCAGGCTTTGGGATGACCTGCCTGAGGAGTTCACGGCTGCACGCTCTGTCTTATCTTTTAAATCGCTATTTTTTTAAAGTCGCTTTTGAGTGATTTTATTTATGTTGTCCGTTGTCTTCATTTTTCATCTGCTTGGAGCTTAGAAATCTGTTTAGATCTGTGTCATTAACCCTCTCGCTCTCTCAGGTCTATGGATTTACCAGTACTCGTCGGGGACCTGAAACTGGTCATTAATGAACCAAAGCGCCTGCCCTTGTTTGATGCAATCCGCCCTCTCATCCCACTCAAACACCAAGTGGAGTACGACCTGCTCACCCCCAAGAGGTCCAGGTGAGTACACAGGGATTATACACAGTATGGAAAATATGGAAATGGTCTCAAACACTGAAAATCTACTTAGAAGTTTGGAAGAAGTCTGGGAAGTTGTCTTCTTCTTCCTCATTTTGCGTTTCTAAACGTTACTGGCTCATACTGTACATCCTGCTGTTTTATATTTAACTCTACTTACTCTCTACAGGAAGCTCAAAGAGGTGCGTTTGGATCGGACACATCGTGATGGACTCGGTCTGAGCGTCCGAGGAGGGCTGGAGTTTGGCTGTGGTCTTTATATATCACAGATTGTCAAAGATGGTCAGGCTGGGAATGTCGGCCTTCAGGTGTGCATATTTCAGTTTTTTGTTTTTTTTTGTTGTTTTTTTTTATTTCTGCTTTTAATTTGTCTTATATTACCACATATATTTTCATTATTATCAGTAAGTGAAATTGTAATGATTTTCTGCTGGCATTAGTCTTCAGGGTGCTTTCACACCTGCCTCAATTGGTCCGGACTTTCAGACTTTGCAGTTTGATCCAAACCAAATTTGCAGACCACGGTGCAGACCAAACGGCTGGCCTTGGTCTGACCAAAAGACGTGGTCTTGGTTATGGATCAAACTGAACCATGGTTCTTTTCATCTACAGCGTGAAAACAACTTTTTGGATAGTTCACACTTTCTGACCAATTACAGGAAGTTAATTGAGGCGGAAGACAGAAAAACAACATGTCGACGTCAGACATATGTCAGTCTATGACGACAGAGGTCCGCTCCCAAACTTGCAGTGTGAAAGCAAAACTAACCAGACCAAATGTGTGCAGTGTAACAAAAACATGAAACCTGAACATTAAGGTGTGAAAAGTGTCTCAGTGATGACATTAGAATCCACTAGATGGTGACAAACACCTTGTTTTCTGTGATTTCTATTGCTGACTGTGTAGTTTTACAAATGTGGACATGAAATATACAAAATAGCTCTTGTCATGAAAGGAAAAAAAAAAAAGCTCCTTCCCCTTTAGATTGATGCTACAGTATGTGTCGTTGTTTATTCGAACATGAATATGATTCATATATGTATTTTAGCCACGAGCATCAGCTACAAGAAATGAATAGATAGCTCAGATCGATAGATCGTTTTGTACTGCGATATTCATCAGATTGATGTAAATTACTGGAGAAGCAATATCTCCTTCTGCGATCAGGCTTGATTTATTGAACGGGAATGTATCATTCATAACAACCACGTGACACTCATCCCGTGCTGATTCATAGGTCGGTGATGAGATTGTGCGTATCAATGGATACTCCATTTCCTCCTGTATCCACGAGGAGGTGATCAGCCTCATCAAGACAAAGAAGATTGTGTCACTAAAAGTCAGACGTACGTCAAACACCCAACAGTAGAAGCACGGTAGATGTACATTTAAGCGTGAATAGTTAAGCACCAGTGATGTTAGTTATTTTATGCATTTTTTTTCTTCATTTATGCAGATGTGGGAATGATCCCTGTGAAAAGGTAAGACAATCTGTTGTGACATATTCCCATGAGATATTTCTCTGCTCTTTAGTTAATGTTCAAATAACGAGTGGCTTCTTTTATTAGTTTGTTTTCATTTCCTTCCATAATTCCCGCAGCTCATCAGATGAGCCTCTCAAGTGGCAGTTTGTGGACCAGTTCGTGTCTGAGTCTGGGGTAAGAGATTAAGGATTGCTTTTTTTAACTTTTGCCAAAAATCAAGAGTTCCGCATTAACAGCTTGTTTCTGGACAACGCAGGAGAAAAAAAGCAGCGTTGCGGGATTGGCATCTATTGGAGGCAAGGAGATCAAGGAGAAGAAGGTTTTCCTCAGCCTTGTCGGTACTAAAGGTATGGGCATCAGCATCTCCAGTGGTCCCACCCAGAAACCCGGCATCTACATCAGTAACGTCAAACCGGGCTCGCTTTCTGCAGAAGTTGGACTTGAGGTGAGTCTTCCAGATAAACAGAAAATCACTTAACTGGAAACGTATTTCCCTGCCTGTTGTAAACTGTATGTTTTAATCCAAAATTTAGATTGGTGACCAGATTGTGGAGGTGAATGGGGTGGATTTCACCAACGTGGACCACAAAGAGGTGAATACACGATGAGCAGTCAGGCAGAAAGTTTAATTATTTTCACAGCAGAGGCAAAACCCCTCATCACCGGCGGTGTGTGCTCTAGGCTTAATGCACAAATGCACAAATGCAATGTCCACTTTGCAATTGCCAAAGTGGACACTGGAGAAAACAAAGCTAGTTATTTTTTCTGGTGATAATTTCACACTCTGTTTGAAACACATAACAGAAACCAGTTAATTTATTATGAAGGGTAGTCTTAATTTGAATGTTTATATGTTTCCCTTAACTTTATATACGTAACATAACCATATATTATTTTGCTATCATATTCCCAGGCTGTGAGAGTCTTGAAGAGCAGCAGGAGTCTGACCATTACTGTTCTGACGGGGGCTGTAAGTATAATCCGACTCTATACACTATATCTAATACTAATAAAATACTGCTAATATATTTGACATCTCTTCTCTTGCCTTAAAGGTATAATATATAACTTTTCTGCATTAAAGGTTCAGTATGGAAGATTAGCACATGCTCTTGTGCTTCTGTGACGTTTTTGTTGAAATCCGAGTCTCCAGCTGCTCATCTCTGAATCCAAATCTCTGAGCTGGTCATTTTTTGACATTAGCTGACTGTGTTTCTGAGCCAACAGTAGCATCTGTAGAGGAGTAGAGGAGAAGCAATGAAGAACTCGGGAGCATCCTGAGTCCTCCACAAAAAGCAGTGTACAGGTTGTCATCACGGACGTAGGCATTACAGTCATTAGCTTACAAATGTTAGCATTGCTGTCAACAAACCATCAAATGATTTCCATATTAAATGTTTGAAACGTCTAAAAGTGACTAGGCCTAGCTGACCTGTTTGCTCACATTAATCAGATGTTTCCAGCAATTTTCAAATTCAGAGAAACCCATCGTTTTATTGAGTAACAGTTTAATTTGGTCGCCTGTCAGTGGTGTCACATCGTTACTAACGTTACTTGCAGCTGTTTCATTCGAATGAAATGACATCGTGAATGTCACTAATTGTAATTTATATTATAAATGACCTTGTGTGTAAACATTGTTGCTGACCCACATTAGAATCCATTGACCCACGCTATTTCACAACATCACCAAACTATATAATTTATTATCGTTTTGTTTGAGAGCAGCAGAAATTACATGCGGTGTGTTTAAAGAGTTTGAGCAAAAGGCTTGTTTGACACAAACGTACATCTGTGCGTAAGATAATTACGCACAGATGTGAAGTTTCATGTGCTCGTACAAATTGAAAGAGAATTGTGAGTTTCTAAACATATTGAAATATGTTGAATGCGACAATTCAAAAAGGCAAATACAGGAATTGTGGTATATTTTATGGACCGGGGACTGAGGTAGAATCATCTTATTAACTATTGAAAACACTTACGAAGCCTGTTATTCGTCTCCAAGAGTCGAACAGCTAAGCTAAGGGATAATCTGATTTGGATGATGGGATACAAATATCTCCCCTCCCCCGTTTGCGTTCCTGCACCACACAAATTAATGTACCATTTTGTTTTGGAGACACCACATTACCTTGCCCGTGCCTCAGCCTGGCCGTCTGCAGGAGAAACATTTATCATCGGTCAAGGCACTTGCCTGGTTGTTTGCCTCAGGACTCCGTGACGACGATTGTGTACCTGACACAAGCAGTCCTGGTGCCTGTCGAATGCATCCATCAGTGTGTGAGAGTTTGTGTGTTTACACGGGCGGTGCATACACCAATGTGGGTAATTTAAATGGAAGACAGTGCTCTAAAATGCCACAAGCATTGTTTACATGAGACATCATGATCAGCGACATCAAAGTGCATCTGAAATATTCACGAGGCGCCGTGCTTGTTAACGATTCTTGTCTGTTTCTTCATGAATACAGAAACCACTAGGTATTAAGAAATCACAAATTCTTGTATGTCTCGTTTCAAATTTTTTACCTCACATTACTGTAGAGCTGCATGTGCTCCAAATCGCATGCATCCACAGCTCATATATTTCAAATAGTGTTCAAATTTGTTATAAATTGTAGTTCAGCGGTTCTGAGGATGCGATGATTGATCTGGTTCAGACTTGCCTGCTGGTCTCCAGAGCCACAAAGTTTCAGGGCCCCTGTTGTGGATGTTGCTCCTGCCTGATTACATTCTCTGGCTGTTTTCTCACTCTTATCAGGGCAGTGAGCTGTTTATGACAGATGAGGAGCGTCTGGCAGCGGAGGCCCGCAGGGAGCTGGATCGGCAGGAGCTGATGCATCAGAAGAGGGTGGCACTGGAGACCAACAAAATCCTTAAAGAGCAGCAGGAGATGGAGAGACAGTGAGTCAACAGTTGAAAACGTTAACGAGCTTCTCATTAAAATTAACTTATTCTTTCTTTTGGATATTGTCACACAGCCATCCCTTATTTACATTAACAACCTACAAACCTTAGAAAACGAGTTGATCTATGCACACAGGGTTTAACCCAGTTTGAAATGACATGGATTTGATGGCGTAAATAGAATTTCTATTTAAAGATAGTGAGGATCTGCAGTGGATTTCTCAGGTTTTCGCTTAACATCAAGTAAATGTGCTTCTTCTAAGCAGCTCTGTAAGTTGACTGCCCACCATCCATAACTCTGAAATGACTAACTGAGAAATACGGGAAAAAAATAGATCATACTAACTACAAGCACGTATTAACTGACTTAATTAACATTTGTTCATTTCGTCAGTAGATAGTAATTATACATGAATGTGTTGGACACTTTTGGATAGGTGTTGAACCAACAGATCGGCCCAGTTGTCTTGGTGAATACCCACATGCAGTTAATGTTAGATTGAAAGTCTTTAAAAAACAACAGAACTTTTAAGATGAACCATGCAAACAGCTGGTAACTAACGTCTGTGTACTGTATATTAGATGCAAAAAAGGCAACAGAACCTCCATTAATTTCCCATCTGAGCGAGTTGAGCTTGCATTGCTCTGTAGTTACATCACCATGTCAATTTATATTCAGTTTACCAAATCCTGTCCACATATTACCCAGGCATTTGTGAATTCAGAGTTCGTACTCTATTTTCTCAATCGTTCGGTGGCAGAATTATCCAGGACAGCATAATGGAACCGCATATCATATGTTGAGTGTGTTGGTGCTTTTTTTATAGCTGCCATAAACTGGATTGAAGTCTCATATATTGTGCTAATTGGCCTGTGCTGTAGCATGTCATGTGGACTGAGATTGACGCTGGTCGACGCTTGCGTATTTGTCCCGCTTTTAACAGGAGAAAGATGGAGATGTCTCAGAAAACATCAGAGGAGGAGGAGCGCTATAAGAAAGAGATGGAGAAGTATTTCAACAGTTTTGTGTCATTATTGTCCAAAAATTGCCAATCCAATATAGTTTCTAAAGTAGACGCAGTATTTTCAAGATCTCCTTTGTGTTATTGTCATCTGTAGGATTGAGGCTATAGAGAGGAAACACAACAGAGATTGGGAGGCGGACTGGGGAACCCAAGAGAGGCCCAAAAGTCCTAAGAGCCCCCGTACTCCAAAGAGCCCATCTCCAGCTCCGCCTGAGATAAAAACGACTCCAAAGGCCAAGAGTTCTCGTAAGGATGCTCCTAAAATGCCCGAATCCTCTTTTCATTTCTGACCTCTTTTATTTTTCCTCTGAAACTGTAGATTTGTAGAAGTAACTCTTGCCCGTGTTTTGCCTTATTTTTCCTCCTCTGCACGTTCTCCGTCTCTTCTTCTGGCTCCACTGTGTGCTGTGCTGCCTCTTATGTCCTCTCCTCCTCTAAGCTGATGAAACCAGCTCCTTCACAGAAGAAGAAGAGCAGGATAGTCAAGTGAGTCTTGGAGCCTCAGCTGTTGTGTTGGACATTCATCCAAAACAGTCTAAACACAGAGTAGTGCTACATTTCCTTTGACAACCAAGATGCAACCATTGGAGATTACTTTATTCAGTAGTTTTATCACTAAATGCTGCTGAAAACTAATGAAAGATGCCTTTTTGCATCATTTCCAACAGTTTACCAGCATGGAACTGACTTGTTGAATGGCTTGTTGTGGTGGATGTTTAATTTTCCAGACACAGCTTGGAGTACTCAGCATTTCACTTAAGGTTCATTTTAATGTACTGAAAGTGACCTCTGTTCATCTCCATCCTTAGCGTTTGGCTGGTTTTATCGATATGAGGGAAAACTTCCATCAATGCGCAAGGTACAGTCAGCTGCCTGGGTTCAGTGTGATACAAGAGTGACTTTTGCGAAGCGTTTGGAATAACTCCTCTCCCTTTTGTCTTAGGGAATCATTCATAAAATGTCATGTTTTTGCTGTGGTTCGGTCAGTCATACCCAGTGTGGGTCACTGTCTGTCTTTGCATGCCCTGCAGTGTGGTTTGGAGTGGCAGAGTTGCTTTTAATATTGACCTTGTCTCGCAACTGACACAATGACATTGCAGAAGGGAGAAAAGAAGAAGAAAAAGAAGAAAGCATCTAACACAGACACACTGCGGGACCAGAGAAAAAGCAAGAAAGAAATGGAGTTTGAACTGAAACTTGCCAAGGAGAAAGAAGAGATGTATGAACGAGAGAAGCAACTGAAGATCAACAGGCTGGTTCAGGAGGTACGAAAGTGAAAGTGGATTTAAATGTCCTTGTATGTTGCACTTAATGTCAAGGATTACATGGTTCTAGTTTTGGCTTTGACAAAATGCCACCTTGTTGTGTGTTTGGGTTATTAACACACGTGGGAGTGTGTAAATGCCTGACGCCTGCTGCCTGCTGTGACGCTGCATGGCTCTGCCCTTGTGCCAGGTTTCAGAGACCGAAAGAGAGGACCTGGAAGAGTCGGAAAAAGTGCAACACTGGGTGGAGCGTCTTTGTCAGACTCGGCTCGAACAGATCTCCTGTGTTGAGAACGATTCTCCAGAGGTACAGACCGAGACTCCTGTCCAATCTGTAGAGTCTTCAGCAGTTACTTGCGTGTTCACTTAAAGATGTATGTCATAAATCAAAGTGAATACAGCTCAAATAGCGTAGTGAAATAAGAAGGAATGTGAATTTTTAACCATGGTCATAAAAGTAACTACATGAGGTGAAAAGTTTTGGGTTTTTTTTGTCATTGTGACTTTAAGCTTTCACCACCGCGGTCACCTGCCTCTGAGCCCAAGGTAAAGCGTTTCCCTGGTGGTCTCCACTTGGCCACCACTGATCTGGATGACATCAACCTGGATGAGGTGGATCATAGCCTAAGGGGCCCCCTGAAGAGACTGGCCCCCACTCAGCCCAGCGCTACCCAGCCTCCACCTCCTCCCCTGCCTCTCCCTCCACCCTCGCCCAAACTTAACCCCACCATCCCCAACTCTCCCCCTCCTTCATCTCGAGCACAGCACCGGCCTCCATCTCCACCTGCTGCCAGGAACCCCCCCTCCGTCCCGTCTACTTTGACCAACAGGGGGCGCAAGCCTCATACTCATACCCATACTCATACTCATACTCAGCCTCCCCCTCCTCCTCCTCCTCCACCTCCCCCTCCTCAACCCCAACCCCCTCGTCCACCTTCCTCGCGGTATCCTCCTCCTCCACCTCACACGTCGCGACCCCCCTCATCCCCTCAGCCTGCTCCACGTCCTACTCCCCGACCTCCTCCTCCCCCTCCTCCTCCACC
>JAPQRN010000022.1:5639546-5649792 GCA_037367275.1 Coranthus polyacanthus
GCCTTCTCAGTTGGTGTTTCGTTTTACAATAATCGACTTCACTGCCCCTATCGTCGCCGCCACCTACAGCCCCCACCCCCACAACACTCTGAGGAGCGACTAGGTACCCATGGGAGGTACCACCAGCATCATGAATATCATCTGCAACATCCTCCCAGTCCTCCAGAGCACAGGAGTGAGTGGGAGGCAGGTGGCTATCTCCCAAGGGGCGGCATTTACTCCTCCAACACCAGTGAGATGTCATACCCCTCTAGTCCCAAGGTTAGAGCCAGGAGTTGTTGCATGGTGTGTAATGTTCACTACTGATATATCCATGGAGTGCTTTTGAAACCCCTAGAGTTAGAAGTCAGTTGTTACTGATGTTGCTGATGTTTGTAGCAGTGTGGTTTGGATCACCAGGGGTCTGTATCACAAAGCAAGTTATGAGGACTTTAAAAATATAACACAAGCTAAAAGAAACACAGCTGCTGCAGCCAAAGCCAGGGAGGAAATCTGGCAACAAACTGCCCACTGTGTGAATATATAAGTTAATATTCTTCTCCATATCACATCACTAAGGCACAAGTGGATTTGACTATAATTACAGTTAGGGCCATTAAATTAATGTGTTGCTCAGATGTATTCTTATGGTATTTAAGGCAATTTGAGCCTTATTTTTTTCAGCTGCAGTCCTGGCACTGTTAAACAGTCAGGTAGTAAGTGAAGAACAAGTATAAAAACAGAATTAAGCCAAATGTTTTAGACGTCTCTAAAAAAACTCTTGCATCCAAGAGAAATGATTGAACATAACCTGCTCCAGAACAGGTTAGGTGTGTAGCATAAGTTACCATGATGATTTATCCCAGCAAAAAAGTAAAACTCCTTTTTGACTTTGAAAAAAGCCCATGGCTAAACCTTGAGTTACTTTGCCAACACATTAATCCTGCTTCATGATACAGGCCTCAGATGGGGTGTTTCATGGTGTGTGATGTAGACTGCAGTAGGTTATCCATGGCATGCTTTTGAAATCCTATCAATGCTGTGTTATCTGAGAATGTGAGCCTAGGTATGTGTTGATATGATATTCCTGCAATGATCTGTATGTGAAAGGGCGCTGAAAGATTCATTATATTCCACTGTGGTCCAGGTAATGAGAAATACCTCCCATGCCAGTCGTATTTCAGCTTCAAGCTTGGTAAGTCTCTCGGTGAAAACATGCCCCTGTCTTCTTTATTTTAGAATTACTTATTAACTAGATTTACTGTTTAAATACAACAAAACGTGCCATTTTTTTCAATAGCAACTAGCCCCTAGTCCCCCCAACCAACGACGTCAGATGGCCCCCGTCATGTCTAAGCCTGTCATGCTGCCACAGTCGCAGACGAACCGGCCAGAAGTTCACCGAACTGCAGTCCGTTCTGATGGCCTGGTATGAACCCCACCACACTGCAGTCATGTCCTTCCTGCACAAAACCTGGATGCAGTATGCCATTATCTGGCTGATGAATTAGTATCTGTCTATTTTTCTGACTCCTGCTGGGTCTTCTAGACTCTCCAGCTGTTTCACAGCAAAGCAGTCTGTGGATATTACATCACACGAAGGAGCCATTTACCCTTGCTATCAAAAAGCTGTAATGAAACTTAAGTTCTTCTAACTCTGTTTACTTTGAAACCCTCTCCAATACAGCCTGCGTCACATAAGAGAGTTGCATATTCACACCTCAGAGGAGTCAGTAAAACCATGCATTACAGTCCGCCAGCGAGGATAACCAGGCGGAGAGAAATTGCTCTGTTTAGGACACCTTGATTGCTGAAGCAGGGAAAACCATTAGTCATTTAAAAATACAATTCATTCTAAAATGTGAGGCTTCTGTGTGTTTTATTTTGATATGCTCACTAAAGCTTTCTCCTGGTCTTGCGTTTCAGCCTCCCGAAATGCTTAAACGGATGGTGCCTTTCAACACGTCTTTTAAATCAAACAACAAACCACAAGTAATCAATGCCATCACCACTTCTCTCCCTCTGCCATTAACCTTGAGTGTTTTTTCTCTTGTTTTCTTCTCTGCAGTTTTTCCCTCCATGTTCACACATTAGATGTCTTCATACTTGACTAGGCCCTGGGGGAGGGCTCTAATTTTATTTTTCAGTATGTCCTCTACTGGCTGCATCAGCACATTTAGGTCCAGTTGTGTATGGGCTTTTATAGATTTGGAGAAACAGTAGAACATGCGGTACCGTGCGGGAATGCGTGTCAGAGTGGATTTTCATCACAGATGGAAGCGCGTGATTTGTGGTGTATTTCAAGGACTGACTTTCCTTGCAGACTTCAAGAGTATCTGTCTGTGTAAGGTTTATTGCAGTGCTCATTGATTAGGAGGCTGTGATATGCCTGTTGGTCTCATTTTTATTTCCATAAAACTTGTGTTTAGGTACCTTCACTTTGCTTATACATAGGCATCATTAGATTGATCTGTTTTTATCCAGGTACCACATGAGCTAAATCATTTGGTTTGATTCCAGCTGCTTTCCCCAGCCACATCAAAAAAAGATAAATGAGTTTATGTTTCATGAGAAGTGTCCTCAGAGGAACAATTATTTGTTAGATTAATGTGTGTTTATCCTGTAGGGAGAAAATTGCTTTCTGACTCATCTCAGCAGGATGAATATCCCCTCTTTTCTATTTCCTTTCCTTTTTCCAAGAAGTTAAATAGCTGTCGTCTTGGACAGGGCTGATTAGGGGTGGGGTTTTTTTTTTTTCTGTTATGATTGAATTAAGGTGTGAAAGCTGCTCTGCTCTTTGAATTAATGACTGCAAGGGTCTCCGTGGTTTCTATTTATTTAGGGTGGTATTAAAACTTGGTTGTTAAAGGAAATGTAACTGTTGCATCAAACCATACGCAGTACATCCAAGCTTTAAAGAACTATCAGATATAGAAGTGGCTGTTTTGTTAACTCCCTGTTGGCATATTGATTTATTGTTAATGAAATGCATATTGATTCTCTTCCAGGGCTTTCAGAAGCACGTGGAAGATTTTGATCCCTACTCAATGGTATTTTATGTCTGAGATTTTCAACACTGAAATGTGGTGATTAAAAAAACTAAAGTGGTACACACTCAGCTAGCTTATCTAACGCTCCTGCTAACTGGAAATATCTACAATTTGAGTATCATCTTTGTTGAGGTCACTTTTTGTTGAGTCTATCTTTCACCATGTTATATCATAGATTCCCTCAAACTAGCTTTGCTTTTTTAATACTATAACTGCAGCTTCAGCACAGATGTTAGCGAGACGTGCTAGTTTTGTTCATAGTTGAACAGGCTAATTTGATAGCTGTCTAAAAAATTGACATGAATAAGAACTGCTTTTATTATTTTTTTACTTTAGTAAACTGCAGCAGTCAGCAGCCAACACACACTATAAGCCTGTTTTTGCTCACAATGGGTGCACAGATATTCAGAGAACATATGTTGACACCTCTATTGTTGTTTTTTTGCTTTTGTCCAACGCACTCATCCTTCTTTCCTCATAGTTCTCCGCAGACCAGATCGCCGGACGAGACGTGAGGCTGCTGAGAATCAAAAAGGTACCGACTGCCGTCTTCAGTCTTCCCTTCAGATAAATCATTTTATTGATGAGCAAACTCACATGACTGATGGCATTAATTTTCTTAAGGCTGGACAGCTTGACCTGGCTCTGGAGGGGGGATCAGACTCCCCCCTGGGAAAGTTGGTGATATCATCTGTGTATGAAGGAGGCGCTGCAGATAAACACGGTCAGTTGATGTTTTGCTTTGACATTTTAGCTTCATGACAAGATGATTTGAAATAAAATGAGGAAAATATCATCCAGGAAACATCTTTTGGCATTGTTAATTTAAAAACCAAGCGATATAACCTTCTTAAAGGGGAGGACTTAATGCAGGAATGTCAAATTATTCCCTTTACCTGCAGACCTTCATGCAGACTACTGTATCTTTACGGCTGTTAATATGTGTGTGTCCCTGTTCTGAAAACATGTTTTGCAGTGTTTAACCTATCTGGTGTGTCTGTTTGTAGGTGGCATTGTATCCGGGGATGAACTAATGGCTGTGAATGGGAAGATCCTGATTGATGCTTCATTGACTGAGGGTCAAAACTCACTGGCTCGAGCTTGGAACAGCGGAGGGGTATGACTGAGTGGGCTACAATGAAATGTCTTGATTTTTACAAATTGATGTCATTATGTTAATAGCTGCAAGATCAGAGCACTGTATTGATCATTCTCAACCCCAATTGATCGGTTGTACATGCTGTTAACTACAGTACATTGTTTTTTTTTTTTTAATGAAACTACAGATTACAGATACAGAAGTTGTTTCTTTTTTAATGAATCAACCAAGCACAAACTGAAAGTTACTGTTGTTTTTAGGACTGGATCGATGTGGTGATTGCTGTGTCCCCTCCGAAAGATTATGAAGATGAAGTGTAAGCATTCATGTTTTAGTTGTTTATTTTGCTGTTTATTAAAATGCTCATCTGTGCTTTTTTTTTTTTTTTTTTAATGAAAAATGGCCCTGATCTAGTGAAACCGGCTCGCTGTTTACAGTACATGACAGTATGACTTGTGTCTGTGTGTGCATGTGTATGCAGCCCTAAGTCAGCATCAGTCAGTCCCACTGTGAACAGAAAGGTGTTTGAAGGCAGTGCGTCACTGTACAGACACGGCTACCTCATTCAGAAGTAGCTCTGCCTCTCCTACTACCTCATCCCGGTAATCCACTTAGTCCTCACCTCTCCTCTTCTTCACTGCACTCAGAGGAGACGTTTGCTGTGGCATTTGCTTTTGTTTTGGCCCCTTTTTTTGTTGCCTTGAACACATGTGACAGTCTCTCTGTCAATCAGAAGAAAGCAGAGCATTATGGGTCTCCCCTCAGCTTTGTCAAACAAATCAGATTTATTTGTATTTCCACGAAAAAGCTAGCGTGACAGTCAATACGGTATGCAGCTTTCCTTTTTTGTTTTCTAAGTAATGACTCGCGGCGGTGTGTCTTTATTGTTACAGCGTGTGCTTTGCATGCTATGTAGGTGACAACATTTACAACTAATGTCATCAATGAGCCATCCCGCCATATATCTGCCAAATCCTGACCCCGCGAAGCATATATATAAACACATATACACATGTGATCTCTGTGGTACAGGTGGCATGTGACCTCTGTGGTATTGTCCAGCCTCATCAGGTCATGGACGCTCATAAAAACAACCCAGGACTCCTGCCAGCCTTCAGCAGTTGTTCTGATTGATGTTGTTCAATGGGACTGTTACGTGTTCATAGCCCCTTTAAGACAGTGACAGTGTGTGTTACTGTAGCAAGGATTTCTACTTTGCTGCTTTAATATGTTACAAGGCTTTGATTTGCTTCAACAAACAATAACAATGTTAACCATATATATCTATTTTTTTTTTTGAATCATCCAGTCATTTGTTGAAATCAAAAAGTTTACCCTAGTTTGAAGAGAAATCCTGAGCTCCAGTTTTAAGCTGTGATCTTGTGTTTCAAATACTGACCTGCATGTTTATTGGACTGTCCTGGAACTGAATGTGCAGTGACTGACGCAAATATAAAACGTTTTCCAGGGCCTTGAAAGCTCCGCGGTTAACAACAATTGAAGTTTATGTGGCATGTTAGCTGCCTTTCAAATGGACAGTTTGACGAAATTAAGTATTGATTGGGTGCTGCCTCTTCTCTTGCAGAACGTTCTTCTAGACTCATCATCAACCTGCCAAGAAAAAAATCCTGCTGACCCAAGAAGAACCATTTCATTATTGATTATTCTTCCAGGATTCACCATGTTTTAATCACAATTAAATAATAGTGCATCCTGAACCTCCTGCCACGTCAGAGACTCTTGATCCCATTTTTCATTAGACATTATCACTGTCTTGTTTTCTGAGGGATTCCTCTGTCAATATTTACCTGTCTGCAATAATCCCCCTCATCTCAGTCAAGCCTGGATGTCGGGGACCATATTTACATACATATGGCCATGCTAATTTATCTCTTTGGACTCTGACTGTGTAGCAACAAAGAGTGAGTTAAAACTGATAAACTAATAAAAAAATAATACAGTCCATCTCTATTCTCCCTCTTTAATGTCTAATAAAGGACAGCTCACGCTCAGAATTTAATTTCTCTTGTGCATACTGATTCAATGCTATGCTTTCTTTAAATTACTCCCCTAGGTTACTAATGCAGTTCAAAATATGTAGACTGATTTCTACTTATATAGAAATTGAACACACATAACCAAAAGTCATACATATCTACCAAACACACACACACACACACAAAAAAGGGTTAAAATTTAAAAAAAAAAAAAAAAAAAAGGAGAATTTAAGATGATCTATTAGGTGAAAAAATTAAACCTATAAATATACATGTGTGGAAACATTTACCCACCCGTACAATTATACCTACAACCATCTATGTACACACACTCACTTGTATATCCACATGCATTACACATTCATATTATGCTATAATTATTCTGCCCTTGGGAGAAAAGAAACATATTTTAATTTGGAAGGATCAACATGAGAATATTACTGCTTCATAAAACCAGGCCTTATAGTTGACACAGGGGTGAACTATTTTGTCTGATTTTCATCAAACAGATCAATTCGAGTTCTTAGTTTAAATGTAAGATGTTCTCTCCGTTGTGTATATGTTGTAAACCATGTCAGTCCATTCATTTACGGTTAAACCATTTTCTGTTCAGAGCCTTTTTGCATTGCAATCGGTTTTCAATTAAATACATTTTTACAAATCTTTTTATTCCAATATAGGACTTTGTCTTAACGGTTCTTTCAAAGGTGTCAAAGTCGATACACTACACATGAAAGAAGGCTTAGAGTTTAAAAAAGAAAAAAAAGAAGTAGAATTTGACTGTTATCCTGCATCACATTTTTTGTCTACAGTTTGGAAAAACCATGAGCTGTTTTTACAGGGTTCCACATCTATTTACTTCACACACGGAGAGCCATGCACTTTTGTCCACAGGGGGCGATAGTGCTTCTTAAATACCACTCTACAATTAGACCTTCCCTGGTCACTGAATGACAGATTAACACTGTTCATCGTTCTGTGTTTCATAATCCCGTTTTTTTTTTGTTTTTTTTTTACAACAAACGCTTTGACTGCGATTACACTACGATAGCGTTAGATTTATGAGATAAGATAAGATGTAGACCATTTAAAACACAAACACAAAACCCAAAAAATCCATCATGGAATTGGTCATGTGTGAAGCAGCATCCCACTATAATGTTATATAACCGCTCTGTGTTGCCATCCTCAGTTCATATGATGACATACGTGACTACTGTCCGCTCCGGGTTTCAGCGTCGCATCGACCGCTGTGGTGTGTTTAGTTGAGCTCCACTGCTACTGAAACCGACCGACCGGGGTCCACGGTTCATGTCACAAACCATAAGTGGCCTTGGGTGGAAGACCTGCCCTCCTCCTGCTCCTCAACCTCCCGTTCCTCCTGCTCCTCCTCCTCGGCACCTGGGTTCAGAACCGCGGACAGCTCCCTGAACCACCGGCAGCTTTTCTTTTCTTTTCTTTTTTTTATTTCTTTTTTTATTATTATTATTATTGTTTGGACGGTCAAACACTAGTAAGACAGCAAGAAGACGGCGGCACTCTGAGCACATGAGACACGCCAATTTTGGACATTCCCCCCCTTTTCTTTCTCGCAGGTCCCAGCGGCGGACGTGACAAAAGGCAAAGAGTATTTTAGGAGTCAAGAAAACCAGAAACACAATGATCTCTCGATATAAACCGGTAAGTGCCACCTGCTCGCTCATTTTGATCAGTACTTTCGGTTTTTACAGTTAGACGCAGAAGTCACTTGTCTACTTGTCCTCATTCACGGACATACACAGAGTAGCTTTGTACAGTATTTGGCACTGTTTGTATTCCTCACATTATGAAGTGTTATTAACACGTTACAGAATATACAGAGACCTCATTATTTATTGAAAGCACCACTGTTTTTACGACTGAAAAGCAGGTATTAGATGCAAATGAAGGCCTTTCCAATCATGCTCCGAGTCATTTTAAGTCATATTTAGTCAAGGGATCTCTGTAATAGGGTCATAAATCTCTGGGATCTATCCCAGACTCACTTCTGGTGGTAAATTACAGCAGAGTGTGAAATATGTGATGTAGATCAGCAGTGCTGTGAAATATTCTCACAGCCAGATGGAGAACATTTTCAAAAGAAAAATGATGCAGGAGTATCCCTCCTCATCTTTCTCGGCGTAGAAGATGAAATTTACATAGACGCCACCGAATAATGCATGATTCATAGATGCCACATAATAATGCGTTGTTCAGTCATTGTTTACCTTCACTACAATCACTTTACTCCCACAGACAAAATCATCACAAAGCTTTAGCAACGTACACACGAGCCTGTTAAATGTAGTTGGCAGTTGTCTGTATCTGTGGTTGTATTTAAAATACATGCTCTCATCACATAATACTGTCACTGTATCTATTTGGGGCTGGGATATTTAATGGTTTGTGGAATGCATTGTTCCTCTTCAGTGCTGTAAGCCCACCAGCTACAAACCTAAAAGGTAATCGACAGTGCCTGCTGCTCGAGTGGTTTGATTTTTTTTTGTTTTTTTTTTGTTTGTGAGTCTTTTTCTGTGTGGCTGCTGCTCTAGCACTTATCTCACAGCTCACACTGATGCTTTATCTTGTCCCCAGGCGTTCCAGTGATGGACAATGTTGATCTCTGATGTAGGTCATCAGCCAGTTATCCTGATTGTAAAAAAGCATAATACTGAAACTGTAAACTTAAACTCATGCATCAGAGACGACAGTTTGTATATTCAGAGGTAGATCTAGTGCGTGAACCCCAAAACACACTATGCTTTGCCATTTTGATGTGAAAAGTCTGGTTGTTTATGTGCGTAAACTGGTCTCGAAGGTTTAAAGTACTTACTAATCTGGCATCTAGTTAGGAGAGGAAAATAGAGCACAGAGCTGCAGTTGGTGTGAACTCTTCATCTTGAGTATTGAAATGAAAGATATTTCTTCACTTTCAGCGAGACCTGGTGTCTTTTTACCAACACCTCTGTATGTCTTTGCTTCCAAAATAACTCTTGCTTCTGCTGGATACCAGAAAAGTACATTTCAGCAGCCACTGAAAAGATAACGCAGTGGTGTCAGTTTTTACCTTGTGTTTTACTTTTCTGGACAGAGCTTTCTGTATTTGAAATCACAAACCAGGACTATCTGTTTAACTGCAGGTTTTCTGCCAGAGTAGCATCTTTAGTCTCATCCACTTTAATTTTGATTCTGCCTCACTTTAACATTAAAGAGCTCATCGTGTGTGCATTCACCTCCCGCTACTACTGAATCAAAGTGGACTGCAGTGTTTCCTCTGTCTGTCGGGAAAAAACCCAGCATACATACATCTCATACAACAGCAGTATCTCTCAGAGCAGGTTTTAATGGATTTTTGAAAAAGCAACATCAAATAAACAGTTTTCTATTATTAAATGGAAAAAAAAAATACTTTGAATGTTTGATTCGAGTTGCTTTTGGGTGACTTGAAATGGTAGCTTGCACTCGACCCTATTTTGATAGCTTAAGAAACAGCTTTATGTTTGGTTTTTTTTCACACTATATTTACATTATGCTTATGGAGTTACTTTATTATATGTCAACAGAAGACCATGCTTGTAAACACTCTCGTAAACTGCTCATTACATTTAAGCTTGTCTCTGCTGTGCTGTTACGTGAGGGTCACTGTGGCATGGATTACACTAAACACAAATAATTTTAACCACTAAGAAAAGGCCATGCGCCTGCCTGTCCCTGTTGGTAGGATTATCACATCTGCTCACATGTAGGTCTCTGATCCCAGCTGCCATTGGCTCCAGTGGGATTTTTCCCTGCAGGACCGGATGTACAATACATCCCTCTCAGGATTTCATGAATATTTTATGTCAGTTTTGTATGTGCGCAACCTAGTTATTCACTCACCACCTCCTTTTTTTCTGTTAGAAACAACTGGTTAACTGGGGTAGTTGCTGAATCAGCAGTAGAGTTACATAATTCCTGAAACATGAGGTTGGGATTTAGATTAGAGCGCTTGCTCATGCTTCATACGCACCTTTGCATGACGTTTGTTTCTGTCATTCAGTAGCTGTCCCTCCTTTCTCGCCCTCCTCTTTCCTCTCTCTTCATCATTCACTCCTGCCCCCCCC
>JAPQRN010000022.1:5675843-5689549 GCA_037367275.1 Coranthus polyacanthus
GGAGCTTATCTATTATAAGCATTTTATTCTAACTATTGCAACTATTTCATTCTTGACTCTGGACGGTAACTGTGATCCTGTGAGATGCCTATTTTTGGGAATGTGTGATCTGACACACTTTGTCAGACACCAGGAAAAAAGGCTTCTTTGTAAAAGGTTAGAAATTGGTGCTAACAATAGCAAATGCAAAGACAGTGCAACAGAAAACATGTTTCATGAAACATTTGCTGCATCAGTTTAAGTTAAATCAGACCAATATAACCACCAGTTATTCAGACTGAAACTTTAGTTATTTAGTTGTCATGAGTCCATTGGTGGTTTATGATGCTCTTATTATCACTTTAGTTGCTCCATTAAACAGCTGTATCACTGTATCACAGAACCTGTCTTTCTCTATTGTATAATACAGCTTGACTGTATTATACAATAGAGAAAGACAGGTCAACCACAAAACAACCGACACATCATCAACATTTCAAATGCTAATGTACGCAAACAAGCGCATGGCTGACTTTCTTTTCTGCTGTCAAAACCCTTCTTCAAAGTCTTTTCTTTGCACATGAAAAATTCTTTTGACTTGCAATGATAATGAGAATGCTTCGTTCATTTTTAAGCCTTCATTGCCGAACATAAAAGGTTCGCAAGAAGACAGCCCTGCACGGACCGAACACACCAGCGTAGCGTGAAAGAAAACTCTTCTTCTGTTTTAATTAGGAAAATGAATTCACAAATCACAGCATCGTTGTGTATTTTACTCTGCAGACTGATGACCCAGTAATCTAAGTTTTGGGAAAGGCAGAGTTAGAGGGTTTGACACATTTCTGCTCTGTTATTTAGAGACAGGTCCTGTAATTAGATGTAATTATTAGTTGTATTAGCAGAGGGAAATGTGTGGTCTTGGTTAGGAAATGAAACAGATAAGTGATCTTATTCAGAGATGCAGAGATACACGAAGTGTGTGTGACACTGAGAGAGAGAGTGAAATTCTCTTGAATTTTTTTAAACATTCTCAGTAAAGCATGTTTCAGTGATTTTCTAATCTGTTTCATGAATGACATAGCAGTAAACAGCAGGAATGCACTAGTCTTTTACATGAATGAAAAGAAGCTAATTTAAAGTCTGCAGGCTTTAAATACCAGTTTATATAATCAGTGTCTTCATATATCTGTTCTTCTAAGGGTGTCTTTGGGGTTCGTTTATGTTTTCTGCCAACACATGCCATGTTCGGTGCTTGAACCATCTGTCAAATACAGATTCATTTAGTTCTTAACCGTCAGAAATCCGACATCACCTTTTCTTTATTTTCTGTCTCATCTGCAGTGTTCAGAAGCTCAGTGAGTTTTTCTCCAGCGATGAGATCGGAGATGAACAAGAGCCCAGAGCGATGTTATCCTCTGCATCCAGCAATCATAACCAAAATAAATACCAGGCTGTGGTAAGTTCATCTACACAAAACCACTGAGACATGGACTGATTTGATTACAGCAACAAGATCAAAAACACTTCAATGTTTTCCTCAACCCTCCTGTTGATTGTCTTCCTCCTTTGGTATCACTTTAACTACCTCGTTTGTTGTCCTTATTATACGACCTTCCTCCAGTCATCCTCTAAACCTTTCCCTCCGTCTTCCTCCTCCTCGTCCTCTCTGGCCCGACACCTTCAGCCCCTGAAGGTGGTGAACCGGAAGCGTCCTCCAAGGGACGACTGGAATAATTACAGCTCACAGGGGGACCATGACGGCGATGGACCCTCCCATGATGTGGATCAAGACTTATGTATCAAGGTGAGAGGGATAAAAGGAGAGGGAGCTATGAAGGAAACAGGAAACTGAAAATGGGGCAAGAGTAAATGTATCATTCATGACGCACTTGTCCTTAGAGTTTAAAAGCAGCCGTGTTGCAGTAGCAGCACAGCCTGAAAAACACTAGTCAGTACCAATGACATGATAGGGATCAATTGCTGTAGATATCATTTTCTTTTTCATTGCCCCTCAGTCGCTTTTGTGGGGTTAGATGTTCACTGTTTAACAAACGCTTTAATCTCTTTTTTTGACTCTCTGTGCAATGTTTTAATCAGATCACTAGCGGTTATTTTACCTGGACCGATGGACCCCCAACACTGTCTAACGTGGACATCAAGATCCCTTTTGGTGAGCACCAATCAGTCTCACGATCAATCTACTCCTCCGGTTTCTCTTCTAGTTGGTGTCCAGTTTCCACCTGTTATGTATTTGTTCTCTTATTGTGCAATTGCTTTTCTTCTTCCTTTTATCCCTCAGGTAAACTGACTATGATTGTGGGCCAAGTGGGTTGTGGAAAATCCTCTCTGTTGCTGGCAGCTTTGGGAGAAATGCAGAGAGTGTCAGGACAGGTCATCTGGAACAGGTCAGTTTGAGTTTCATTCTCTGACTGTACAGAGCAGCTCCAATCAAATCAACTTCAAATAATGTAATTACTTTAATCGCTTTTTTTCTTTAATTTGCTGCACAACTGTGCTAGCAGTAAACTAAGAAACCCCAGTATAAATATCTGTGATTTTTCTCTAAACATTACTTTACTAAAAATATTTTTTTTGCTCCAATTGCTAATATTTTCAGTTAGTAAATTTACTTTACTCCCTGGATGAAACATAACTCTGTATTTGCGTATATTCCTTCTACAAGGAGGCACTGGTCTTAAGGGTGTCGATACAACAGCTACTGCCATTAATCTACTCTCCATGTATTTGATTAGACAACAATATGTGCCCTTGGGGAAGCCCATGTCGTCTGTGTCAGTTCATTCTTGAAATGACATTCAGATCAAAGGTGAAAGGTTAATTTGAAGTGAATAGGCCTTCACAGAGAATCCTACCACTGTGGTCTGTGGGTTTCCTTGTTCAGCCTGTGTGGCCTCACCAAACCTTTTTAGTAATTGGTCTGTCAGGATGGCTGGCTGCTTTTATTTATGTGTTTTAGTGCAGTTATAAATTCAGTCCCAGACATGAAAGTGTTATTAACGTAAAAATCTCTTGAGCTGGAGGCCTCTTACTCTGACACAGTAATATAACATAAATGGATTTGTACGTCAGTACAATGGAGCTGGAGTTGCAGCTTTTATTTTTTTATGTTTGTGAGGATTTCTCCACTCCACCGGTGACCCATAATCATAACCTGCTGAGGCTGCAGAACTCCCTCTTGACACCTAGAGTGCAGCACTTTACATCCTAGTTGTTTGTTTGTAAAGGATGAGAGGGGATCTTACTCTTGTTTCAGTAGCACTTAATTCACTTACAGATGAATGTAACATACTCCTAGCACTTCACATTTTAAGAATTTCTTGCAACAATATGTATTTGGATTTCATTTCATTGATCTACTTCGTTGGATGTGACATGCTTTGTTCTATATGTGACTGAGTATGATTTTTTTTCTTAACATTGTTGCACTGTAATATTTCTGCTACGGCCCAGTTGTCCAGTCCACTAATAACCCAGACAGACACAGCTAGAGACTGCTGTTGTTACTGTAAGTCTGTCTTTGTGTTTCTGACAGTCTTGGTGGAGAATGTGGACAGAACAGACAATTATGCTTCAGCAAAACTGAACCTAGTGGATGTAGAAAAGTCAAGCTCATTTGTAACAGCACAGCTGAAAATGAATCTCACCAAATGTGCTCTGGGAGTCATTAGCCTGTATCTGCCACATCTGAATATTTCGTCACCTACCCAGGATAGCGTGGCTATCAGTCTCGATTTGTCAACAAAGTTTAGTTCCCCCTACTTGATTGCCACAGTGTCCCTGGCATCCTGTCCCGATTCCAGGATCGCGTTGGCTCTCCCTCTGATGTGACATTGAATTATAGTCCCCACTGGGGGCCATAACCTCTCGCTTATCACATCAGAGAGCGACTGAGGAGCTGCCATTTAGACTCTGCCCTCCGCAAATATTCAGACACACGTTCAAAGGAGTTTGTCTATATGTTTTCACTATGTTCCTTGTTATTGTTTTGCTGTATGTCAGGAAAATTTAGAGCATATATCGGGACAGATTTAGCAGGGTTTGCAGTCAGGGCGCACAGAACAGCACGTTCTGGCATGAATAATCAGAAAAGTGAGACTACAAAGGGCAAAAATTTCTGAAGACTGTCTCATGGACTTGCTTGAAGGTGATGAGTTACTCGCCGTCAGCTGTTACTGATCAGCTGTCTGTGTTCATGACCCTAATGTTTTATCAGAAACTATATCGGTTCCATATAAAATAACCTCACCACAAGCCTGTCTGGCAACAGGACTTCTGATTGTATCACACAGTCATCAGCACATTTAATTTGCGCAGTTAGTGGATTTTACTGTAGTTTTAAATCTTTTTTTAAATTTTAGACTCAACTCATTTTGTCATCAAGTCTATTGGTTGTTCAGCTATTTTCTTTTTTTTTACAAACTGTGTTTTTTCACATTTGTTTTAATTTCTAATAATTAATTTATATATAATTTATATAATCTTGTAGGAAGAGGAAATAACATTGCATGCGTAATACAGCAGTATCTCTCTTACATGTAGCCACTTTATACATTTTTAGTTATCTGCTTCTAAATAAATTCTTATTGAAGTTTAAAATAATATGTAACATTTTCAATTTAAAATATCTAAAAACAACTAGGCCTATTTTATATTTTTTGTTGACTTGTGTACTTACATTATATCACTTTTTTTTTTCAGTTTATTCAATATTGAGCTTCATTTGGTCGCCTGGAAGTAAAGTCATATCATTACTAACATTACTTGTGGCTGTTTCATTAGAATAAAATGAATATATCCCATTAAAACTCCCATGATGCCACACTCATCAAGCTACACATTGTCTTAGACCTCTAGCGGTAGAAATGGCATGAAGTGCGTGCAGTTGGGTTGAATTACAGGTCATGACGACATCTTCAATGACAGTGTCTTGCACATTCACAGCCTGTCGCTTCCATCGGCGGTTCCTTCCGTTCTCACCCACCTGCTCACTCTGGCTCCTGTTGTCTTCCTCCCCTCTCCCTCTCCCACTCTCCCACTCTCCCACTCCAAATAGGACACAGTCAAGGGTTCATCTGGGTTTGTGTGGACACAAGACACCTAACAGAGTCTCAAAACTCAGCAGAATAACTGAATGAGCACCTGCTGAAATGATTAGCTACACCACATCAAACTGCAGAAAGAGCCTATAGAATGTGTGTTGAGTGCTTTCTACGTGAGTTCAAACGCTTTGATATTATCAGGCGTGGTCGTCACTGTGTACATGCACCATTACCCCCCGTCTTCATTAGCGACTGTTTTGATGATGGGCGTCTAAGGTTATTAAAGATGGTTACAAACCATAAGAAGTCCCTCAGCCTGTCTTTGATGACGGGACTTCAGCGTCTTAATGGTTTCTCGCTACTGACCCAAAATTATCACCCTCGTGAATTACTTTTTAACGTGACCTTGAAGGTGTCGACAGCTGAGTCACATGAAGAGGAAATGCGCTGTGCGTCAGTCAGAGGGGAAGCACGATTACCTTTTTGAGAGATGGTTGTAGGATATATACAATCAGTCATTAATTCAGACTTCAGTATCTTTCACGTGCCATCAAGTGATAAAGGCTAATGAGATCATTTGCTAAAGGGATCTTTCGCTGTGTGTTGTTAGTAGTTGAGATATTTCCTTCCCCAATCAATAGATAGCATGTTTTTTTTTGTTTTTTTTAATTCTTCTGTTGTAATTTGAAAATTTTAATAATTGAAGGAGTTTGTTTTTAATTTCCTTGATATTTTAACACAATTCATATAAGAAGAAAATAATCCTAAATATAGCTTATGAAATACTCAACAGCTTTAAATTGAGCGGTACTTTTAAATGCGTGTTTGTTAATGCTGTCTCTTATTTATGTAACCTATAATAATCTAATAATAATATTTTTCTATGATTGCTTTAGCTCACACATTGCTCTCAGTTGTCACGTGTTTTTATCTCCTTGTATTTATTTGTATTGTTTATTCTTTATATAAGCGGAAGGTTCCCTGAATTAATCTACACGTTGTTGACTTCTCTGAACCCGAACACTGTTATCTGTTTTTTTATACCACTTGTGTAAATGCAAAGAATATATGTATACCAATAACTTATTCAACCAGATCCACTGAACCCAATATATATGTTGTGGCAAAAACAAAATTATATATTTTTCTGTTTAAGGTTAATAATAATCTTATACTTTATTGTAATACTTGTAATTTTTTGATTGTGTTTTCTCAAATCACCTTTCATTAACGGATTTAAATTTTATCTGAGCACAACTCTCTGACACTTGTTTTCTTATTTCACACGTATATGTGTAGTTTCAGAGCTTCTTAAATACAAAACTTTCAAACAGCTGCTCCATGGCTGCCGTTTTAGAGCTGTAACCTGGCTTAAGTCAGCCCTCGCTGTCTGCTCGTACTCGGATGTGATCGGACTCAGAGTCTCTCGGGACGACTGCGAGAGGTGTCAACTTGTCAAACCTAAAAATACTCCACAGCTTCTACTGAGCATGTGCAAAGTCAAGAGCAACCAATCAGATCTTAATGAATTTTGCTTCAGACCTTTGCATGTGAATGGTTATGTGTTTGTGTGTTGAAGCACTAAAAATAAGAGTTAAGGGAGGTTCACATGGGTGTTTTTCACATGTCAAATTTACTAGCAGAATTGTCAGAAACACCAATAATAAGATTTGTTATTTATTTTGTGTTACAGTCTCCCAAACCTGGACAGTGAGGGAGATGAAAGGTAAGTACCGTGAGTAAAGCAGAAAATACTCCCAAACCAAAAGGCATAAACCAGCGCTGTTATGTAATTTTAGTCAGGCTGTGGAAAACTGTTTCAAACAATCTCAGATGTACTCCTGAGGACAAAAGTCTGTATGAGCCAAATGGGCAAAAAATACTACAACCTGGATTGGAACAAAACCTTTTTTAACTTGTGTTATTCTATAGTCCACAAATCCCTCTTAGAAATAAATCTGTTCCCATGGTTTTTGTTTGTAACAACCCCACACACAGACACAAACACATCCAAGACTTGTTCTTTTGGCATCGGAGTATATATAGGTGGTTGGTTTTTTTTGTTTGTTTTTTTTTTAGCTCTGCACCTGTTAGCGAGAAAAATTTCAGTCAGGACCAGGGATAGACGCCACGTGATTCATGCGTCGACCGGTTTCTGTCACTTCCCAGACTGAACTGGTTTTCTCAAAAACGAACATCCAATAAAAAATGGAGGCGAGAGAAATCAACTTTACACGTTGAAGGTTTTTTTTAGTGATCAGACTTCCCTTTAGTTCGCTTGGCTGATTAAATAACCAGCCCCGGTGTGAGATCTCCTGTCTAGCTCTTTTAAATAACCAGTCAGATCTTCAGCTTCTTAGATCAGTTTTCAGTTTTCTTCCCCTTTTTCTGATGCCAAATCATTTTTTAAATGTTTAAGTAAGCTGGGGTGCGCACAGGTATGCGGAAATCCCCCTGTCTTTCTCTCCTCAAACACCCTGCCTATATATACACTTACGCACAACTCACTGTGAGACATAAACCACATGAACAAGATACCAGCGAACAGCAACAAACATCCCGACCACAGACCTCGTGTTGACGTACTAATCTCAGCCAGAGGAATCAAATCTTCTGAGAACTGAATGCGCCAGAGTCCAAAGGGGTTGATGCTGATTTCCATATCAGCAAATTACAGGAAGAAAAACTGAGAGGGAGGTGGGGTGGGGTGGCTTTATTTTTAGGAAGGATAAGATCACAGCTAATGATAGATGTGCTCATGTAGGGCAGTGGTTGGCCTGTTTGTGTTTGGGCTGCTGAGCAGTGACATGATTGCCATAGTGAGAGAAGAGAATATGGGTTAGTGTATGTGTTTGTTTTCTGTTAATCATTATGAGAATAAGGCGGAGTCATTTCACGAGAATAGTCTGTTTGTCTCAGGGGGAGCAGTATTACTTATCTAATGTTTTGGTGTGTCGTTTGATGTTTTCTCTGCAGCCCCACAGACAGAGATGCTGCAGGTGATGGAGATATCAGGTAAACTCATAACAGTATGCTTCACTTCACCATTAAGCGCAGATCTCGTGGTTATCTCGAATAAAATCCACCGAAGGTAATAGAGAGCGATGTATCGACTTCACAAATACACCACTTCTTTGTGTACTGGAGTTGTTTTATGCATCATCAGCTTCTGAGGCGTAGCAGTCACTGTGGTGCAGAGGTTTAACAGTTTCCTCACCTGAACCCACGTGTGAACATAATGACACATTAAGAGCTCAGTTTTAAACAGTGAAAGCAGGTTTTCATGTTTGCTTGTGTTTTACACCTCTGATAGGAAGAGAGGTGCTGTGGCCTACGCTTCCCAGAAACCCTGGCTGTTGAACGCCACCCTGGTGGAAAACATCACTTTTGAGATGCCAATGATTAAACCAAGGTAAGGACCTGCACTGAGTCACTTATCCTGGGTTTAAAAAGTATGATAACTAATCTGTTTTTGATTAAAACTTGCTGAGCTCCTCTTTGGATGCATCCGTGGATCATCTCTACTATAAGAAGGTCTGTCGGTCAGTCAGGAATGGTCTGACAGAAGGTCGCAAAATTTGTTTACATGGACTCAGAAATGAATCGAAAAGATTTTGGTGGCCAAAGGTCAAGGTCACTAATTAATAAACTAAAGGATGCTAAACTAAGTACTAAGTACTGTAAACTGGTGGAAAGAAAAAACACTATAACCGACTCATACAAAACCACGTTGTCCACTGCACCTGAACCACCTGAGCAGAAAACCACCTCCTCCAAAACGTGCATCATCCATGGCTCTGTGGATGGCAGTGTCAGCTGGTCCACAGCTTTGGTATGAAAAGACAAACCTCCAAACTATTAGATGGACTTCTGAGCTTGAGTCAGTATCAGCTATACACATTAGTCACCTACTTGTAGACTAATGTATGTTTCAAGGCACTAGGTTCAGTTACTTGCCAGCTATACCCATCTACTTCCGTTTCTGTGGAAGTTTAATCAGCTTAAAAATGAGAGCTATTTTAGTGTTACTATAAGAAAATGAACTGGTTTGACCAAATCATGTACCATACATATGTCTGGTCTGGTCTTGGTCATGTCTTGGTCTCGGTTCAGGTGGTCCTGACTACAACACTACAATCAGCTACAGTTAAAATCAATTCATCAACTTAATATTATACTACCCCCCACCCCTCTTGGGGGCCCTCTGATGGTGTAATGCTTTGTTTGTTTATGTGTAGGACCGACTCTGACCATATCCTTTTATATGTAGAGTAGAGTAATCAATATGTAATCAATATCCCAAGCTGTTAATCTAACTGTCCTGCTCAAAGGCCACTTTGATAAATTGGATGAGTTGATATCCGATCAAGTCGCCTCGAGCCAACATTTGTGTTGGCTGAAAGTATGCAGTTCTGTATTCATCTTTTGTTCCTATGTTGCGTCAATAAAACACACAGATGCTCTCTTTTACTAATACACATTCAAATGAAATTTTACATACATTTATCCTCACAACAGATGATCTTGCTGAAAGGTCATTTATAGTAGCAGCAGGGCTCTCTGCCTCTAATGGACTGTTTTTAGATAATATATCTGCTGTGCTTTGTTGCTGTGGAGCTCCTCTATATAATAGAGCTGTTTGCCCTTGTCTCTATTCTGTTTTTTTTTTATAGGTCTTTGTCTTTCTCTGCATATTGTGTCATTGTGTCATTTTTGTTTGACAACACATAGACAGATTGCTTTCATTTGTTCTTAGATTCTGTGTCACTGTTGGTGCATCTTTTCTCAATGCAGATGTTTGTTTGTAGATGCATCTTACACTGTCTAACTGTAGCCATACATCTGCAAGAGTTTCATTATAAAACTCAGTCATAATCCAATATTATAACATATGTGGGCCATAATCCAATATTTTAGGCAATAATGTTGTCAAAGACAGCTAACACAACTAACAGTCCATAAGCTTGAATCTGAAAATTCATGAATGATGCAGCAAATTTCATTGTTTCCAGTGTTTCTCTGTTCTCTGTTAGTCTCCCTCTCATCTCTTTATTTTGATGTTGAACCGAGTCAGTTCAACCTCTCAGGGCAAACTCTTTCAAATTTAACTACAGAAGCTTCTGAAATATGTTCCTTCTTCTCTTTTCTTATGTGTCACATTGTGCATACATATCAGAAAGTTGCAGTATATACAGGATTTGCAGCACTTCTTCATAATTATCAGCCCAGATGTGAACAGTGAGCAGAGATGTGCCTTACTTGTGGCATGTGTTAGCAGCTGTCGTTTGTCCTCATGTGTCTTATTCGGTGTCTGTTTGTGCCCACCAGATACAAAACTGTCATCGAGGCCTGCTCTCTTCAGCCTGACATTGACATCCTTCCACAGGGAGACCAGACGGAGATCGGAGAAAGGGTGAGTATCACATTAAAATGTATCTCTTTCATTGAATCTAGGCCTTTTCTTTTCCAGATCTGCTGGCCACAGTTCCCATTGTGGCTTGCTGTATTGCTGTATTTGTCACCATTGCTGTGCAGGCATAGATTTGACCTCTGTATGTGCTGTGTGTGTGTGTGATGTGTGTGATATGTGCAAGAAGCTCAAGTGACCTTGTTCAACCACAGTAGCGTCATGTTGCATTTCTTCATGCACCAGTAATGCAGGAAATAACCTGTGATCTCTTTTTTTACTCTGGGGAAGAGTTGCACATGCGTTCATGAGGAAAACAATGTTATTCTTTCCTCGTGGAGTAAAACCTTGTAACCCTGTAATAGAGACATTCATATTTTTTCTTGTCCTCTGGTGCAGGGCATTATCCTTTCAGGTGGACAGAAACAGCGCATCAGTGTTGCCAGAGCCTTGTACCAGCAGACCAATGTGGTCTTTTTGGTGAGTTTGCACAGAATCCAATGATAGGATTACTCCTTTAATTAACCTTGTTAGCAGACAGTCCGTCGGTTTTCAGAGCTGTTTTTCTGAAGCCAAACCTCAAGATAAAATTCTGTTCCTGATGCTTTCCTACGTGACAAAAATAGCAACATGCTTTCTCAAGCTCAGCTGCAGGGATGAGAAGCTAAATCCATCTTTTTCTGCGTTTGGAAATGTCAGTTGAGATAGATTTTGTTCTTTAGAAGTTAATAACAGTCACTTAAAGACTCTGACATTTTGGAGAGAAGTTAAAGATCAAGGCGTCACTTTGATTGTAAATGGTTTAGATTTTTCACCCCTCGATGTTGTTACATTGACATACATGCGTACTTGTTGTTAACACTTTGAAACTGTCTAAAACAATTAGAATTTCTCACTTTATTCACATTATGATAAGTTTTTCCACACAGTTTTGTTTTCCTGTTTTCTGCAGTTTTTATCAAAGTCTGTTGATGTCTTTTTAGGACGACCCATTCTCTGCCTTGGACATCCACCTGAGCGACCATCTGATGCAGGACGGGATCCTCAAGCTGCTGAGAGAAGAGAAGAGGACAGTGGTGTTGGTCACACACAAACTTCAGTATCTACCACATGCAGACTGGGTAAGATGAGTGTGTGTGATATACAGCCATATGGAGTTACAGTATATTATCTTAAAAAGCTGTATGAACTGCAAAGTTATGGCACCATGTACCCGTCAAAGTAATTGATACCTTTGTCCATTTGTTGTTGTTTTATTTACAATGTAAAAACTTGGTCCCGTTTAATCTCAGTATATCTCAGGAGGATCTCATTAAGGAGACTGCTTCCAGTCTCGACTAATGCCAGAGACAGCATTTCTTTCCTTTACTTGCATTTGTGTGCGTTATCAGATCATCGCCATGAAAGATGGCACTATCCAGACTGAAGGCACTTTGAAGGACATCCAGATCTCTGAGCCTGAACTCTTTGAGCAGTGGAAGACGCTGATGCACAGACAGGACCAGGAGTTTGAGAAGGCAATTCATTTCTTTATAGCCAGGCTGCTACAACTGTATTAATATTAAAGCCGATTGCTGTTTTTATTGGTATGTGGCGATTCAGAACATTTCATCTCCCCTCTAGGAGACGGTTGCAGAGAGTATGACGGACCTGGAGAGAAAAAACCTGCGAAGAGCCATGTACTCCAGAGAGGCCGTCAGAACGGAAGAGGATGAAGAAGGTGAGACGTCAGGGATCGAAAACACACCTTGAAACAGAAAACAGCAGCTTGATGACATGTGAAGACAGTTGTAAAGGATGTTGCCAGTGATCTAAAATGCTTATCTTTGAATTTGTGCATTCTGGTAATGATATCAGTGGGGTATCATTTTCCTTCTCCAGCAGCACCTGTCACATTAAAGGTTAAGCTCATCAGCTTATTTTTAATAGTCATCCCTGCTGCAATGTTTGCCATGACTTAATGTTATGCCGTTCCCTTTATTTTAAACGTATTTTTTTTTCTCCCCTGCCTATGAAACACAAACATTGTGTGGGTGTTAAATGCTTGAGAGGTGACTGTTATCTCTGCGTTTGGTGTCTTGTGTCTTGGCTCTTCTTTAGACTTTCTCAGCAACCAGATATGATGCAACCTTATATCTACAAGCCTCCTGCTGTGGATAACCACTAAATCTTCTCCTTTATTTGTGCGTGTGTCTTTGCTGCTGAATGTGCGATTGTATTGAAAGGTGCTAAGGTGCAGTGGCTGTACTTTTTATCTGTGTTCTGTATTGTTTCCCGTGTGCTGGTGGCACCCCTGCCTGGACTTGTGCGATGGCTCCAGCACAAGGTGCTGCACTCATTTTCGATCGAGCAGGTGTGGCCAGAAAGCATGGTTTGAAAGAAAAAAAAACAACAAAAAACAAACACGTCTGTGGCATCGTGACGTTGCAAGAAAATTGCAGCTGCTTCTTCCATATCAGAGATGCCTCACCATCCATCAAGTCTTTTCTTTTTTCACCTTTTCCCCAAACATTTCTCACTCCTCCTCCCCAAAACCAACTTTACACCAGCATGATGGTAACCAGTGGTAGCAGCAGCCAATCATTCTTTCCCTTTATTTTCCTCCTCTACTCTCATGTTTCCTCTCTTCCCCCCGGCTTGTCTGAACCTCAGAGACACATGCAGTGTCATGCTCCGAAGCTTGCTGCATGATGTGATGTGATATATTTACATCAGGTCCCCCCCGGTCAATGTGTCATGGCTGATCCTTTGCCCCTGAAAAAACCCACCATTCATGGGAATGAGCAACTACACACTGTTTTCAAAAATGTGTGGATATGAATACTCTCTGCTTTGTCCTCTCCTGTGGCCCTCTTCCTCGTAGTTCACCTCCTCTGAGGAGGAAAAAACTGAGAAATATGTCAGAGAAGGAAAGATTTAGAAAAGGAATAGAAAGAGAAAATAAGGAAAACAAAAAATATCTCAGAAGGTGGAGGAGGACGTTTAAAAATGTCAGAGAGCATATGAGCAGTGAGTCACAGCAGAGGAAAGGATGGTTTCATACAAAAGGTAGTTATGTAAGGTAAGAATAAAACTAAATGCAGCTCGTATGCTGCGTAAAAGGTAAAATAGTAAAGAAAATAAAGTTACTCTCTTGCTAAATTTGGTCAAAAACTAACCAAAACGTGTTTTAACTCTTTAACTCATTTTAACTCTTTCCTGTGATTTCAGAGGAATCTGTGGAGAGCGATGACGACGACAACATGTCGCAGGTAATGCGT
>JAPQRN010000022.1:5697795-5712941 GCA_037367275.1 Coranthus polyacanthus
AATCCCCTGTAAAACCCTCCCCCCCTTCCGTCCGGCTGGTTGGTGTCGTAGCGAAATATAAGGGTAGTGGAAGGTCTCTAAGTCCCGCTGGCACCGAGGAAGGGGGCCAGGCTTGTCTTTTTCTTCTTCTTCTCTATCTTATCTTCTATCACCCCCGGGGCCGCCGTCTCGCCGCAGACCCCCGCTCATCTCTCTGTCACGTGGTTTTGTGAAGAAGGGGAGGGCGCTGAGGCGGGGGCCGAGGAGGAGGGGGCCTGCGCGGGCGGCGGCGGGGCGGGGGTGCAGAGGATTTCAGACAGGTCGTCCATGATACAGGTCTCCTTGGGGTCGACCAGGTTGAATTCCCTTACGAAAACGATGAAATGTGCATACAGAGTGTTCAAGTGGCCTTGCAGGTCCAGAGCCACCGTCTCTTTAAAGTGCGCCCAGTAGAGGTGAGCCAGCACGTGGAACAGGTACCGGCAGATCTTCTTTACCAAGGACTCAAAGGAGTTGGGGAACTCTTTACCTGAAGGGAGGACGGCACACAAAACCAGAGAGAAAACAGGGTTAGAAACAAAACAGACGTCACCACGAGGGACAAGAAAGTTTCAACCTTGAGGCTAGGGTTGCGTTTTCTATCAATAAATCCCATAAAGTTAGTAGCAGAGCAGACCACGGGCCACAGTGACATAGGGATGCATCAGGATAAGATGCCGTTTCACTGATGCCAGTGGCTGAGGTTTGTCTGTTGTGTTATATTAAAGGCTGCTTCATGAATTTGTATGATTCATTGAATTTGTGCCCATACAAAGATAGCGTGAGGAAGACCTGAAAGACTTTAAAACAGTAAGGTCTATTTTTACAATGAAGATTTCGTGATTTTTGAAGTTTTGCTCCTAAAATAAAATTCAGATGTGATGTGCATTGTGTGTGTTTTTGTGATGACTCATTACGTACACCAGGTCTGGCTCTCATTTCTTCACGTTTCCTATCTGTAATTGAAACGTGAAGCAGTAGGGGGCAGCAGAAGTCTAACATCAGCTCCTTCAGGAAGCCTGCAGGTCTGAGGGAGGCAGAGAGACACTCACCGTATTTTGTGGGAAAGATTTCCTCATCTGTGACCAGTTTCTGACAAAGACTCATTACGAAGTCGACGTATTGTGGAGCAGTGCACTTCGTCTTCTTCCCCCTCTCGTCATACCAGTAGTATATTCTAGAGACAAAAGAGAGACAAAACATGCCAATCACTGTCATGAACACACTGCACAGTGAGTCTCAAAAGAACAGGATATTGTTACTCAAGTGTGAACAAGGGTTGATTAATCATAATGAATGTTTTCTCAGGAATGGCTGTGGTTGAGGCCAACGCAAGCATTTCCTGGAACTTAAAATAGTCAAATTATTCATTCGTGCAGGAGGAAACATCACACAGGTGACCTTTTAAAAAGTCCTCAATCAGGGAAAACCCATATGACCAGTGACGTCTCAGTTCGAGCGAGACGGATCCGAAGACGGATTCCAACCAGAGACACTTTGTTGTGTCTCATGCCGACACATTCTCAGCAGGTATCGTGTGTGCATGTTTTCATTCCAGTGGACTCACAGCCCCGGAGCTTTAATTTCCTGATTGGGCCAAATTCCCCGCCGTCATGGGAGTAACGGGACACTGATCCCCCTCAGTTCTCTGGCCAGACCCGCGGCTGGTCAAACATTTCAGTAGGGGGTGACCCAGATAGGTGATTCCTGAGCGGGCGGCTTGGGTTTATAGTTAAGAAATGTCAAACAGCAGGAGAGACGCAGTGGGACAGGAGCGATAAGGATGTGGAGGCTCCACCGATGAGACTGAAGAACCGGAGGAACAGGGAGCAGGGACTGAACGTATATCAAACTCTGAATGAAATGCACATTAAGGTGTAGCTGCAGGAGGTGCGGACATTACAAATCCTGAGGAATGTAAAGAGTCCACATAACTGACCCTGCAGGAGGGACCTACTGACCACAGCGCCAGGACCACAGCCTTACAACACACTTACTCACACACCATTCGTCTGTCTGTGTGTGTGTGTGAGACACAGTCTAAACTACAGACCTGCCTCCTCGACTCCTCCACACCGACACAGACCTGATGAAGCTTTGACCAAATATGGTACAAAATACTGCTCATTTACTGTTTATGAACTCGAGGGTGGAGTTGATAACATTCTACTCTTTATCTCGTATTCTAAGTGTTAATCCATGTTTTTTGTGGCCCATGTTGAGCAGTCAGAGCTGTTATTATATTAACAAACACCAAGACTAAAACTACAACTTGCAGCGAAAGAATCATTTTAACTGAAATAAAAACTACAACAACCTGCCGGTAAACTTTATTATAATTTCCCCCCAGTGTTAACGGTCCACGGTGTACAAGAATAACCTCACTTTGCACAATATTGGTTTCGTAAATCACATTTGATGTCATATATTCTTTCATCCTCCTTTTTCTCTTCCTATAAATCAAGGCTTTCCTCATAATACCTGAGAAACTAACACTGACTCAATACAATTTAAACTAAAACTAGTAACTTCCTCAAAATAATACTGTACACTTGTAAAACTAAACTGGAATCGAGACAAACTGGAAGACTTGACCAAAACTAATGGAAATTTCAAAACTACAATAACTCACACAGTGCAGTTTGGGGACATACTCTATTATGTTGATGTGCAGTAATATCACATCGTCTTGCAGTATGTTTGAAGAGTTAAAAGACATGTAAAAAGGATCACATTTTAGATTTTGACTGACGTATTACATATTTGCTAAATAACTACTTGGTCTTAATAGAACATAAAAGGTTTGATCAGAGATTAGTTAACGAAGCCTAATGAGCCCATGTGGTGGAACCGACCATCAGCAGCCATCGTTTATGTACTGAGCACATTACCACACGTACACACCCATCTATCCACCCACCCATACAAAATGAGTCTAAATAGCTACCAAATGGTTCCTTTCCCTCATAGCTCATGGAAACATTTTCTTCCAAAAATAGTGCTGAGCTGTGCCTTAGGGCAGGGGCACTGACGCTGCTGCCACTGTGGCTCAGGCAGTTTTCGCCGCAGAGGGGGGCGCGGGTGCCAGGACCCGCACAGGCAGGAAAAGGGCGGGGCGCTGGACACCGAGCGGCGGAGGAGGACGGGATCATATATGGTGGGCCTTTCATCATTCATAGTACCAGTTTGTCTCCACTGCGAGACTAAAAACGCATTTCAACGAGGCTGTGAGGCGAACTAAAAAAAAAAAAAAAAATCTCTTACTCTGTGTTTTCTCCGTGTGAAGACATTAGCTCCGTTTTCCACAGCTCAATAGGCAGCGCAAACAAAAACATGCTGATCTCTCCTGCTGTCTCTTCACTTCACATAAATCAGGCAAAGCACATTTGCTTCTTTCGTTTCTCAGGGTGTGGGTACTAACAGCAGCTTAAGGCGACAGCAGTGGAAACATCCACTGTTGACTTAGCTCGTGACGAACTTGTCTCTCACAGCAAATGCGTCAAATATGTCATTTCAAAAGTCTAGCTATGTCAGATTTTTGTCTTGTGTGTATGTGGCTGACCTGAATATAATGTGCTAAAAGCTTTGCAGTGACTGTTGTGGTTTGGAGAAGTGTGGGGAATCTGGTTTTTCCAGCCTTCAGTATACACACAGGGGGAATGACGGCCTCTCTGCAAATACAAGGGCTCATACATAAAGACGCACCCCGCCCTGGCACGGCAAACTAGTTAGATAAATACTTACAGTTAGTCACCTCCCCTCTGTTAACATGGAATGAAAGGGCCTCCATGTTATGATTATTGTTAAACTTTACCACAAGGCTATGTCCCGCTTTACACTGTGCACAGTAGCATTTACCACCTTTGGCGAAAACTGCAGCTACAACATTCTTGTAGAAACATCAGACAGCTTTTGTAAAGAGTGAGTCTGGTGATGTCAGAGTGGAAGAAGCGAGGCGGACTTCTTTGGTAACGGTTTGATCCCGGGACTCCATCTGGGGAGTATGTGTGTGATGAATGTAATGACGTTTGCAGACGTCAGACACAATGGCCTGTCCCCATACATCTGTTCTATTCAGCTCTGCTTCTGACCGCTGGACAAGATATTTCACTCTGGCATTTGGTATCTGGTAACACAAACCATGACGCAGAACATTTAGACAACGGGGGTGACATCAGCCGTGTTTCCACATCACTGTCCGGCGAATTCGAAGCAAGAAAAAGAAAATTAGGTGCGTTTCCCTCAACTGGGTTAGAGTGATGATTTTTATGGAATAATTTGGTCTCATCTGTCCACATCATCCGTTACTACTACCAACTATGTTTTTGTGCTTTATGGGAATATCTGTGAAGTCACTGGGGAAGCAGCTGATCAGTCATGTGAGTTAACTATTCATTACGACAGAACTTATTCGGAAAGGTGTGTCCATCTCCGTCTTTTTGAAAAGAGTGCAAAAACTTTGCAAACTTTATTTCCCATCCCCTCATCTCCTCTTAACTATACACTATGACTATGACTACAATAAACCACATGAACCACATGAAATATAGCACAGGTGGTGTGAAAATGCATTACAAAAACTGGTGAACAGTCTTGACATGAGTCTTTAAATCTGGTGCACTGCAGCAGAGACACAGCCGGCCTGGAGACACAAAAGTGCCACGCTGGGTGTACTGCAGCTCTAAGGTAAATAAATATACAGCTCGCTGCAGTGCATTAAAGCTGCATACTGCACATTCCAAGATGGGCTGTGCTGAAAACTGAAAGATCAGACTGAACACGAGTACGCCCTCTGGGTTGAGAGCCTTCCCTTGATGAATTAACCAATGGGACGCTAGATTTCCGATGAATAAACCAATGGGCCTCAGCAGGTGAGCGATGAATAAACCAAAAGAGGGCGAGATAACTTACGTGTTGCAGGCCGTCATGGCTTGACAGGTGTCCCCAGTGCAGAACTCTGAGATGGTGCTGTACTGCAGGTTGATAAGGTTGAAGAATGTTGTTGCTGCAGGAAAGACAAGAGCAGAGTTAACAACATGTTATTTCATGTCTGCCGCTTCCTAAAAGCAACTTCACAGCAACTGAATTACTGACTAAAACACTCCCAGGACATAAAAGTGAGCTATTTGCGTCATGTCACCTTAGGGTGATGAGAATACACCTACAGTGCCGCATACTGCTTTCTATGTGTCGCTGTCATCAGTGGGACAGTCACATGTGCAAACTAATCCATCAAGTCACCACCGCCTTCATCAGCATATGAGCGTCAGACCAAAAAAAAAAAAAGGGAGGTGGCTGCAGCGCTGACACACATTTCACATGTTGCTCAAGTCAGTTAGAAATAAAACAGGCCTTTCTGCTTAAGGAAATGCTTTCACAGACTGTAAAGCCACAAAACAAAGCCGTAAGCAAATACACAGAGGATTCAGTCACAAATGTTTGAGATTTGTTCATGCAGAACAGCACTAAGCCTGGTGCGGTGACATATATTTAAAATGTATCCTTAGTAGAATAAGCAAGTTGCTGCAAGTTAGCGCCCACAAACTGGAAAAACTGCATCTACGACTAAATCCTGACAAATGTTGACGTTTTTTTTTCCCACTGACTTATTCTTAGTTTTGTTCCAAACTAAACTTATGTGCAGAGCCTTGGTAGCCCGAGCGCCATAAGCAACCCTTTAAAAATGTCTACACGAGTGTCATGCTGACCAAATAATCCTATTTAATGTTAAAATGGCTGCACTGTAATTTCTCTCATGTGTTCTTCACTCCAGTTTCTTGGTTTTCCTCAAAGAAATGAACCCAGTGACATTATTCTCTCTACAGGACACTTCTCTCTTCCTGCCTCCTTAACTTGGAAAATACTGAGTGAATTACTGTTGGTTTACGCTTGGATGTAATAAAAACAATACTCTGCGTTATTGCGTTGAAGCATTATCCCAATTGGTGGTGATACAAGTTAACACAAGCCAGCTTATGCAACTTCCAATTAATGCTGAAAAACACATTAGCAGGTGAAAACACGTCCCATCTGTTTTATACAACAGTGTTTGAGCAGGACAAAATATCAGAAGAATGATTTGATGTTTGTTTTTTAACTTTTCACCTGACGGCTGAGCAGAGGATACGTAACTAAAACAAACCCAAAATAAAAAGGCTCATAAGGATCAATCAAAGTGCCAGGCTGCAGTGAGTTTACACAAATCCAGAAATGATGCTCGTAACGACGACTATAAATTTCAGTACGAGTTAAAAACTCTCTGCTGTGTTAGGCAACGGAGACCGAGGCTGGCAGTAAACGATGGTGTTTAAAGAAGCGGTGTGTGGCGTTACTGGGAACAGGCTCGGTGCCGTGCCAGGCCTGGATCATGTTAGGAGATTAACTCTTCGAGAGCTGCATCTCTTGCACCCCTGAACGTCTTGACAAGCGCATACTGATTTAGACAAAGAATTCAAAGCCCCTGAGGAAAACTTTAAATACGCTTGAGCAAACATGAAGCTTCACAAAAGGAATTTTTAGGTCACAAATAAGATAATGGACAGCTTCCACGTGTTAACAACCATGAAAGATTGTCACAATGTTCATCCGTGCAGTAATGAAGCGCGTCTGACTCATTAATCTGCAAGTAACAACATTTCTTTCTAGTCCACAGAGTCTTCTATATATTCTATTGTTAACCTCCACTGTAGTCACTCACTGTTGCTGGCTAGCCATTCGTTGAGGTCTATCTCTCTGGGCAGCACCACCAGCTCCTTGAGGTCGAAGTCCACCACGCGGATTTTTGTGAACTCCGGCTCCAGGTACTGCTTCTTCTCTTCTGCCGGAGGCTTCTTTCCATTTGGCTTCGTCTTCGACTTCCTGCAACACAGAGGAGAAGAAGGAGATGCAAAAAAAGTTATTTAAAAGTTCATTAGTGCAAAAAGAGATCAAGGAAGCCGTCCATTTAGTTTTAGGGGGGAAAAAAAATTGTACAAGAGCAATGCAAAAGGGTAGATTTGCTGTTCAAATCACTGCTAAAACCAGTGGCGGAATGTATCCCTGTACTGTATTTAACTGAGATACTTGTACTGTGTGTTTTTCTATTCATGCTATAGTTCTCTAGTACGTCTCAGAAGCAAATACTGTACTTTTACTCATGATATGTTTAGTAGTACACAAAATCTAATCTCATTCTGCATGAGAACTTTTACTTTAGATAGTTTTACATTTTGTTGAAGTAACATTTTCAATTCTAAACTTTTACTTCTAATGGAGTGTTTTCCCATTATGGCATTTCTACTCGAGTAAAAGTGTTCTTTAATCCAAGTAAAAGATCTGAATACTTCTTCCACCTCTGGCTCAGCGACTGCTTTTGCTGCACGTTCACTGTCCTGACGGGTCGACATGACACCACTGTAAAAACATGTATCATCCAGCCAGATATGCAAAGAGTAATGGCTGAGTGCCGTGCCAGCGCTGAATGCAGATAACAAATCAGTACAAGTTAGTTCTGAAGAAAAATTCCACAAGTCAGTGTGGGTTGTGTGGTATGCATTAAACGCACTGTAATGTAAATATTTTAATCGGATAACAAGAGTCACAGACAAAGTTAAAAAATAGAAACCTTTAGTGAATTTTAGGACATTGAATTCCCAGAACAGCCCAAACAAAGACTCCTCTGTTTCTGTACCTGACCCCCCAGCTCTGACCCCTGACCTCATCTCAGCTCTACAGTTTCCATGCAGACAGCCGTCCCCAGCGCCTTGTACTTCCACTGCTAGTTTTAGCACGGGGATGTCATATCACACTCTTCCTGCACTTCCAGGATCATCACCCCCCCCCAGCCCCCTGCTTCTGTCTGTATCAAGGGAGGCAGTGCAATCTGGGGTCAAAGGTTGAAAGGCTTCATACATGAGTGTGACCAATAAACAGACCCAGTTGTCTGGGACAGACGACCTTGCGTAATCACATTGAAAAGGCGAGACTAATACAATCAGCTTCTCCGAAATCTTCCTTCAGTTAAGTGGATTCAACTTGAGCTTCACCCTGACATCTTTATACGGGATAATTACAAACCTGTGAATAGACAGTTGGATGAGTATTGTGTTCAAGGCGTTTCGTGTCTTGTAATGACTCTACTTCCGTTCCAAACTTTTCCCTATATCTTTATCCCACTACTTCTTGGCTCTGCTACTGTTATTTGGGTTTGCTTAAGGACAAGGGAGTTTCAGTTTGCTCCCTGAATTTATTGTGCTTTTGTTGACCCTCATTTCCGCCGCCCCGCACTCTCCTCTCAATCTCCAGCTCTCGTTCGTCCTCTGTCCACACCCTCCGTCTAAACACAATGATCCAGCCATGTGCTCTTGGCTCTCGTTTCCCTCTTTCCTTCCCAGTCACACTCCCAGATCTACCATTCCTGCAAGACGCCAGCTCCGGCTCTCAGAGCTGTTCTAACAACAGCGGTCATAAACAATATTTTCCCTGCTCACTTTCACGTCACTGACGAGAAAAAGAAATAACTGGAAGGTAACAGGAAGGAAAAGGGCATTGCATTCACAGTCCATATGCAGGATATTAAGAGGATAAGAGGTGGTGGTAGATTGACACAGGCCCGGCTGATATCCATGGGAACTAAGAAACACTTACAAAACATGACAGGACTGTGGAGCACGAGGCCTCTTTGGCCAGATCACAGTGTTCAAAAGCCCTTTTGCAGTTTAATTCCCCCCTCTCCACGAAGCCCTGCTCTGCTTTGGACCTCAGCAACACGTGGATGCACACACTGACCGGGCTTCAACATCTCAGCCTGCAGCTTTTTCCTTTGTAACTGTTTAAGAATCCCCTCTTTACGCGTCTGTCCGCTCTTGTCTCATTTATCAGTCAGGAGAAATGCCTACCGGTAAACTCCCCTTGGGCCTCCTAGGAAAAACATTAGGACTTCAAAGATGCTTACAAAAAATTGTGACACATACAGACACATACACATACGTATCGCTCAGGTTCCCGTGTGCTGCTGGGTAATGATTCGTCAAGGCATTCGGCTCTTCCTATCAGGCAATACCTGAGCTTCTTTTTGGCCTCATTTAAAAACCAAGGACACCACAGATTACACTGCTGGCTAATTATTCATGACCGGCCACTTTCTGTTTCACCCGTTTTCTCCTGTTGCTCTGCTCTTTCTTTCTGTCCCTCCTCTTCCATCTACAATATCTAGTCTTAGTCCCACACATGCCCACTCTTTTAATCTTTTTCTGCCCTTTCTCTTCAGATTCAGATTATTTCAGTTTATAATTTCCCAAAACTAATTTTACAAAACAAATACTACACTGTAACCCACCTACTTATACTCATTCCATGGTTGAAAAATGATCACGAAGAAGAAATATCTTTTATTGCCTGCCACTTTCTTAACAAGATAATAACAAACATCCCTTTTTTGTTTTCCCTTCGGCTTTCTGTCTGTTCGCTTCCATGGCCTCTGTTGTGACTCTTATTTTTAATTACTCTTCCCTTTTCTAAATTTAAAAGTTATGTTTTTGCATTGCTTTCATTTCTCCTTATCTGTCTGCTTCCTTCTCCTAACCCAAAAGAAAAGAACGTGTAACTGCTCATAAGTGCAGATTCATGTGGTTTGTGTGGTTTTACATGTTCTGTCATGTGAAAGAGCTTTACCCGGCGAAACAGCTTCCTCTACAGATATACCTTCAGCTCAGACAACTTTTCAAAGGGTTCGCTAAGCTCCTCAGAAACCTGTACGGATCTGATGAAAGGTTCAAGTCAGCTCACCACCCACTCGTACTCTCCACCCCTTTAGAAAACTGTTTCACAAAGCTATTTCCTGCCCATGTAACTTCATAATTTTCCATACAAATACGCCTCCTCCTCTTCTTGAGAACATTCGTGTGGTATGGGGAGGTGAAATTCTGGAGCCATTAGTTTATTTTAGGATAAAGAAAACTTCCTCTATGCCAGCACTCCTCCCCTCGTACGTACATAGCCCGTCTTCGCTACAACACACACTGCTTTGTCTGTTCTTGGTAAAGTTCTCCCAGGCAAGTCTTTGCCATAAAAGGCAGCAGATGCCTCCTTCTCCTCACCAGATCAGCGACAGATCGGGGCAGAAGGCGAGAGCGGAGGGGAACTGAGGCACATATCTCCAAACCAGCCCGCCTGGCAACAACAGGGACCAGTCTATGATACAGGCCCATGGTCTGAACTACACAAGTCTACTAAGACCCCTGAGAAAAATCACGTGTGCAAACTTGATGTCTTCTGAAGCTGAAGTGGAGGGCGAGAAGCAGGAAGACAGGCCTGCTGGTGTTTATCTGCAGTAAAAGCTAGAAAGAAATGGGGTTGTATAGTTGGGTGACATGGAGGTCAGTGCTGCAGAGCTCAAGAGTGACTGACCTGACAGCTGTTCAACTACGTCTGTTAGCCACTCTCTTACCCCTTTCACTTTTCCAAGCAACACCACCTCCCCCTCCACCAGTCGTCTTCACTCACTACCTTTCCTACAATACACAAACCGTACACCAATGTGCACGCACACACACACACACACACACACACACACACACACCTGTGCTTAGAGGCACTCGCACACACTCTGACTGTGGCTGTAGCCCCCCAAACCCCCCTCTCCCTTTTCACGACCGACCCAGCTGGCCACGACAGCTGCGTCACGAGCATGATCCCATCAGAGACCTCGAGAAAATCCAGAAGAAGTGAGTCTTGTCTGGTCAGAAAGTGCGTTTGTGCAAGCACACGTGTGACCATCAAGTCCTCGTGTGTGCTGTTCAGCCTCAATACAAGTGTGTTGAACATATATCTGCCTGCTCGTATGCTGGTGCATGTTTTGTTGCTTAGCTGCTGGGTGTTAGCTGAATCCACTTAGGTCTAAAATAAACTTTTTGTGAAGAGGCGCAGCCCTCTGGCAGGTACACAACAAGCCTGTCTCTAAACCTGGCTTCAATTAATCATGAATTAATCTGTGGCCACAATTATAGAACGATGCTGGAGAATTAGCTTAAGTGCTCACTCTAAAATACTACAATTAGCTACCAGGAGCTTCATGCAAGCTTCAAATGGGAAAGATTTAGTCCAAACTGTTTTTTCCATAATTGGTTATCACCTTCACACCAAAACATGGATGGATTCCATCAACATCATGTGACTTAGAGCCCAGAGATCCTTCTGTGTTTTTATAGGTGCGCTGCAATTGCACACAAACTAAAGTCTAAAAACAAAACATGTAATGACTTTCCCCTTAAGCCCTCAGCTCCTGCCAAAGTCCTGTACTGTACAGCTGTTGCATTCACTGGCTCTTGGAGCAATGTAACTATTGTCACATGGATGCAGCTAATGCAATCTGTGAGGGTGAACAGCACATGCAACCATCCGACACTGACAACAAAAGACTGATTTCACAATGGGGATCCTTACTATAAAAAGCAAATACACTCATATTTCAGTAAAATACAGTGATGTTAGAGGATGGAAATATTCGTTTTCTCATTTATTTTCATGAAAGATATGAGAGATACTGTACTTGTATCTCTCTGAAACAAGAGCAGCTCCAAGATACAAAGACATGCTTCTCAGGTCACCACCTGGCCCCAATAAGACTGTTTTCCTGGAAAACAAACCGAGTTTCTATGATAAGGATATGAGAGATAACAAAGCCCACAGATAATAATCAGATCTTCTACCAGTCTGTGGGAGGAATCAAACTCTTCTAACTGACCTGACCTTCAAACATCAACAGAAAAGGGTCATATGAGGAAGAAAGTCATCTGATTGCAGGCTTCATAGCAATTAGGGTTAAACGAGCAATAAAACATCAATAGCAACGGGATATCACTCCAACTGCTATTGATAAGAGAAAAAAAACTGAGTGGATGAATTCTGCCATTTTGTAAGAGTTTCAGTCAGAAGGATCGCTTTTCTTCAAACCAAGCCTCCTGATCTATTTTAGTATCCAAATTGAACAGATTCAAATGGCTTTTTCCCCGAAAAACCACAGACCGAGGAGAGCAGGCAGACTGAGCGCAGCAAAGCTAAACCACAGCAGCCATTACAGGGCTAAAAAGAGACCAAGTTAAGGATGAACTAAAGCAGAAGTTCAGCCTTGCAGTGCTGAAGGCGACAGAGAAGCTGCTCCGTTAAAGATGGTCGTGAAGTTTCTGTGTGGATTTAGAAGTGCACACAAAGGCCTGGTTCGTTTTAGTCCTGGAGTGAAAAGATAAGGAGACAAAAACAAAGAAGGCACAGCTGCCACCACTTAATCAGTAAGCATCACCAGGGGCGTCAGCAGCACTGTAAATCAGTAAATGAGGATCGTAGCCAGGGTGCAGGCCTAAACATGTGCGCATAAAAACACACACCCAACTCCAATTCAGCTACTGACCCCATCCCAGCACAGTTCTGGCTACTTCCCCTCGTCATCCTGTGCTAAATCCCATTCAGTGGCACTCAGGCCTGTAGAGTATCTAAAGACCTCCTGCCAGTATTATAATGAAGCCTCATCAGCATCACAACGCACACGTGTGACAGGAAAGGGGGTTGCAGAGAGACAAGTACGAGCCAACACTTGGCAAAAGTAACAGTGTTGGGTGAAGGTAAGCTTCAATTTTGATTTGGCGCGATGTGAGTGACGGAGGAGGATATGCTCGATGAGCTGAATGAGATTTATCTACACTGATCAATCCATCTGAGTGGTTGCTGAATATTAATTAAATAGTAAAAGAAAGAAGGCTGGGGAGTGCAGGGGTAGTACAGAGTTTTCCGCAAAACTAGAAAGAAGACGACTTTTCCAAAAGAGCGGTGAGGACTACACACCCCTACATATACACTCTCAGTGGACTGGAACACTAATGGCTATCTTTGCCAGTCTAACATCCATACCTGTTTCCAAGCCAAGGGCACTCAACCATTCACTGGAGGAGGAAACATGTTATAAGTGGAGCTATAAACAGGTCTGCTGCCCCCCCGCACCCTCATAAAAGTCCAAACTATGCATCCTTGTTAAGTTTGATGAAGTGGTTTTGTTCAGCTTTGCCTCAAGATGACAAACGTGTGAAATCCCCCTCCCATTGCTTCCAGGCAAATAAACTAAAAAGGTGCTCTTCGTTGGTAACCAGCAACATTTCTCAAGTACAGCGGTGAAGTTCCCCGCAAAATAGGTGCAGCAGAACTTGTCACTACCTGTTTCAGGTCTTGCAACAGTCATAACACAGCGCACAATAACACTCAATTACATCCTGCTCACAATCTGTTAAAAAAAATCCCTAACATGGTGCATACTCTCCACATCTTCACTTACAACAATAGGCCTCTGCACTCTACACCCTCTGGGCTGCTGCTTGAAAAGACACCTGTCCTCGGACTTGAAAGGTAAGAGGAAACTTCACCAAAGCCCGAACAGGACAGTCCGTGCCCTGGAGGAACGCGCTCACAATGACTGCATGTCTTTTTCACGTGACGCAGAAGGGGGAAATGCACAAATGCAAACTGGGTTAATGTTTGCATTAAACAACAGCCGTGACACGGTATTTTTCTTGAACTTAGCCGATTCTCTGTGGGGCTTAATAATGACCAGTGGTGTTGTTTGTGCTACTTTGTATTGACACATAAACAAGGTGTTAACACTCCTATTGAGGTCATGCATTCTTATAGTATTACATTCTGCTCAGTCATACCACAGACGAGGGATAAACTAACTAATATAGAAACCATTTACACATAAAACATAGGTCTCAAATACTTCAAACAGCAAATAGACAACCAGATACATTGTACACAGTACAGGATACTTTGAGTTGTGTGGTTAGTTTCCTTCCCTCTTCAGTTAACACTGTGGATGGATAAGATTTAATAGATAAGATACTTTAATCCTATCAGTTTCTGCTTAAACAAAAGTTTTGCGCATTTCATTGTTAAAACGTGATTAGAAAGAATTGCCCGTTTAGGTTTTTCTCAGTTAAAACGTTAACAGGGGTCCTCAATCATTCATTAGACTAGATGAGGAGCCAGTATCACGTTTCTCTTGTTCTTGTTGAGTCTTGCTGCTGAGAGAGGAATGAGGCGTTCAGGGTACACGTCCTCTTTTACCTGCTGGTAAAACACAGTGACCCGGGAGCCTTGAACGGTTCATTCAAGGCATGGTCATTTACGCACACGCCGACACTTTCAATGAGTTACTTTTTGCCTTTGGTTCACACATCATCTCTGCTTTTAATAAATAAATAGCGTGAATACATAATATCAGCGACGTTTCTGGTGAAGAAAAAAAAAGACCAATTTGTGTATTACTAATTATTTACTCAGACTAAATGCTTGCGTTGGAGTCGGTGCTCCAAATGGGATTGTTTCTTTCTTTGTTTTTTTTTTTTTTTTGACTCTATGAGGATGAAATACTTTGAGATCCTATCAATCGTCCTGCTGGACTTCAGATAAGTCGTTCAGTGTTCGTTTCCGGTCACCTTCCGACTCGAATGTAAAAAAAAACAACAAAATAAAACACACACGCCGGGGTTAAGTCCTTCTCTGCTTCAACATTAAAGACAAAACTGTCACATTTACCATGAACTCGACTCTGAATTCAATTAAAAAGTCCACCGTGACACATTAAAACGAGGTTTTTTTACCTTAGTACTTTGCCGACTGCCTGAAGCACCATTTTGCAACTTAGTCCGTTTTTGGAGTTTCTCTGCGAGTGCATATCTGTCTTATCTCCAGAGAAAGCGCAGTAGTCTCCGACCATAGCTTACAACATGAAGCAATAGTGTGAAAATACTTCCTCTCGCCGTCTGTTCAGAAGCAATGTCCTCTGAACTTCAGCTTTTGGTCTCTCTGGGACTCAGACTCACTGCGCCAGACAGAAAAACTTGCGAGGACTTTGCATAAGGCCCGCCTTCGTTGTCAAGCTTTGTCCAATCAGAGGAGGGGGAGCGTGTCGGGTGGGCGGGCCGAAGTGACGTTAACGTCTGCCCATGTGGACGTGGGTCTGTGTGTAGCAACAGGTGGGCAGCTAGTTAACTCTGCACTGCACTGAAATAAAAAGGATGCTTGCTACATTTTATATACCTGCTTTACGAGAACACCTTCACACGAGCATAGTGACCCTTTCAATCACTCCAGGGGGGGGGGGG
>JAPQRN010000022.1:5717319-5734399 GCA_037367275.1 Coranthus polyacanthus
GTCTTTCGAGTCTTCCTTAACACACCCCTTTCCAGAATCCCACGGGTTCAGCCATCACTGGACGAGCGAATCTTCCCAACAGGTTGGGTCTGAAAGTCAGCGGACATTCCACCTATTTGAGACAAAGAAAACACTGATCCCAGGCCAGCAGTAGATGACTCACAGCCACAGCAGATGCGCCTTGGGGCCTGGCAACAACTCGGTCCTGGCCCCGGCTAAAGCAATTCTCCAGCCAATCCTAGCTTGGATCGAAATGACAGACGGGTCAGGTGTCCAACCATGTTAAAAGAAAAATGAATAAGTAAAAGTCAGAGCAGTTCCAAGTTGCTCTGTAAGACCTTCAGCTGCCGTCCATCGTGTTGCGAGTGTGTGGGATTCTGTAGTGTGTTTAGGTAAGGTCTTAGCCAGTGAAAACAACACAGACTGAAGGTCTTTAGTGCCTGGGGGTTTTCTATAGGCCTGGATAAAGGTCAGCAGGGCCAGGAGACACTCTGCATACTGAACCCAGCGACCTGCCATGCAACAAAAACTAGCCACTCCTCAACGAAACGGAGTAAAAAAAAATATGCATTTGCTGCCACAGTTGGAAAAAGTATATCCAAAATAAATCATGTGTCTACCAATCTGCTCCTAAAGAACAAAAGCAATTGCAGCAAGTAAAGACAGATGTCTGTGAGACTCAGAACAAGCCAGGGCCGAACAATTGATTGAAATCACAATATGGCCATGTGCAAAAAACAAATGGCAGGAGCTGAAATTTTATGATCAAGATAAAATGTGTCACAAGGTACCATTATAAATGAATCAATGTGGTGCTGCAGAGATGACCTGGCCTGCAAATCATTCTCCACATGCAAGGGAACATACTTATTTGGACAAAAAATAATTACAAATAATATATATATATATTTTTTTTTAAATAAATTAAATCATGTCTTTTTTTAATGAAAATGGAAAAAGTTACCATTCTGACTAAAACTGTGACTCAAACCACAACTGTAATATCTGTAAAAAATAATCACAATATGACTTTTTGTCATATCGTTCAACGCTAGAACAAACTTATCCCCATTACAATCCATTTCTAGAAAGCTTTGCAGGGTCTGTAGTGTTTGCCTGTACATGTGCTGACAAATCCTGGGCCAGAATCAACATTGTCACTCTCTCAGAGAAATAGGTCCATACATCCATTTACACCTTCTTTGTATAGGGCACTTCAGACATTCATGAATAGGTCTACTGTCATTGCTATCACACCTTTCCAACTAAACAATGCATGGCATTTTAATATGCCAAAAACAAGTACTTGAAATGTGGAGCAGATGTCAATTGTGCTTAGCCATCAGTTCTTCTTTGGCCTAATTCTTTCTACCTTGATGGCCTTCAATTCTCTTTTTTTCTCCTGTTCACACATTTTCTCCCTGGCTTCATCTCGCCACTGCTCTGCATTCCTGGAGGGGAAGGGCTGCATGCAAAGACATGTCATCGCTCTCTGCGCACACAGCCTGGCTAAACAAAGAAGAGCCGAGGAGAAAGAGCAACATGTAGAGTGAACTAAAGGAGGTCAAGAGCAGGAGATTTGCTCAAAGTTTGGTTTGACTTGACTTTTTGGGGAGGCAAATGTGCACTTGGACAGCAAGCACATTCATGCTCCATTTAACAGCAGTAATGGCACAAGGGGAAAATACTAGGCTGCTTAATTGCCACTGAATTCATAATCCAATTAGAAGTCAGGTTAGTTTAGATTTCAGAGCTGTTCCCGCATACTTTCTAGCACTGGCACTGTTTGCAAAGAGCAGAGGGTAGCCAAGTATGTTTGAAAGATGGGAGGCCATGTTCTAACTGGTTTATGACTGAAGGAAGCGAGGGTTTCAGCAAGATGGAAGACAGGAGATGAGAAATACCAGACTCATGTCCAGACATTTATAAATCACCATCTCCATGGATACTGCTTAGAGGAACAGAAACGGGCCAGAATGAAATATTATGAAGAGCAAAGATGGATGAAATAAGAGAAGGTAACAGATGAGGAGGAAGGAAGGAAGTGAGAAGGAGGGAGTAGTGAAGATTAGTTAAGGGAGTGGGGTGAACAGAGGGCAATGGAGGAGGCATGGAAGTGAAAAACTGAAAATTAAATGAGTATAAAAACAGAACTGAGCAGAGTGAGAGAGTTTGGCTCGGTGAGGGAGTTTGTCACAGCATGCCCTGGCCGCCTGCTGCACTCCTCCTCCCAACATTCCTCAGCATGGGAGAGTCGCTATCCATCCCATAATTCATCACCTGGGCAGCCAAGCACCTGTCTGTCAATTTAAGAGCACACACACACACACACACACAGCATGTACCATGAACCCTGAGGTACAAGTGCAAGGGCAGCTGTGATAAAAGCAGTCAACGTATTTGCACGGGCAGCGAGCTTAGCGGTCAAGGCCGAGGAGAGACAGGTGAGGAAGCTGAGCTGTGACACGCCGCTGCTTCACAGGTGTTCACGACACGAGAACAATGCGACTTTGTCTTCAGGTAAAAGGGGACTGGTAATGAGGCTTTCTGCGCTGCTAATGGCTACAGGTCAGAGGCAAGGTCACTTCATCTGTGTCATGAGATTGATCACATGAAACCAGTGACTGGAGGACAAAGACAGTGTGAGAAAGTGGATGTACGGTGCACCGACTCTCTAAAAGAGGAGCGAGGAAACACGTCAGAAAGATGATAAGTCCAGGAGAACAGCTCACACACTGTCCTTGTAGCTGCACAGTTTGGAAACAGTGGGCCAACTATACCACTGCTTTCTGGATAGTTCCCTTTTTAGTGATCAGAAAAGACAGATATAACTTTTATGAAGGACTTTCAACACCATGGAGGAGTGGAGAGAGAGAGAGACAATGTTAATTTCTGTATTAATGGCAGTACACTTTATTGCTGATATTAAAAAAATGTTCGATAAAAAAATATTGTATTTTCTCTTTTACAAAAGGCAAGAAGGGAAATCAAGTCCTTTATAAATGTATCTGTTGTTTCTGAACAGTAAAAATGAAATGAAAATCAAGTAACTTCTTTTTTCATGCCTTTAATTTTTGTTCGTGTGGTCAGATATGACAGACACTTATAAAGCGCTTGATTTAGCTTTTATCATTTAATCATGTAGTGTCATTTTTATGAGTCACAAGTAATAGCAAAGCCTGTATCTTTATTATTAATATGAATTAAAGAGGATTCAACCTCACGCATGAATCATACAACAATAATAGCCTAATTCTACACATGATCAATGATGATGAAGATAAAGAAAAATAGAAATGTTGGGTAGAAGTAGCCATTATTTTGCTTGGAAGTTGATTCTTGACTTTGGCAACAGCAGCGGGGAAAACAATCTCTCACTCCACGGTCCATTTAGCAACTGTTCTGGACCTTTTGATCATATCAAATGATCCTCATAGGCAGATTGACTTTGCTCAGTTATTATGGAATTGTAGATGCTCAGATTTCCTCATCTCTGTGTGGTGATAGCTGTAATCTCATACGAGTTATTAGAATTGCACATCACATATTACTGCTACTCGAGGAAGCAAACATTACCCCAAGGCTACACTTCCTCCCTGAACTCTAACAAGTCTAAGAAAGGGCAAGAATGTAGAGCTTTTCCTGGGAAGAATATGATAACCTTGGCGCTAGGACACGCATTAAAATTGGCTGAACTGACTGAACTCCCAACTGCAGATAAAATTCAGAACATTTCTGAACCAAACTAAAACATTACCTGCAGATTACAGTTCCAATATAACACAACAGAGCACAGGGTGTTTTGGCTGCAGTGCTGGGCCTGTGAGAGAAGAACATTCCTTGTTTTATACACAAACAAAGCTTACCGACGTTTGAGAGCAACACTGCCATCTGCTGGCACAACATGGAGGTGCACACAGCCTTCACTTCAGGAATGTAAAATCAAACACAAAGCCACATGAGAGAACTTAAGAGATAACTACAATGACAAAGCTAAGATTAAGCACTACATGTATTAAGCACACTTGGCACACGCCTCTCAGTGCAGACATCTAAAACTTGCACAACCTCGCAGCAACACCAAGTTTTCCATGCTACTTTTCCGTTGCAGGATTTATATTGAGGGTGTGGATGCTCAGATGTGTGCCCGTTTCTTGTGACACTTGAAAATGAAACTGAACCAGAACCATGCCGACGTTACGGACGAAGACCGTAAACCTTAATGAGCGACTTTCCACTACTGCTATGGCTGAGTAATAAAAAGAACATAAGAGAAGTGTAAAAAATAAAAACAGACAAGGAGCAATAGTACAGTATTTTTTCCCCCAGACTAAATAGAGGTGAAGTTTGGGAACTGGTGACGTAAAAGAGGTGCAAAGGGGAGAAAAGGGGGAGAACTGTGGTCAAACACATGCTGCTGTTTACTCAGGAGCACAAGAAGCAGTCTGTGTGTGTGTGAATTTTAAAGACTGAGGAGGAGGGGGCTTGATAGAGGAGAAAGAGCGTCATGGAATAGACGGATAGAGGGATAAAGCAAAGAGGAGGTGGCGGGAAAAGGATTGAGGTAGCGCCCATGTTTGTACAGGATGCGTGGGTGTATGATGGGGTAGGTTGTGGGTAATTCAGAATGAATAGAGCTCTCTTCTCATGGTCCTGAGGAGACTTTAAAAAAAAAACCCCAAAAAAAACAAAACAACAAAACTGGAGAGTGATGCCAAGATGGACCGAGAGATTGTATAATACACACACTGTAAAGCAGCTGCCGCAGGACATGTAACACAGCGAAACAGGTCCTGATCAGACCTGGCTTTAGCAAACGCATTTCATGATTCCTCGAAAGAGGACAGCTCGATGGCATTAGAATGCATCTCCACATGCGTCTCGAGTGATAAACAGTCCTTGTAATGTTTCTTTGCAAATGCATCACAAAGTAAGCATCAAAACAGCGAATGATGAATGAAAGAAAGTTTTACTAGTTAACATTAATTGGTAGAAAAAAGCCACCCAGCAACACGTAGGAACGTTTTCTTGTGAATCAATACACCCTGAATGCCAATATGACAAATTTGATCATTTCATTTGTTTTTAATGGCTCTCTTGCAGGGCTTTGGTAATGATTGGATCTTCAATTGCTTAAAATGTGTACATTAACTTTCCTTCAGTGTGACCTAGGATGCATTCGTGTTCACGCTACTGAAAGAATGTGGCCCTGACGACCTCTGAATCGGATCCACTTGAGATCGGATCATGAAAAATCACATGCAAATGCAAGGTCTGAACGGAGCCCTAGAAACAGGTTCAAATATACAGCGCACAATGGCAGCACTGTGGGGACTGTTAGTGGGTCTTAAAAGTAAATGATGCAGAGATAAAGAGGAGGGTGTGGGGTTCATGCAGAGAGTTTGGGTGGCTTTCTGTTTTTTTGCTCAAAGGCTGTGCATGTCTGCACTGATCCAGCTCATTAACTCCCAAGTGGGGACATTTAGTCACAGACTTCCTACCAAGGGGAATGCGAATGCATGGAACCTATAGTAGTTCCCTGAACAGATGTACACCAGCACGCAAGGACGTGAACGTGGAGCATGAGGTGCTGGACTAAAATGTACAGCATGTTCCTTTAACGCGGAAACCTCAGCACGTTTAGGTGTAATTGGTCAAAGTGAACGACGGCGGGGAATGTGTGACTGATCCATGTCGAGCATCATTCATTTCTGCTTCGGTGTACTTTTGACAGTGTCGGCATATTCTGCATATCAGTGTGAGCCAATGAGATGAGGTGACTACGTGAAAAATGTTTAAAATCCTTACTACATAAAAGCAAGTATGGGAGAGTGACACCCTAAAGCCAGCCTGAAGAAGCCATTACGTCTGTAGTAATGATAATGATTTAAAACATCCATGATAAGATCAACATGCTGCCTCAAGAGCAGAAGTCAAATCCCATTAGTCTGCTTCTCAACACAAGGAACTCTGTTTCTACGTATGTTACATAACTACAGCGAGGCTGCATTCTCTCGGGCTGTGAGATAAAAACAATAACAGATACGAGAGATGAAAAGAGAGGTTTGGGGGACCCCCTTTCCCATGGGACAGGTCTCCATTTCCTGTTTTAGCAGACACCGAGACCAACATGACTAGACTGTCTGGCATGTGAGTGAACAGGAACACTGGTGTTGGATTTGTTTTTTCGGCCAGTGCACCGCTTGGTCTTTGACCCTGACAACGTGGAAGCAAATTGACACGGCCTAAACCCACTGAAGAAAATTAAAACCATCAAAAAAGTAAATCATTTGTTGGGAGACTATGAAAAGAGACAAAGAAACTTGCATAAAACAGACAGTTAAGTCTAATAACTCTAATACCAATATAATATATATATATCCTTGAGGATGAAACTTCCATCTTGCCACTTATCAGCGGCGTCGGCCACTCTCAGATGTCCGATTTCCTCTGAATCTATGATGACGCACATGTCAACCTCTGAGAAAACACTCAGTGCTTTCATGGGTTCTGAGGCTGTTCTACACAGACGTGAGTATGTGTGAACATTACGTACGTATCCCTTGGCTGGAGTGTTTTTGTACAGTAGCATTTGTCTCAGAGCGCACCAGTGGAGTCATTACAGCGACAGAAGGTGTGCCGACTCACATCTGCTGCTCTGCTCAACAATAGTGCAGTCAAACAAAGAGCGCAAGGACAATTTCCTCTTTTTTTAAGATTGTTTTTTGGGCATTTTATGCTTTTATTTGATATAGTGGTGAGAGACTAGGACAAGTGGGGAAAGATAGTAGGGGAATGCAATGGAAGAAATCCATCCAACCAGCTGGGAATCAAACAGGGGACTCGCTGCTCAGGACGTTTGTGCCCATGTGGTATGTGGTCAATTGGGGTCGCCCCGAACAAGGACAGAGAAGAGAACATCCAGTGCCTCCCTGCACACACATAGACTTTAAAAATTCATTAGGGATGCTTAAAAATTCAGTGCAAGTATGACAGTTCAAAAGGGCGCTTAATTAAAAACTATGATTAAAATCTGTCTAAGAATTATCTTTAACCTAATTTAAGAAAAACATACATCGTTATTTAAATAGTGACAACTCTGGGATGCTGGTATGACAAAAAAACAGGGCAAGCAAGTTAAAAAGCAGGACTGCTGGTTTAAAGAGAAAACCAGACATTCAATGAGGAAAAACAAGAATGACTGGATGAGATCTCACCATCTGATAACAACGGAAGCTCTGGTCTATTGTGAGTTTGATTAATAGTGGGAGTGGGTGAAGACGTAGGAAGAGGTCACACCCAAGTTTGGGCAAAGAGGTGAAACGAAGATTAACAACAAGGCTGGTGGAAAATATGAGCGAGTAAGTGCTCCCTGTAGGAATTACTGCCGAGTTCGTGTGTCTCTCTGTGCTGTAATCGGCTTACCTAAATTAATGTGTGGCAAGAAGCAACACCTCTGCTTGCCAGAGTGGAAGTTTGATCTCTCAAAGGAAGATACTTGGGAGGAAGGCAGGAACTGAACATACATGATTTAAAACCACCTGTACCGCTTCACATGGACCATAACAACAACAACACCAGCAAACAATAGGCACTCAAAAACAAGAGACAGTGAAGGTTAGCCCTCAACAAGAGCAGTGACAACAAAACACAAGACATTTGTTTTTTTAGAAAGACGTGTTCCCATCAATTTTTTCTTCCACAATTTGCTATGACAACAGGTCACGTAGAGATGTCAGTAAATATCAGTCTCTCGGGGATAATCAGGGAGAAAAACACAGTGTGTACGTGTTTGGCAGAGGCCAAAGGCAGAGCATGAGTGGCGGTGTTATTAGGTAAGACACGGCGACAGCATCACGTGTTTGTGTGGCGGCGGCCACAACAGAAGAGAGGAAGAGGAAGACTGGGGAGGAGGAGAGGGCTGGAGACAAAGAGAAAACGGAGCGAATGTTATGGAAATTCCTGGACAAAGCTGTGCATGTTTTTCTCCTTGAGGGCATCGCTGAGATGACAGTGAAACCACAGCGAAGCCCTGCCCTTTGTCACAGACTGGCATGAAGGAAATATGAGAATAGGTACTCTGTCAGCGAGGGGAAATAAAAAAAAAAAAACACAGACAAACACATCTGTACTCAGTCTTTTGTACATTCCCAGCCACATAACACACAGGGAAAACAGTTAGATTATGTTAGACTCCCTTTATCCAAGTCCTCACAACACATATGGTGCAAAACAAAAAGCATCCCTGTCGTCTACAGATGGTGCGTCAATGAGTGAGGGAAGGAAGTGGGCGGAGGCAGCTGCTGCCGGTGTCAGAATGGGAAAATAAAAGAGAAATGGATAGAGAGGAGACACAAGTGAGGTCAAATCAATAGATGTCCTTGGAGCAGCGAGAGGTGGGACGAGTGCCCTTCGACTGCTGCCGCACAGCGCCAGTTCGTTGACGCGCACCGATGCTCACATTATCGTCCGCCCTCTACACATGTATCACACCCTACGGTAAAGGATGAGCTGTACTGAGAACAATATAATCTCATCCTTTTATGAGCAGATGAGATCAGCACTATGAAGTTGAATGCGTGAGTGTAGGTGGCTCCTCACCGTGGGATTCAGGTGTAAATAAGCCTCTGATTGGCTGAGCCTAGAGGAGTAACTGGCTCCCACCTGGGAAGATGAGGTTATGCAGTGACATCATCTCTCAGTGAGGGGGAGGGGATAGTTGTTAGTGCAACGTGCACATCTGTCTGCAACACAAAAGACTTCATCTACAACAGCACAAATATACTACTAAAACCCATGCCCACACACAGGAGAGATTCAGTGAATGAAAGTGAAGGGTTAACCAGAGTTGTGTGCATCATCATAGAACTGGCCATTGTGTGAATTTGTTTTCTGTCTACATGAACTCAGTGTGAAACATGATTCAAAAATAGTTTGCTATATTAAAACTGCGTGCTTTATGTTTGCAGTATCACCAACAATAACAAAAAGGGAGCACACGGAAGGGCGCCAATGTCTGTTATTAGTTAAAAAATAATTTAAAGTAAAAATAATGCACCACTTATGATACTCATATGAATGTATTACAATAAACAAACGTGTTACATATATTGCGCAGCCCTACAGAATAAATGTAGTGCATAAACATCACCTCAGAAGATGCTACAGTCAGCAATCTGCAGCATCCCGGTGCGTTCCTGAGCACTGTCTCCCCCACAGCTATTCTGATTAAATATAGTCTCACAAGGAGGAAGTTTAATGTGTGTGACTCACAGACCAGAACATGACGTAGGTGAGATCCAGCCGTGCTATTCAGGTGTGAAAACTGACTGCACATTATAAAGTTGCATTTCTGGGGGCTACTTTAAACTTTCCTTGCCTTCCTCTCAGTCTATCCTTAGTAACAATGGAATGTCAGATGGTAGATAATTGAAACAAATGAGGGGGCACAGCTGCCAAAGGCACTGCAGCACAGAGGCAATTACACAGCTATGCAGGCAAGTGTGTGTGTTTTAGTAAGGAAAGACTAGCCTACTCACCACCACCTTCATTCTATTAGACTGCACCAGACTGCCCCTCCTTCTCACTCTCGCCTGGGACAAACTCAACAAACAGGAAGTGAGGCGCCCAGGCACTTCCTGTCTCCCCTGAAATGGGCCTCTTGTTCCCAGAGGCAACATGGAGAAGCTGCGGGCTGCTGCAACAGCCGCTTTCTCTGTCACCTTTACAACCTATGCAAAGCCCCGGGGCCCGTTGTTGTGGTGCAGCGGTTTACTTCGGCCAACCCTCAAACTGAGCCAAACGCACTAAACTAGTTTTTCCATGCCTACAGGGCACCTGCTGCCAGTGCCACACACATTCACATCCTTATGTTTCATTTTTAAATGAACTTGTAGTAAAAAAGTTTGTTTTAGTTACAAAACAGCTGCAGAGACGTTGAGTGTGTTTTTATTTCGACGTGTGCGTGTGTGCTGACTGTGTGGATCTAAATGCGGAGGAGAGGTTAGTGCAAGGCCATCTCTTTCTCCTCCTGAGCCAGCAGGACTAGGCTGCGCTTCGAAACACACACGCACGCACATACACGGTGACGGCGTTATGTAACTGGCCCCGTGTGTGAGGTCTGCCCTCCGCAGTGACTGAAGTACAGGTGAAAATAGAGAAGGACGATCAGTCAAGTCGAGACTGATGGACCTCTTACATCTGCACTGTGCTTCTCCATCCGAGTCTGATGTCATGCATGTCCTGACAGGATCAGGTGCCGCAACATAAACACACAGTGCAAAGTTTATCGGTTCTCTGTTGTGATTACTGACAATAAAACCAGATGGAGATGTTCTTGGGGGCTCGGGGAGGTAATACAAAGGAAAAGGGCAAGTATAAGTTGAAACAGCACTGCTGGGACTTTTTCCTGACCTATACTTATCTGACTGTAGCCTAATGATGTCTAACAAGGGTATAAGAGCAACACAATCCACCGAATCCTACAGGCTCACTTTGAACTGCATGTGCCATTGGTTTGGGTAGACACAAGCAGAGTTGGATGTTAACAAAGACAAGAACTGATTCTGTAGTGCAAAAATTCAACAAATTAATATTTTTCTAAAACTTCTAAAATTTCAACAGACCATCAAACTTTCATTTAAATATTAAAGGGCTTATCTTGTTGTTTAGTTACGTCTAGACATTTTCCTCAGAGCGGAATGACAAATCACCTCTATTGTACAGTGCAATGCCATCCAACTCCTCAAGCAAAGCTTTTAAATAGATAATTTTATGATGATTTTGTGCACTATTTGTAGCTACAGCCAAAAGGTTTTTGACTAGACTTTCCTCAAAGACTTTTCAGCTTGATTCAATTCAGCGCATCTGAGCGCCGGGTGGCCACGGGCCGAGGGGAGGGACTACAGGGTTTGTTGGGGGAGAATGGCGTCCTTGTTGAGCTACATGTCGCAGCTCTGTGGAAGCAGCCGAGCCTGCCAAAGATAGCCTAATGAGAGACACATGGCAAACAGTATGGCCTGCTCTGCTAATACAACACACACAGTACCATGATACACTCACAACTATTGTTCCACAGTGCACGCTATAAAATGTACCCACTGATCCACAGTGAGCAAACACACACACACACACAGCAAGCTTTTGTCATGTGACGGAGCTCGTTTCCAGCAACAAGTCAGCAACAATGCATCATATGGATGCAGAAACATTAAACCTCATAACAGAGAGCAAAATCGAATTTTCTGTTTCACGCTGTAACTGTATAAGGAGAAATGATGACCACAACTTAAACCTCTGACATCATTCTTGGGGGGTTGGAAGGAAGGAAGAGGCAAAAAATTGATTAAGCTGAGTAAGAACTTAGCCCAGGATTTAACTCAAGCCGTGGTAGCTGCCTCGGGACTGTTGTGTTGGAAGAAACGCAGTGATAGAAAACGTGTGCATGAACGCATTCATGTGACAATGCACGTGATACATGCAGACATGACAGTAAAGGGTCCCAAAAATAACTTCAAGGGCAACAGCACAAACCAAAGGTCAAACTATGACACTTGCCAACATTGTTTCAGCTGCACCTTATTAAACCAAAAATAATGCGATGCTCACCTAAACGAGAGGAAAGTAATACTTTTTGCTTTCTTATTTACAGATGAGCATTTGAGAACTTTAAGGTCATCATCACATCATCAAATATAACTCCCATTGTCTATTTTAGACCACTGACCTAGAGATCATGTAGGCATGCTTAAATCTTAACCATCTTTGTTAAACTGTGGACAGAGAGTACACACGCATGGGATTAGAAGTGTCACAACTCAAAACAGAAAAACGTTTCTGCAAGGTCAAAAGACAGAAAGAATAACATTTCTAATATCTTCCTGTATTAAGTAAACTGTGCTGAACTGTATAAAATGTTTTTCTATCATTTGAATGTTTTTCTAAAAGAGCATGTGGTCGCAATAGTTTTGTTCAAATAAAATGGGTGCATGCTTTTAGTAACCTAAACCTACTTAATGCTACATAATCTGTTATTCTAATTATCAATGGTGTACCATAATTACCAATGTTAAGTATATAAAACTTAATTTATAAAGAGATAATGATCTTTGGCCCTCAAGTATGAAACATAAATATCAAACACGACCTCTTGTGCCTGTAGAGAGAGTGAAGGTCATTTCCAACTTATGATGACAGCTTTTTCAATCTCTCTACTCTAAACGGGGTGCTCAACATTAGACTTGACAGGCTTTGACGCAGTGCTGGCAGGCAGTTTCTACTCCACACAATGCTACTGTTGAAAGCTAAAACACCGGAGCCCAGGGGACGGCGGGACGGCCTGGCCCGAGGTCAACGAGGACCCCGTTTGGATGGGTGTGCCTCCAAAAACACACGTCAGTCAAACCATATAACATCACTGCTAAGATGCCTGATTGGCTGACAAGAGACGTCAGGGGAGAGGAAATGCTAAAAATAGAAGTGACGGTCCATTTTGGTTTAATGAGTCTGTGAGTGCTGGCCAGGTCCCACCCCTGCCTGATCATGACGGGGGAAAAAAAAAAGAACAGAAGTACTTCTGGCACCGGTTCTGACTTTATGAAGCTTCTGTGTGTATTTCACCAAGACCTGCAGTATGTAACACATGAAGATACATACGACACACACAAAGAGCAGGCTGTTATTCATACTAAGACTAGTGAAGTGTAAACAAAGTCCTGAATCACAGTGAGGCCTAATCCAAAGCAGCTGTAGTGTAGCGTAGCCTGTGTTGAAGCTACAATTTTACCTCGCCATCAAAATGGTCCCTGGAGAACTAGAAAGTTATATTTAGACTTTATACAGCAGTTAAAGGCAGGCTCAAGCTGACTAACCCCACAACCACAAGAGAGGGGAACCAGATTCTTTCTGCTACGACTGCCGGAAAGCCGAAACTAAATCATTTACCCTTTCTGCAGGAGAGACTCTTGTTTAAAAGTAACATTAGGTGGTAACAAACTGAAAAAGAGCAAAGTCTGTTCAGTCCAATGCTATGCAAACAACAAAAAAAGGAACACACACATCCCTGCATCCTTGTAAGGGAACACTGTGTCCAAACAAACAGTGCAGCACAGCCAAAAGGGCACACGGGAGGATGAGAGGAAAAGTTGGGCAAGCCTGACTGATTCCTGGCCTCATGCCATTTCATTCCAACTGAGCTAAACCTACACCATAACAAAACCCTGCAACCAGCAACTGTCCCTGCTCTCCTTCAGTCAGCTATAGGTAGCTGGCTTGGAGCCACTGCTGTCCCTCTGTCCTCAACTTCCTCCCTCCTCCTCCTCCTCCCTCTCCCCTCCCACAAGTCAAGATACCCTGTGTCTGACTACAGCAGAATCTCTGCCTGCTACAGCAGCACTGTCCTCAAATGTCTCCTCCAAACCGCAGCACAATAACAGAGAGAATGAATGGGAAGGAGGGGAGAAGGAGGGAGGGATGAGGGAGAGGAAGAAGGAAGAAGTTAATGACAGCCTCAAAATTGATTAGAGTTCTGAATCTTGATACAGAAACAATGATGATGAAACTGACAATCAGAAAAAAAAACAGAATAACAAGAAACAATGTACAGTACAGAAGTAAACATAGTTTAGTGGCTTGGTAACTACCTATAAAAGAAGCAGTCGCAGCACACCAGAACCCCCATCCAGACGGTGGTGAAGCCGAGCCGGAGTGAAGAGGCTCCGACCCGCAGCACCTTCTTTCCTCCCTTTCACCTCCCTGTCTGCGGTCCTCTTCTGCAAACTCGGCTACAGGTGCAGCAGGACAGCGGCTCCCGGCTCCAACATAGCGCCTACCGAAACGGCCTTTGACTCTAACGCAAGTCGCTCACGATGGATAACATGCACACAGAGCAGGTCGTTCAGCGAGGCAGCCAAACACAGACGAATTGCACTTTCAAAACAAAAATCATTCATGAAACCAGACACACTTCTCTGCGCATGTTGCTCTTTCTCTCCCTTCCAACTACTGCAACTGACTGCTTCTCTTTCACACTCTTGCTCTCTCTCTCTCTCTCTTCCTCCCTCTCTCTCTCTCTCTCTCTCTCTCTCACTGGCTTCCACTTGAAAGGCGGGAAGATTAGCTTGGCAAACAGAGTCTCATAAACAAACTGCTGACTGCTGGGCAGCACAGGGTGGACTGCAGGGGAGAAAGAGATGGACATAGACACAGCAAGAGGAGGAGGCAGAGGAAAACGATCCTTGGGACGCAGCAATCTTACCCATCTGTATACACCCTAAACAAGGACCAAACATCCTATCTCCACCCATCTCTCACACAGACCAAACACACGCTCCGTTTGCTAAATCTGAGCCCGAGTCGAATCCTGTCAAACCTCTCTGAAAGGTTAACCAGTGCAGCACGCCTCGTCATGTTTGTGCACATTATGTGATGTGTAACCGAGTTAAAAAGCAGATGGCTAACTGTCAGCTTTAGAGTAAATACTGAGGGACAAAACATGTGAGCACAAGGTGTACACCCTTTTTTTTTTTTTTTTTTTATATGTAAACAATAACCGTGACTCTTCATTCACACAAATGATGCAGAGGTATGGGATGGGAGGGGCTAGCGCGGTGACAAGTGCACAGGAAGCGAGCCAGTCACTGTAGAGGACTGTGGTTGTGGTGTGGGCAAGTAAGGTGAAGGACACAGAGTTAATTATGGGCTTCGTTAGATCTTTTTCTTCCCAATCACTACGCTCACTGTTCTCTGCACCATTCAATAAGAGCCATCTTTTGCCCAGTATCTGTTCAGGACACACACACACAAGCTGCAGAGGACTGCAGCGGTCAGGTAGACGAACGTACAGATCTGATGCTGTAATCAAAGCCTACAATCTCTGGGCTGGACTCGACAAACAACATCACGGGATTAGCCGACAATGACGAAGGCAGCCAATGCAGCTGAATACGGATGATCAAACTCTGCTGTGGTCAGAGAAAACAAATCACCGCTGCCTGCCAAGAAAAAGACTGAGAAACAAGAGAGCATGAGGCGACAGTCACCTTCAGAAGACGGCAGTTATGCAACGACTGCAGGGGGACCGTTCTGTTCTCATTCTGTCGCTGGGCTATCAAAGAAGCACTGAAAAGTGAGACAGATTTGACTTGCTGAACACAACTTCAAGATAACATCACAGACAGCACAGCACATCCTCCTCCCTCTACTACTTCTTTCTACTTGCGTTCTTTTTGAGACAAAAAGATGACTAAGAAAAACTGCAGCAGCCCAGCAAAGCACCTTTGCATCCAATGACGTCATCCCTCCTCCTCCACCTCCTCCTCCTCCTCCTCCTCCTCCGCGGGGACTTGTCACTAGGAGTTGCAGCTAACAGGCCTCCTCTTTCACCATTTAATTACCTCATCCCTCTCACTTTCATACACACACAGATGTGAATGCACACTTGCAATGCAGCACACATCGCTAACACAATGATCGTTACAGACTTTTGTTGGGCTCACTTCCGAAGCAAAAACAAAAGAGGAGGGGTACACTGCCATAACATCGCTCTCGCATATTCAGCTGTGTGATGAAGTGGGTGTTTGAGCTTGGCACTCATTAGCTCCCTTTGTTTTTCACTACCTAAGAGCCAGGATGTGGGTTTTGTGTGTGTGAAGTGCAGCGGAAGGCCAAGTGCCCTGTAACAAGGTGAAGGGAAACAGAGTGCCAGAGGAGAAGCCTATCAAGTGAAACTGCCAATAATTCAACTGTCACTTGCAACAATATGAGCAGGCTTGCGCGTATTTTGCATTTCCTCAAACTTTCGGGACTTATCATAGTATGCAGGCAAACAATCAAAGCAAGGCATCCGGTTTAACGGTTATATGGGCTGAGTTTGGCTGTGTGACTTGGCTGGAGGATGGAAGAAAGACAAAGAAAGTATTTTTCTTAAACTTGTGACTTAGTGAGATAACACAATGAGGAGAGAGAGAGAGAGAGAGAGAGAGAGAGAGAGAGAGAGAGCGGCAGAAAGAGTGAGAAAAGGAGAGACCGAACCACTGGGAAAGGAAAGACCCGACTCGTGACTGGGTTTAGAAACGCCAGGATGTGAATGGGGTGGTTGCAGTCATGAAAAGCGGGCAGTGGGGAAAGAGGCGAAAAACACACATCATTCACACTGCTACACACAGATATAAACACATGCAAAAGTTGCTAGGTGATGGGACCACTAGGAGGGGCATTTCTGGGAAAAGAGTGTGAGGGAGGGGGGGGGGTCTTAGTAAGGACAGGGAGACAGATTAGGAGGCAGAGATCATTTTTTTCTTAATGGAAGGCAGAAAACAAAAGAGAGAGCGCACCCCCTCAAAGCGAGAGAGACAGGTTTCTCCTGATCGAGCCTCACAAACAGGGCTATACACGTGCATGCCACATTAGAGGAACCATCAAACTATGGAGGATAATTAAGTGTGTGGAGTGGATGGGCTTTTACAGTAATGGCAACTTTTTGTTAAGAAGAGGATGCGGGTTGCAATTTCATAAGTGCAAAGTTTCCCAAGCAATGCTGTCCTGAGCTGAAAAGACTCAAACCAGCTGTCGGGGACGTGTGCACAACACTAATGCTACAAAACAAACAAAAAAAGAAGAAGAGTGATTCTCCTCTAGTAATAATGGAGCAGTAATAGAGGGGCATATGAAATGCAATAAAGGCAGTAAAATGTCGCCCCACTGGCACCATAAGCCTCCATAGAAATAGTACGGAGTAGAGTGAAGTGATTTATGGGAGATGGATGTAATAACACAACGTGCTTCCTCCTCCTCCTCCTCCTCCTTCCCTCCCGCCGTATGGATGCCACATTAATAAGTTGGCGATGCACACATTACACGAGCCTCTTACCTATTTAATGTGTAGGACCCGTTCCTTTTGAACCTCATCCTGGACGACAGGAAGCGAAGAAAGAAATCCAGAATTGACGGCGTTTCGAGCTTTTCGTCGCACCTCGAAAGAACCGGCCCCGAGCACCGTGTCTTCAGACGGCCGCAGAACAAACAAAACGCGGAACAATACGGAGTTGCTCTTTGCGGTCCTCTCTCTCTCTCTCTCTCTCTC
>JAPQRN010000022.1:5737279-5762563 GCA_037367275.1 Coranthus polyacanthus
GTCTATAGGCTTCTACTGCCCGTCTCTGTCCAACCATCTACCTTCGCAAAGCTGAAGGAGCATCCAGTAAGGCTAAATAAATACAGTCCGATGCTGCATGTATGTGAAATAAAGAACTAAATGACACTGGTGTTGACATCTTCTCAAACGTCTCCTGGATGCCGCTGAAGGAAAAGTGTTATGTCTGAATATTTCTGGGCACTGCACCTAATAGGTATTATCTTTCTATATGTAAACAGCTTCATCTTTCATTTCAAATTCCACCTGATGGAGGGAATGAAATGCAGCCTTACACTGCTTACTGCTCAGGCATTTACAGAATGTAAATCTCAGAGACAGCTTAGGAAAACAATAACTTGCAATCTGAGGGTTTTCTTTGCCTATAGGTATGTTGCTGCAGCTCAAGTGAACACTATAGTGTTTGTTTATATACGCCTTTCAGCTAAGAGGTTAACCTCATGTGACTGAATTAGTAAAACAAGAAATACCAAAACCAAATTTAGAAAAAGAAATGGATGTATTTTTTTTTTAACCAAAATGTGGTTTTACGGTCAAATTTGTGATTCTTGGTCCATCTGCCCCTTCTAATTTATTTTACAACCTAAAAAAATGAAAATCACTCTCTAGTTGAACTAACATCCTGTGCCATGAGTCATGAATGGACACTGCATTCACATACCAAAGAGGAGGGGAACCGCTAAACTCGGAGGATTGTGGGACGGCGATGCCACCTGCTGTTGCTCAAGAATAATGCACCGCTCATGTGGAAAGAACAACAAGGGACAAGTATCTCCACCTTCTCATTCCTTCTCTGGGCTGCTACGCTAAGTGGGTTGTGCTGGGGGCGAGGGGCGGCGATGAGAGAAAGGCAGCAGGCGGGCCAGGCAACCTGCGGGCCGAGGCGTTAGCAGCCAGTGATGTCCTGTTGACTGGTATGCGGTCTGGTATTACTGGCATGCGAATAAAGGCGCTGCAACAACGATGGAAGGGCGGAGGTGAGCGTAGAAGATTAAAAAAAAAAAAAAAAAAAAAAAGATGAAAAAGACAAGGCAATGAAGGAGAAGGAAAGCAGGGCTGATGCTTCACTGACATCTGGTATTACTGGTATGTGAAAGACATGAAGGGCATGTGATGAACAGAGGGAGACGACGCACGAGGTCTCTAGATGGTACGCGATAGTTACAGAAACGTAACACTGTGAGCTGTTTTATCTTTGTGGGAAGAAAATAAATTAATTCAAGAGAACTAGGCCTTGGCCAAAAAAACATTGTTAAAAAATGTTTATTATGTATTAGTCAATTATCACGATAAATATCACTTAACAAATATCACTTTTTTTCAAATTTAAAAGCTGGTTTTTGGAGTGAAAGTTGGAGAAACCAGATGGGTATTTTTGTAGTTTTTGTGGACTAAACTAAAATGAGACATACAAGATAAACAAGACAAATACAGCCTATGATTTTGTGATTTAGTGGTTATTTTGTTCGTTTTGATTTAGCGTGAGCTGGTGCTAGAATTCAACATCAAAATATAAATGAGCAAAGTTAAGTAAAACAACAAAACACTGAAACATTTTGCAAGTGTTTTAGCTGACGTGAACAAAATAAACCCTTAAGACAAAAGAAAAAAGTATGTCACGAACATATATATCGAAATATATAACTATATCGGGATAAATATCATTATTGTTTAATCGCCCAGTCCTAATAAGAACACATTTAGAAGCTTATTAGCCTTTTAAAATCCTACAAAAAGGCTTTCATGGGATTTGACAGATCTTTAATATAAGCGACTGCAGCGTGTAACCACAGATCTAACGTGATTTGAATATCCCAGCGTGCAAAGCGCAGTTGAGAAAAAAAAAAAAAAAATTAGGCTCTACCACTTGAAACCACTTCTTCACTAGAAAAATAAAGAGAGCACCAGTGCAGAAATAAAGCAGCACTATTGATCTCTGTGTCTGCCTCTGGCCTGTGGTGGACTGGTATTGCTGGTTTAATGCTGCAGCCGCTTGATACGGTCATGTGATACTGAACTGGAAAAAGCCAACAGAGCCTGGTGTGCACTGGGAAGGCCTGCGAGCCATGATTATGCAACAAGATCTGATTTCATGCTCGTACGATTTCTCTTTCTCTACCATTCCCTCTCTTATAGTTCCCCTTTTTATCCCTTCTTTCTTCGGTGCGGTCTTCTAGGAGCGTCTTCTGAATCTGCCTCCTCTTGTTCTTTCTGCTGACTATCCCTCGTATACCACGTGCACAGAAAGCTGGAAACACACCGGCCTCTCGTGGAAAACGGTGAACTCGTATGACCTGCTCAAATCAATACATCTGACCAAACAGAGCTACTTAACTGCTGACAAGGAGGCATCTCCCCCCCTTCCTGCTCACTGGACAGTTATTAGAAGTGTTAGAAGTGGAGGTGTGCTGCCCTCTTGTGGCATAAACAGACATTACATTCAAATCTGTCTACAACTGTCCATATCGAGTCGAGGTCAAGCTAGTATTGTTGGTGGAGTTTTGAGTGTTGTTGCCATAATGGTACACACTAGCTGATGGTCAGCATGTGAGTGAAGTCTCTGGAGCTGTAGATCAGGTTTACTTAACAAAGAAGGGAGTAATACAACCCAGCTAAAAGCCTGGGAAGCTGGTTGAACCAGACCAGCTAATGAGCATCTGCACAGGAGAAAAGAACACTCTGAAGTGAACCATGAACAGGAAATGTAGGGAAAAAGAAATGTGGTCCCTTGTTGTGCTTTCCTCTTTCGGCCTATTTAAGAAAAAGGAATTGAAAAGAAGGTCTTATTTGGTGATTTGCAGTGACAAAATATCACAGAGGTCTTATTGTTTTACAGTTATTAAAACTGTTCAATGCCGATCTCCGCTAACGGATCACAAAGATATGGCTATTAGTAGTTTTTTTTTTTTTCAGTTTTCTTTTAGACGAACACACAAACTTTTAAGGATCGCCAAGTCCTCTGGTCTGTGATTTATACATGAATTCTTCTAGCTTTCTGCAGAGTCAAGTCAAGTGTTAACATGACCTGCCCTGATCCACGTTGAGTCTGGAGACGCAGTTTGCCGTCAGTGACTTAAACTGGAACTGCAAAGAAATAAAAAAAAAAAAAGAAAAATAAATCACTCAGAGACATTTAAATTACTATATGTTCAAATGCCAGGGCTTGATTGAGTTCATGAGAAGCCGTTAGCATGTTTGAACATACTGAGCCTTTACATGTCTTTTTGTTTTGCCCCCAGCAATTCTGTCTAGATCATTTTCTGTGCAATAAAAGGCCGTGCCCAGGTTAGCTAATCCCCACGCCGACTAGTTCCCTACATGTACATGAACACTGTTGAAGTGTGGGCTCCACAGCTGCCAGCGGTTATGTAACAGTTGGTACGTGTGTGTGTGTACGTGTTCATTAACCAGTATGCAGTGGCGGTGCAGTCCAGAGCTCTGAAGAGACCAGCAACCTCTAACCACCTTTGACCACAGCTGCTCACCTTTCAGCTGTTAGAGCTGCTACCCGGAAAGAAAACTGAAATATCCCAGCTTCAGTGAAGGGCTCGCTTTAATATAAGGCAAAGGGAAGTAATACGGCGGGGTCAGCTGGTTCAAGCAACACAGAAGAAGCACTATGAAGAATTTATGTTTGTTATTAAAGTGTCTGGGATAGAAGATAAAGAAACGGAGAGAAAGAGAAAGCCACTTTACATCACTCTTTAGTTTTGGGAAAATTTTGTGCTGTTAATAACTGGCCAAACAAAGAGTGAAATATATAACATCACACCTCACTTCACTGCACTGTCAAATTAACAAACGGAATATGGCAGGGGACACAAAGGCCGATGAATACTTTTAAGCCACGCAGTGCGGCTGCACAGAGGGACAGCGGTTAAAGCTGGGCTTCAGAGATATCACAGCGCTGACGATAGAAGGGCTGAGCGAGATGGAGACAGAAAGGCATGTGCGGTTCAACACTGAGCTCACGTTGCTGCTTTCTGATAAACCGAGCGGAGAGTGACAGACGCCCAAGCCGGAGCCTGCGTGAGGAAAGCAGCGCTTCCTGTGTTTGTGCATCTCGCTGTTTGCTTTCCCTTCAGAGAAACGAGTGACGGAGGCTTCCTGCGAGCTCGCGCTTCAGACGCCCTGGCCTGGCAGAGAGGTACAACAATGAAGAGGAAAGGAGAGGCGTTACAGTACAGGGTGAGGCAGCGAGGGAGATAAAGGAACAACACACACAGTGCAAACAGACGCACAGATACAGGTGCACATGAGGACACACACCTAGACCAAACAAACCAGCGATACCATGCAGTCTGAGCACACAGAAACCTACAGTATAAAATAAAAAAGGTAAGCAGCCAAATAAACAGAAATAGAGGAAGGGAAAGTTAAATGAGAACTCAACTTTGGCACAAAAATGAGCTTATCAAACCAAAAGTTTTGCTTCCTACATTCAGGCGCAGTCACTGCCCCAAACCTCAGTGAGAAAACAGACAAATTCACAATGCAACAAGGCAAAAGAAATTCTTAAAATAGAAAAAGGACTATTTCAGGATGAGTGGCAACTACCTGACAAATGTGACATAAAAAGGCCCAGTGATTATGAGAAAATGTGTGCGCTGTAACGCTGATCCTCCACCCCCTCGCGTGTCCTTAGCGACACACGAACTCGCCCGAGCACACCAAACCCCTGACCTACTGTTCCTCAATGAGAGGAAGCGGATGTGGGGAATGTCTGTCGCTCTTCTCTCTCACTGACACACACATGAAAAACGTGCAAACTAACTCACTGTCCAAAGGTTGAGCGCACAAACAGCTTACTGAGAGACTTTGTACACATATAGCCTTATGCAAAAGCCATAGGTAGACCGTTACTATTTCTATCTGCGGTGCTTGTTAAATCCTGGCGTTTCAAGTGGAGTCGGGGTGGCGGACCAAGGTCAGCATGACTCAGCGCTTCATGTGTTACCAGACATTTGCTATTTACGAGCTGAAGTAAAGCCCTAAATATTTAACGCAGTATGGTAAAGTTAAGTGGAAATCAAAGAGAAACTACTGTGGAAAATAACTAATATGTATCATTATTAAACACCACTATATTGTTCATTATCTGGTTTCACTATATTGGTAATAAAAATGGTCCAAAATGATGCTAAATGATGTATTTTTTACTGAAAAACCTCCAGACTTCTCAACCACGGACCCGACTCTTTCACAAAATACCAGAACCCAAGCAGCTCCTAAGCCACCTGAAAACCAAGGGAAAACCCAGCAACGGAACCAAGGCTGTTTGCAGAGCTCGCATGAGCCTCTGCACTCGCAGGGAGGATACGAGGATGAACAGAGGGGCAAAGCAGCAGCACACACGAAGGACGAGGAAGGAGATAAAGAGTAGTGTAAAAAAGCAGGAGCTCAGGAGTCACTGGTTTGCTTCACAGATCTTCTCCCTCCATCAGTCTTTATGTGGGCTAATCTCTTCCATCTCACCTCCCCGAGCTGGCCAGCTCACTTAGCCTCATTTAACCAGCTAACAGCCGGTAATAAATCAGCAGCACACTCCTCACACATCTAATCTGTGGTAGCCTGTTCTGCTCTGCGCACTCCCTCTGATATACGACTCGGTCCACACTGGTTTCCAGATGTGAGGCAGTTACTGTAGGAAAAAAAAAAAAAAACACTCTGCTCTGAGAGTACACCGTGAGCAGAAAACAAGATCAGGGAGATATAATTGGAGGTAATTTATGTAAGTGAAGAGAGGGGAAAGGAAGACATAATGTATGTAGTTGTAATGCCATCATTTTCATTTTCTCAGTTTCCCTGATGGGGTTTGTACGGCCTGGATTTATTATCCTAAAATCCACTTCTCTAAAGCCAGGGTATTGTTAAAAACAATCGTATTGTTGTTTATTTATTGCTCAGAATGTAACTGCTGAAAATGTGTTAAATGAAGAACTTTGAATAAATCAACGGTCTGAAAATAGAAATGTTTCCTTATTTAAATCCAATGAAGTCCAAGAATGTGCTGTGTTCGAAGTGAACACCTTTGACATTTTTAAAAGTACAGGCGTAATCATCCAGAATTTAACTCCTAAATATCTCAATGCGGGGTACATCAGCCCAAAAGTCCTGTAGACCGAGCCTGGCTTTATAATGCTTAGCAGCTTAACAACTTTTATAGCAACTACAGTGAGCTTGATGTGATGATGAGAAGTACGTCCTTCCTTTGTCCTGGCTTCCTGGATTCGACTGAACCAAAGTGAGCTGCTGCCCTAATGTCTGGACTCCTCATAATGCCCTACCTTTAAACTTAGCCTACAATGCTAGCTGGCTGTTGGCTCTGAGTTAGCATTCATCGCGAGCCACACAGCTCAGAAAGCAGCAGTGATTAAAAAAGGCTTTTAGAAAGGTCACATTTAGCAGGTCTGTGGCTCGGAGCGTGCCGCAAAGAAAAGGCCAGTGTTATGACATCAGGCGGACAACTGTGCAGCTCGTACCGTGAGTATGAAGAGGAGTATATGGACGGAGGGAGCACGTCCCCCGTGCGCCCCTCTGTAAGCCCTCGGCCTGCAGACTTTATTCGTGTTTACATGCATACAATTCCTTGAGGGGAGATGAGGAGCCTTTACAGGGGTCAAACACTGTTCGGTGTCTTGTGTTTTTGTGTGTCCTGCTTTGAGCTTTTCTCGCTCTCTCCTGGGAGGCCTAGTCAGCAGCTTCCTTACAGTGACCCTAACCCAGCAGCGGAAATCCCTCTCCGCTCTCTCTTTGCCTTCATTCCAAGTCAAACTCGTCTCTGAAAAATATCTCCCTCCTCCTTCACATCCTTTTTTTTTTTTTTTTTTTTTTTGGATTATGTGAATCACCTCATGGAGCTTGCTTGAAACCTAAAAACACACGCATAAATGGCTGCACGCTGCGTTATATCTGCAGATGTAGTCATGATGAAGAAAAAGAAACACATGCTGCACTGATGACTCGTAATTAAACAACTGGTGAAAATGTTGCCATCATATAGTCAGACATCATACATCCTGCTCAGAAACAGCACAAATAAATCACATCTACATCAGGTCTGACGTGCTGCTGTGAATAGGCCTAAGATGACACTTATTTGATAGAATGTTAAATAGTTTCACTTAAATGCACCTTATGCGAAACATCATTAAAGCACATGATTGAATATGCCAAATTCAGGTGATGAACAAACCCCAAGCATGTTCCCTTCCTGGCTCATAAAAAGATAATGAAATCCCTTGATAATGGAGCGTGCCACGGTCGACACGCGAACAGTCAATCATTTATCAGGTGTGTTGTCCGGGCGCATCGTCACTATGCCGGTGAACAGTAATATCTGCCGGTGAAACATGAGTGACAAACCATGTCAAACACACATCTCCAGGATACGTAATGTTCACTGGAAAATGTCAGCAAGACCTGGTAAGTTCTAGTCAAGTCAGCTAGCTGCGGTAGCCTACATGACAGCAACATGACCTGCTGTTTATAAGTGTCATCTAAAGGCAGCGGCTACGAAAAATACCCTTTCCAGACCCAAAAAAGGAGAGTGTGCTATCAGCCACTTTCTAGACCAAATGGCATAAGCGTCAAATGAACGCACGCGTCAATCCCCCACTTACCGCGACGCTTTCACCGTTCTCTGACAGAGTGGAAAATATCAGACTGAGTAATGTGACATACACTTTATTCACCTGTGCGCTTTGATGAATAAAGCAAATTAAATTAAAAATTCAACATTTTCTCTCCTGCTCTTTAGTAAAAATGGGCCATAAAAAAAAAAAAAAAATCATCATTATCTATATTGTCCAGCCCCATGTTACACTACATATTAATATGTGGTGCATGTTGTGTTGCTGTGGCTCTGCTGCTGGGTAATAGCAGCTGAGGGTGGATTTGGCTCTTTTGCATCACTTACACTGTGTGTCCTTTGTTAAAAGATTGTCTCACATCAGAGCTCCACCCTCCTCTATTGCTTGTGTGTGTGTGTGTGTGTGTGAAGTTGCAGACATGTACAGGCCATATGGGCCGATCAGAGGCATACGGCTGTGTTGTCTGTGGACACATATGAAACATATGGCTGCTGGTGCTCAACTGTCAACTACTAAACCTCTTCTATCACTGTCTCCGTCTAATCTTTCTGACTGATTCTCTGCTGTGTAATTTCAAGTAACAGCCTCATGCACATGTACAGTGCATGAGTAAACACGCACGAATGTAAAAACATTAAAAGAAGGGGAATTCTTTTTCCCTTGTAACCGGACTTTCTACAGTGATGCTAGCCACTTGTTTGAACCTGTCCAACAAACCTTAAAGAAACAACACACCTCAACACACCCCGCTCATGTGTTACATTGATCCTGTTGTTAACACCTGACACCTTTTAGCACACCGTTTCTTCCTTGGCAAGCCAAGCAGTGAGATAACGTCCATTTTCCTCCTTGGCTTTTGTTTCGTTTTATTTGCTGCCACTTGCACTGTTGTGCAAGACTATTCAGTGTAACTGAACCACCCCGCACCTCCGAGACATAAATCATGTGAAAGAGCCAGAGACAGACCTGGACAGAATAAGAAACACACTGTACTCGGTTTATGTCTAACTGGGTTTAAGAAAAATAGTATCATGAGATCTTTTCCAGTTCTGTCCAGCTCACTCTTCACAGATTAAGTCTTTCACACAATAAAAAGGTTAAGAGGGGTAAAACGAGGCCGTCAGGATGCACACCATCCATGACATCACCTTCTACTTCCTGTCCAACGCTGCTAAACAGAAGTACACAATTGAAAGAAGGTCAAGAGCAGCTCTTTCTCTCCCTTCTCCAAGTAGGATATGTCTTCATATTCACAGCGTGACTTAACAAATTTTCCTGTCCTTTATTCTACTGCGTGTTCTCTGCTGCAACTCCTATAATCCCATTTAGACCGGGTATCCATGACACAACATATGCACGCAAACACCGCTGTGAACGCACAAACAAAAGCATGGTCGCACGCACCTACACATATGCACGACAGCCAGGGGGAACACAACGTGGATTGTTGATTAAAGGAGGGGATAAAGAAAATAGTGGGATGCTGAGGAAGGAAAAAAGTTCAGGAGGATATAAAAAAAAAAAACAAAAAAAAAAGTGGAGGAGGAGGAGGAGGAGTACAGCCTCAAGAACCGAGATGAACACAGCTCCCTGAGGCGTGTGTGTTTTTTAAGAGTGTGAGTGTCTGTGTGTATACCCGGCTTGCACTGCCTGATGCAACGCAGAGATCTCTAATCCAATTATAGTTCAGACCAGCCTAGCGGCCTAGCCTCAGCCACCAAGGACAAACCTAGCGAGCTTACACTGAGGCTAGCAGCCCACCGGCTCTGCAGATTTAACAGCTCAGCTGAAGCCTCGCCCGCGGGTGCTGCAGACCACATCTTAGTGAATGAAAAAGTGCTCCTTCCTCCAATAAAAATTAAACTCTCACTGGTTGAATGAGGAGCTGACGTTCTGCAGGGCAAACACTCGAGGGTTGGTTTTGAGAATCCAAACAATAAATGCAGGAGGTTGCTGATTGGTTTTTATCTCCACTTCTCCACCTTCCTGCTGGCTTCAGCTCCAAACTCCATTTCTCTCTCTGTCACCAGCAGCCCGGGCCCCGGCTGCTAAATTTCCCTCTCGGCCCCCTATTGCAGACCTCTGCCGTTTCTAATCTAGCTCTGTGACCCCCGTCGCCGCTTCTCATTTATCTCCATATCTCACCTATCGCCTCAGCGCCACTATCGTTTCCCTCCTTTCCCACACTTTCTATATTCTCCTCTCCACCTTATCGGCTGCCCTCTCTTCCTCCGTCCGCCGTTTCGTTTTATCTGGCGTTTTCAATTTGCACTGCTCGAGTACTGCATATCTCCCTTTTTTAAGCCTGCATTTTACATCACAGTTTTTACCAACTTTTGGTGGAAAGTTAAGTTATTAAGTGGTTTGATTTCAGTGTGGATATTGCCATTATCTAATGCGCTAATCTTAACTGAGGCCAGTCAATAGGTCAGGCACCATGCCATGACTTTGCAGGGCAAATTGTGTGCTAATGAGACTGATTTAGACGCAGCTGTCTAATAATGAAGCTATGAGCATTCTAGCCTCCTATGACTAATACCATGCACCATACGGATAAATACATAATAATAGAAAAATGTATAGTTTCATATCTGTGATTTATTTCATTGTGTCACAAATCACAGTGTTTACTGCAATATATTCCATCATTTTGGCTCTTTGTTCTTCTACACATCACAGGTGCAAGTGAGTTTTTTTCTGTGTTATTAGGGCCCGAGCCATACATAGTATGGGCGAAGGCCCTATTGTATCCATAAGGATTATAATTTAATATAATATTTATATTCTTAGGCTTATTTTGAAAGCATTCCATGTTAGCATTTGGTATTTGATATACCACTATTTATGTTAGGCCTGTATTTATTTTTGTTTGGAAACATTTTAGGTCTATATTTACTTTATAACTATAGTATTACAGTGCTGTCTTTTAAATATATGGCCTTTCCATGCAATGCATCATCTTACATGAAACTATCTGTATTAGGATATGACATTTTGGTCATATTGCACAGCCTTAGACTAATAGGACTTATTTTAGGAAACTGAAAATGCATGCACAAGAAGTAAACTGACACATTACTACAAGAATAAAGGTATGGTTACATATTATTTACAGCCAGGACTTAATCTGAGACAACCAGGCCTGAAAAATACAGCAAAATGTTCTGCAGGGGGTCCCGTGTGGGCGGACGGCAACAACAACCCTAAATCCTGCTGCAGGGGGTTTGACTTATTTTAGCTGATCTTAAGACAGCTCTAGCCGGCAGCTCAGCATGACTGTGATCCTCTTCGACACAACAGTGGCTGTTCCCTGGCCTGTGGGTAGTCGGTCCTGCTACCAGACCAAGCAGTGAAGTTCAGAATCTGTGCCGCAACGTTGGTCCTGCGCTTTGAAAAATAAATAACATGCTTGGAGAGAACGTGTCCCGTTTTGACCAATAACAAGACATATGAGAGACAGCGAGAGCAGCTGATTAGTCGTGACTGTTCCAGCCCCCAATCTTTTATTTGCCCAGTTCGTCTCTCTCCATCCGTTGGCAGTGCCAGTTGTGTGTCCTGGGTAGGGCTGCCCAGAGCGTTACGAAAGAGTAAACACAGTCACAGCATGGTGCCGCTCTCCTGCCAAGTGAAACAGAGGCAACACACAGACACCACAGGCCATGCCAGGAGCACAACACAACAGTGTGGCCCAAAGGGGCAGAGGATCTTTAAAGTGAAAGTGTCCACATTACAGAATAGATGTGAAAAAATATATAAGAAACTAGAAGGACAGTCAGAACACACAGACCTCTGGCAAGGCCACTGTTCTTCTCGTTCCACAATATTATTAAACCACAAACATGACCTATGCCTTCCTCCTTTGTGTCAGTTGGTACCACTTGTTTCTGTTACCGTGGTAACGGAGTAGGGATGCACCGATATATCGGCCTTGTTGACTGCCATCGGACTGTCTGCAAATAACCGCTGGCCAATGGCAGTGGCTGCTGTAGATCTGTTGTGTTATATTAAAGGCTGTTTCTTACATTTTTATGACTGAATTTGTTCTCATTCAAAAATATTATGAAGAAGGCCTTTAAAACAATTTCTTTTTAGAATCAAGATTTATTCGTTTCCCTCGCACAAAAGGGGGAATAAATAACAAGATAAACTAAGAAAAAAAAAAAAAATCAGTATTGGTATCGGCTTTATTTTAAACATCAGTATTTAAAATTAAATAAATACTGTTAGTACTTGGTCCAGACCCTACCCTTCCGCCAAGTTTCAGGAAACTGGTGCAGTAGTTTTTGTGTAATCCTGCTGACAAACAGACAAATGCTAGTTATCACATATCCTCCTTAGCAGAGGTAAATATAAGGCTGCACAATGTAAAATAAATCCTACTATTGACCTTAGATGTTACCATATCATAGGTGTGAGAGGCTGCTGATTAGAATTCAGCAGTTCATACAGCTGACATTGTGAAATGCAGATTTGTTCTAGCTCTTGAACAGGTCGTGACTGATCTGAATGAAAGGTTCACAAGCACAGCTAGCTACAGGTATTGACAGGGGTTGCATTTGCAGGCTCCATCACAGTATCAGGTTGCATCACTGTTCTTAGACTTTCTGAAACCTCATCTTCAGTTAAAGATACCAGCAAAAAAGTGCCTAAACACCTCAACGAGCAAGAGTTTCCATCTCAAGTACGAGCAAAAGTGCCTAATGGTGGCATGCATTCATTTGGATTCTCCAATTATCCACTTATGCGTATTCAGTGAAAGGCAAACTGCAGAGTCATTCTAGTATCACGTTTATTTCTGGGCCTCTCCCTGCCTCAGAGAAAGGGAAGAGAAGATGGCAAAGTGGAGAAGCGTCTCAGGAGACAAAGCGGAGAGACTACAGCAGTATTTACACAGGAGTGTGCCTTTGTATGTGTGTGTTCTTGTACCCAGGCTATTTTCCTCCTAAAAAGGCATTCAATGGAGCCTTTATATGAGCCTCAATGATGCAGACTGATGTCCTAAAAACTACACTCCATGATACTGTATTGTGTCTTCAAGCCTGGGGTAGACACACTTATAATTCTTTAAAGACCAGCTGGTTTAAGACCGCACAGAAACACAATATTTTAACCAAATAACCTTGGTTTAGTCACCTTAGATTTCTATTAGAAATGCAAAGACAGACAGTATCTCCTGCTGTGTTGACACTGTGCTGGACTTAGTTGTTACTAGATCAGCCACTTGCTCTAGGTGTCATCCTCCTCCTGTGACCCGAAGCCAGACACCCCTGAACCATGACAGCTGAGCTTTTACGGTGCGTTGAAGGCCCTGCTGCTTTGCTGTGCTGCTAGAGAAGACTAGCAATCTGTTACTCTTGCCCCAAAATAAAATGCAGCCTCGATGAGCTGTGAACACAGCCAAAAATCTAAGAAAAGGGCAGATCGCAGAGGAGATCTGATGATTCGTTTGTTTCGACTCAGCTCTGCTTTGCTTTTAGCCTCATCCGCAGCCACATCTACAAAAAACACAATACAACATTACTCAGCATGGCTTTCATCCTACACATCAGCTCTACATACGACTATGACATACATCCTGCTAGCTCTTGTTGGTAAACATTTTTCCCCAAAGGGTTGAAACACCGTGGGCCTGTTCAACGCTGCCCTGCATTCTGCAGATCAACAGTCCAGCTCAGGCAGCAGCCAAGCACGCAACCTTCTGAGCACATCAGTATCCCGAGAGAGAGAAGGGGAATGCACTCGAGCAGAGATGAGCCTCTCTGACAGATCTAAAGATTTCTGAGGCATAGTAACATAACCACTGGATTAGATCGTATTATAGTGGATAGGGGTTCACATTAGTCCAGTGTATCATAGTAGTATACACCACAGCTCAGGCCTTTGATAACCAGCTCCACAGCAGTACTGATACACCTCTGTCTTACAGACTGAATGACTGGAAACATAAAACTGTTCATGAATAACTTATAACTTTAACACCATCAGTCATAGGATGTCACTTTAGCAACACAAGTGATGTGAACCATGGAGTCGTTTTTATCACCCCTGGGTGCTGTGGAGAGCAAAAATCTGTTGAGATACTGGGCTGACTGCCACTCGCAACTCGAGGTGAATTTGTGAACCTACACCGTGTTACGGTCATTAAAATGTTGGCCGGGTTGAATGGTCTTAAAAATCTTGGCTGTGGCTGCTTTGGATGTGTAGTTGCAAAACTATTTTAGTGGCAGAAACAATAAATTGATTGTTAATAGAGCCGGATCCCAGCTGTTGGCCGACAGAAATGCTCTTCTGCAAGATAATACAAGATAATAAACAGCTCTGGGCCAAGTGGACACTGATGTTTTCTGGTAAACCGACTGTTAAGAGGCCCTATTTCAGTCCTAATAACCACACAGAAAAGGGAGTCTACAAAAAAAATGCAGTAAAGCCTAACTTTACCATCTTCTACACCAAGTAACGCACCGACAGCGTCGGTTGGTTTCTATTCTTGAGCAGGTGACTGCTTTGAGATGATGCTTGCTCATCTGTCACAGCCTATTATCAGCACCACATCTGAGCTGCGAGCAGCGGAAACAGCCACCTGGGCCGAGACTGTGTGCAAGAGAGTGAGCATGCGTGTGTTTGGCGGAGATGGAAATAAGGCAGTGGGGTTGCATGAGGACATGGTTGCAGTGTGCAAAATCCCCTATGGGAAATGTCTACGCATGCACAGAGCGAGTCAAAAGTAAATGTACTGAAAGACGCAGATGCACTACCACCAACCCCCCAACATACCGCAGAGTTCGCCCTACATGGAGAACCGAATGCAGAGATGGTCTAGCAGGCAAATAGGGTCATATAGTTTTGTAGAACTACAATTTTGTCATTAATAAGTTTGAAAGAAATAATTGTGGAATACTTTCACAAAGAATGCTTATAGGGAACACCATGGGGGAAAGAGACTAATGTGTTATTCTTCAAAAGAAGCCTATGTGTTTATATTAATTCAGATATTGTACATTTCTGATCTTTACCAGAAAATTCTCTTTCTCTCTATTTCAGTTTGGTTAGCGTCTCTAAGTGCTACAATAGGCTGTACTTGCCGTTAGTTGCTGTTTGGGGAAGAGTTCATTGCTGCAATTTGAGACGAAAAACTGATTCACTGATTCAGTTGCTTAATATTTTAATTGCGTAAACTATTCCTAATGGTTTTATTGTTTTATTATTCTACTGAATTGCGTTCTATAGTTTTCCAAGTTTCTTCCTTCAATTATTCTTTAGGTTTTATTGTATCTTTAATTCATTGTTTTTTTATCAGCAGTGTTTGTTGTTGTTTGCTCTGCTATATTGCAAACGAAACTTCTACCTCAATATATTCTGAGATTTCAAAAAAAAAAAAGATTAAAAAATCGTCAGTTGCCAAGATCCAAGTCTGGCTAAAATTGGTGAAATCATTATATACATTTTATAAAGCCTAACATTTTACTTCACACACCTCCACCGCTAAAGAACTGAAGCTTCGTTAGAAGATGTTTCTCTGCAAATCTCTGTGTATCTCATATTTGACATGTCAACAAAAAAGACAGGCCAGGTTCGCACATTTGATGCTCTTTCGAACAACTTAAAGTTCACACACTTGCTGAAGGCTAAAATGATCAAAACAGAAATAGACTCGACTTGATTTAAAGTGTAGAGTGTGAAATTATTGTGCAACATTCACGTTTACATGACAAGTGTCTGTCTGTGGGTAACAGACAACAGAAACTAGTGAGAAAAAGGCCTTACCGCAATCCACGTGACAACAATCACACCAGTAAACAGATGCCAGACGTCAAAATGCAATTCTTTTTCAGTCGTGAGCCGCAGTGGTGAGACAGAAGTTTGCAAAGTATAGAATAGACATTTCCCACAAGAGGAAGTTCAGTCTATAAGCAGACGGAGTGAATTCCCCTTCAGCATCTGCCAAAGGTCATCCACCTGCCACTGAGTTCACTCTTTTATTTCTAACAATTTTAGCGGAGAAGTTGAGTGATGACAAAGGTCGCGGAGAAAGAGACAATGACGCACAACAGGGCGTGGCCGGTTCAAGGGCACTTTATGTGCAATATCGAACAACACAATTTCGCCAAACTCGTACTGATCCTATGTGTTTGACATTTGATTTTTAGCACCACTGCTGTTTAAAAGCTAGAAGATCGGGCCCAAATTATGTTGTGCTGTAAAGCCAGGAAATATCAGCATCTGTATCAGACAAACAAGACAAGTATTCTGGTGCGAATTCTATACCAAATGTCACTATTTAACAGTTAACAAAAACTCCTGAGGTTCGACAACAGTCTTCCTTGGTCTGATTCTTCTTTCACTACTGGAAAAAAAAAGAAAGAAAGAAAGAAAGAAAGAAAGAATGTGTTTTGAAGACAACAAGCAAGCCCTTCATTACTGTAATCCTTCATACACTTAAGCAATAGGCCAATGACACACCCTGTATATTCCATTAAGTAACAGGTGATGCAGTGTGAGCTAAGTGTACATTACAGTCGGACTCTTGCTCAGGTCAGGGAGCCTAAAGCCCGCTCCACTTAGCTGCTGTAGTTTTCATTCAGCATTACCAATCCATCACTCAAAAGCGAGGGGATTAAACATCTGTCAAAGCATGCCCATTTCACCCAGCAGGAAAAGGCACATTTAGGCGTCGCGCATCTCCCGTGTGATTTAACATCCTGTCTGACTCTGAATGCAGACAAATGAGGTCATTCAGCTCCAAAATAATGCAGTCTCTCTCTCTCTCGCTCCGTTTAAATGCACACTGCACAGGTTTAAGGCATCTACTTCGCAAAACACACTAAATTTAGACTTTAGCTAAACGTGGTCACGTGGTCATACACTACCCGGTGCATGAAAACACAAATTGCAAGGAGGATGCATTTGTACCCACAACCACCTCCATGTCATGCTCAAAGCACAGGGGAAAAAAAAAAACACCCTAAAAATTCTCCTTCCCTCAATCTATCTACTGTTAGTAGGCCATCACACACAGGCTTGTCATCTGCTACAGACCTCCATATAATTCCCTGTGGAGTGTCACCCTTCCTTTCAACCAGCCCACTTCATCCCCCACCTGCTAATACGTTCAATTTTTCTCCCTAATCATCTGTTCTATCAAAGGCATTCACATCCCCTTGCTCAATCCGTTCTTTCCCGTCCATCGATCAGAAACATACGTCTCCCATTCATCCATCCCTTTAGATCTCCCTGCCTTCCCCTCATCAGCCTCGCCTCTTTCATTCATCATGCTCCTTCCTTCCTCTCTGCACATTTCTTCCCCAAATCAGCTTCTTTCAGCACTCCCATCTCTCTCTTTCTCTTCCCTCGCTTCTTCTCTCCATCGGCCCAGGCTGTGGCGTCCTTCACCCGGGGTCTGTATTCAGAGTGATTACACGCTTGGTTAACTCATTCATGGACTCCACTCTGTCAGTGACGCATGCTGGACGCATGCCTGCTCGCTCCCAATGCATTCAGTTCACATACACACCTTCCCCGCATATGCACAGCAGACAATGAGCAGGTAAACACGAACTCAACATGCACACGCTCGCCATCAGTCTTGGTCAGGAGGGAGAAGGTTTGTCAATTTAATAGACAGGACTGACAGTAATGACAGCCATGGCAGGTATAATACTTCACTTGCCATGAATAAAACAATTTCTGTTCATAAATAAGCATGACTCTTTTGTCACTGAAAAGAAAAGAAAAAAAATAAACAACTTTTCAAGGATGGAGATTTTATGTAGGTTTCACACCAGCTATAGGTTTTATCGTGCAATAAAATGAGGCTTGGATGCGAACACAAGAAGTGGCATTTTTCTCATGTGGTGCTTTGCTTTCCTCACCTCCTTCAGCATCAAGACCTAACTGGGCGTTGCTCTTGAATTCCTAACAGATCACTAAGCAAGCCAGTTTAAGTCTGACAGCACCGACTGTTGGGGCAAAAAAATAATCATTATCTCAAGCGAGTGACTTATGGAAAGAGGAGAGAGGAGGTTCAAACCTCTAAATCACTTTTACAACAGAGAGAACTTCTGCAACGTGAGACATGTCAGTGCAAGAATCAGTTACAAAAACCGGGAAAACAAGTGTCAGAGGGAGGAAACACAAAACATGACTAAAATGAAACAAAGAAAATATTCAGAGTGCATGAATACCTCCACACTGACTGTACTGTACATGACTTGTGGCAGTTTATGTCAAAAAGGTCATGCATACTGTATGAAACACTACAAACACTCTTTTTAAAAGGTAACTTGAATTGTACTCTACCGAGTTTGGTAAAGGGTGGATGAAATGTGCTGAGTTAAAGAAAATGGTGGAAAATGTACAAGTAAGAAATGACGTGTGTTCACACACACACCACCATTTATGAGATATGTCCTACCCACATGAGGAAAACAAATCACACCTTCCTTAGAACGTGGCCAAACTTCTGTCTGTCGAACAGACTGACAGATAAGACCAAAAACAAAACCTGGACGCAGTTGGCTGGTACTCTGGTTGGGGGGAATGAGGGGGACTGCAACATTATCTCTGAGTCAAAGTGCGATGATATGAAGAAAACACCCCTGACAACTAGCCTCCACCCTTCCTCTCCCTGCTCGCAAAGTGCTGCGACCAGCCAACCAACCAGATAACCAGTCAGCAAAAACACCTCTCATAGTTTCAAGGAGACACACCTGACTGAGTAACTCCAAGTCTTGTGTTATATTTCAAAGCACTGAAAGTTTCTTGTGATAAAAAGACAAATGGGCATCGCAGAGTAATCTTAAACCCCATGCTTATCTAAAAATGTGTTTAAAGCAATTTTAAACACATCTTGGATTGGACCATGACCATGACCATGACCTACAGCCAAATATGACTTGATTTCTGCTCAGTGTCTAGATCTAAAGTTTGCATAGCAAATACAGAAGTAAATGCAAAATAGCCCTGTGTTCTAGGAAAGCATGTAGGTTACTGAAGGTTATTCAATATGTCGTTTGCTCTGATATCATAGGTTGATTTCCAGTAAAACGACCTTTTCATTACTCAGTATTTATTTATTTATTTACAGTGGTGCTCTCTAAAATGTTTACTGCTGAAAGGGACGTTCCCATCCACTGACCACATCTCACAACCAAACTCATCACATGTAATAAACAGCCCCAGGCCAAAACTAGAAAAAAGCAGGTGTCACTTGCTACATTAAACAGCACACAGTTTATTAAACATCTCATTTATTGCGCGTCACTTAAATCGCTTTGTAATTAATTGCAATTAACCAACAACATAATTTTTCATTTAACTACCTGACCATTGTGTCTATGTATATATTAATTAACTAGTTAACACCAGAACCCTTGTTGTGGTCCAAAAATGATCACGTTCAGTAAGTTAGCATGACTGCTAACATTTAGTTCCCGGATTAGCGGTCGGCGAAGGTGCACCTTGCACGGGAAATAAACTAAAACTGGGCATAGCCGCGTTAGCAAGACTGGCAGACTGCTAACGTTAGCTCATTTGCTGTGTTAATCATTCCTATAAATAAGCCTCCTGTTCAGCAAACTGGCCTCTACAGAGATATTCTCACGACCATATCTGGCCGCTGCCAACGCTGGCTAGTTAGCTGCAGGCCAAAGAGATGCCCAAAATACCGCCTGGCCCGGGGTAACATTAGGCTGGTTTACCGTTTCAGGATGAGACCGTTGCCAGCTTTGCTACCAAGCTAGCCCCGCAGAGCTAGGCTAAGCTAAGCAACATGCTACCCGCGGAAAGCTGGATAAATGTGTTCAAGTATAAATTTAACAGTATTCAATACGACAGTGCATCTGTCCTATGCTGACCGTGGTGGTGTCAGTAACTGAGCTTGGATTTTGCAGCCAGCATCAAAAACACTGCGCAGTTGACCTGTCATTGGAGAGTTGTCGTAGGCTAGCTAGGCAAAGCAGCTGTCGGTACTCACCCCATCAACCAATCCATGATGCCGTTTGTAGCTAGCTTAGCTAATGCTAGCTGGCAGGGGATAAATCCACCAGGAGCTGGAGGCGACCCCCTAGTTTATCCGGCCACCACCCTCGCTGCCCTGGCTGCCTGGCCCCCGAGTCCCGTCGCTCTCCCCGGGGCCGGTGTCTCTCCCACAGCCGGGATCCTGGCCGGTCAAATGCAAACGCCGCTTAAACTTTGAGCGATTGTCCTTGTTTTGATCCTCAGCTAGCTCGGATCATGAAGTGGCAGTAATACAGTCAGATCGGTTTGTTAGCTGGTAGCAAGAGCGCAGCATTGAGTGACTTTGAACGCGAAGGCGAGCTGATGAGAGCGGGGCAAGCGTGGAGCGGCGGTGTCCGGTGTGCAGTGGCGCCGAGGGAGTCTTGACTGTTGGGATGCCGCTGTTCAACCCGGTAACCTCTGTCATGAAGCTTTGTATGGCTACCGTGCTAGCTGACAGCCTGAACCCCCACTGGAGCTGCTCCTCTCTGAGCGAAATCTAAATCGGAGTCCGGAAGTAAACACAGACCCGACCCACTCTGTCTCTCCTGTGCGTAAAATGCGTGTCACGCAGAGCTGTATGAACATGGATGCAGTGGGATATGTAGTTAGAAAAAGGTGTAACCAGTTCATTCGGAAAACATTAACTCTAAGGTGATTGCAGTCAATCACATTGATTGCTATAGTGCGTCATTTATAATACATGTCCTCTTATCCTAGAGTAAAAGTCCCCAACCTGGTGGTAGTCCAAGGAATGTAAAGATAAAGATTTAGTTAGTGTTATTCTGGCAGGAGTGGGTAGTCTCAAGGGCTGTGGGCATAAAGTGAAACTGCCATGTGTGGTCTGCTCTGTGCCTTTGTAAATGATGGCTACTTTTTTGCTGCAGGGCCCGTTTTTGCCGTCTGTGTAACTCCAGTTGATCCTGTAGTTTCCTTCACTATAACATAAAATGCATTGGACATTACCTTTCAGACAAAACCCACAGAATTGTTAGCGAAGGCCATATAACCTGGAGGCATTCAGGTGCACTGACCCCTGACGGTGAACCTCTGCAGTCTAGGGCCCTTAAATTAATGGACCATTCATCACTGGCTAAATTATGATATACTGTGAGCTACTGTTGTACTTCGTCACTGAAGCTTACTGCACCCAGACAGAAGACACTGGGTTTTAATATCTGGCTTGTGATTTATATTCCACCAAAACTAAAACAATTAGTCATTTAATTAGCGGAGACAAATGGTTTTCAATCATACCTACGTTTCAGCTTATCAACTGTTACAGTGAACTGAATATCTCCGGGCTTTGTGTTGATGAAACAATTACTCAGTAAATTAATTAGTCAAACAAAAGAACAAAAAAAAAAAAGGTTAAAAAATCAGTCATACCATATAATTAATGTGTCCTGGCTCCAGATTTTCAGTTGTGATGATTTGCTGATTTTCTTCCTGTTTATATAACATCTCACTGAATATTTTTTGTTTTGTTTGGGTAAATAAGTGACTTGAACATGTCACTTGTTCTGTTGCAACTATGATGGGTGTTATAATAACAGATTGTCACGGCGCTGCAGAGAGGTGTGTGTAGATCATAGCCATACCTGTTCTGCAACTTATAGCAACAAAGAATGTTTAGTGTCTGCACAAGAGGCTTTTTTTTTTCTTTCTTTTTTTTTTGTGATGCAGGATTATACCGAAGACATAATTCATCACGTACATCTTAATCATTCAGTCTGTTTAACTTCACATCGCACCGAAGCCTTTTCCCTTCTTCCACCCATTTTCCTCTTTAAGAAAACCACCAGTCAGACAAACCATAGGATCAATAATGACTTTTCACTGAATAAATGTCTGGGACTGCTCTCGTCCTGTCTCCCATTGAGAGGCAGACATGAACATGAACTATGATCATCATCAAACTCTGACACTTCTCTCTTCCTCCTTCCAGCTTCCTCCCCCTTTCCTTCCTCTTCCACATCCTCGGGCTTCTATAAATAACAGTTGCACACGGGCGACAGAGAGGGCATTGAGAATCGGAGCCCTGTTAACAGGAGGCAGAGGCACATGATTGGCTCGGTGACACCCCAGCGCCCCGGTGGTCACCAATCAGTTGAACGAGAGGCGGAGCCGCAGCGATGATTGACAGGAACGATCAAACCACGTGCAGTGCCATTAATAGCCACAGAGGGGCGCTGCGGGATGTTTGTTGAAATGAGGAGCCGCATCAGAAGGCGTCTACCACAAAGCAGACTGGAAAACAACAGCAAAAGAGTCAAAAAAAATATAGCCATCCCTTATTTTCTTTCCCGTTTTGAGCTATTAGTCTTTTTTGTCATTCAGTTTAAAATCTTTGCAGCCTCATTACCAATACAACTGTTAATTTATTATATTAGTAGCCTACTACTCCAGAAAATTCATGAAATTGCATTTCACTATTCACGAATAAGGCATATTTTCCCATGCATCCCTCATGTTATCTTCACCATACAGAGTTTATATGCCCATATCTTGAAATATCTTTGACTTCTATGTTATTTTCCAGTGTTTTGAGTATCACAAATGGAAATCCATTCATCCGCCTAAATCACACATGGGCAAATAAATACAGTAAAGCCAATGTAAAGAGGCAGCTTTATGTGTTGTCGTCAGTTCTAATGCACTATGTTTGTTCATTGTTGTTTATGTATGCATCAGTGATTAAGGAATACAACATCAAGAGACCAACTGTACTAACGTTGCCACAAAAGTCTCGTTGCAGGAAAAAGAAGAAAAGGATATGAAATTCTCTCCCAACTTAATATCCATGCAGAATATTTGTAAAAATCAGTCGACCATTCAAGAATTGGCGATGGAAGTTACCTGCATTCTGTCAGACAAACTCAAAACCAGAGCGACCTGTTCTCTGATGGTGATTTTTGTAAAAAAAAAAGAAGAAGATTGTCCATATTTAGAACATGGTGCAATGCGTCTGTCTCATCAGTGACCTGTGCAGGGGTGCAATTTTAAAGTTGCATTTAAATGGTTTGTATTATGTAAATACAGTTTTCATTGTGATCTCAGAGTAGAGCAGACTGACATATACTGCTGTAAAAAAAAAAAAAGTTCTTTATTGGACCCAGGACTTCTGAGCTGGAAATGACCGCAAAGCAATCTGCCGTATAGCTTAGAGAACTCAAGACTAGTAAAATAAAACTGCACGGCTAGTATTAAAGTGAAATAAGAAAACCTTTTATTGTTTGTGTGAACCCACTCCTAGATGTGAATTGATCATATCTGGATGATATTCAGTGTGCAGATGAACAAGCCGCATATCATATCAGCGGACATTTAGTCTCTGATTGTGACTTCTGAGCACCTGGTGGGACGTCCATGACTCTATGAACACTTTACTGTCACAGAAAAACAGCACAGGTGTAAATAATCAAATGAATGGTGCTTCAGCGTCCACGTACTTTGCATCATGCGTCATGTCACGCAGTCACAGCTTAATGACACCTGACAGGAATTATTATTATTATTATTAATAATAACACCTGTGTTTTGACCAGATCCCAGACCCCTTCAGTATAACAGCAACATAACAATAGCAATATAACAGCTTTCATGAACCCTTTTCCGCACACAGTTTTTGACACACACGTAACAAAATGCGTAACATTTGTAGCATAAGTACAATGACTCTGCAATGACCTAAGACCGTTCCAGGGGACTATGTTTACCCCTCACAAGCGCATCATCCGCAGTCTGTTTCCAGAGGACCGGCTGGTGCCAGAGATGTGCTCTGTGGGAAAACGAGCCGGGCTCTGGTCAGGTGATTGTCTGAGTTAGCCAAGGTCACTTCCTGAAATCCATCCACTCGTCAATACTGAGGCATCCAGGGGGTCGATATGTTCCCATTCCACATCATGCCAGGCAGTGCGCTGTGTGCAAGAGATCTGCACGGGTAGCCGGCGTATTTAAGATAATCTAAGAGATACCAATGATAAAAACTATTTTACAATAAAACGCAATGGAGCAGTTATCTATTACTACTAATGTAAAGCCTGCCGTCCATATGCAAATGTATCTTTCATGATAGAAACTTGGTGGTTGACCATGAAAGTGTACTTTTTTTTTTTTTTTTTATCTTAAACTGAGATATAGTAAAGTGTATCATATATGGAGAGGAGTCAGTGGTACAAAATGCTACCGTAGAAAAATCTTAGAATGTTATTGCAATGTATTACAGCAGACTCATAAATACCAAACATTTAACTTTCCACAACAGGAAAAGCAGAGGTGTGATGATCAGAAATACATTTTGGAGGTGTTGTTTCGAGGTGAATTTAGGGGGTTGTATTGCTATATAAAGCTGTTACTTTTATTGCTTTTTCTTGTTGTAGTGTGTAGTGACCACAGCAGAAAGCAGTGTTTCAGTTTGTTATGTTGTTAACTTTACATATATCAAGGTACTTTTTCTCCCCACTAATGAGCTTCAATAGGCCTTTTTTTTAACATACTTTGACATCTCACAATAGGAAAAGCACATTGCCATGGCTTACTGTGCTGTGCTTTTCTTACAGTGAATGAAGGAAAAGTAATGAAAATCAATGACAAAGGCCTATGAAGACGCAACAAAAATGATGCTGTCTGTGTAAAAATAATGGTTTGGGGGTTTTTGTTTGTCTACATTTTCTAAGGTTTATTATTCAGAACGAGATCAGACATACTGTGAAATATGTCCAGCGCCATCATTGTGTACACACACACAAACACACACAAACAGACACACACACATACCGATAGATCAGCCCAGCGTTGCCAGGGTGAGGTATTGGTTTGGCCATGACTGATATGATTTATTCATAGCTGGCAGCGGTAACTCAAAAAGCCATTAGGAGGCATTAAAGCTGAGACACCTCGCATTACTCTTGCATGAATAATAAATGTTTAATAGATGCAATGAGGAGCGTGTGTTTGTGTGTGTGTTTGTGCATAAATTACGCAATCGCTAGCTGTGGCGTTTGTTTTGCATCTTTGCGAGATCTATTTTTGCGTTCTCATCACATTATAACTACGTGTTAATTTGAAACAGCTGATTCTAAAATCCAGTGTATGTTATTATTGCAATTTGAAAATCAAAGTCAAGACAATTTTACATTTCTATACCCATGCTACACAAATGGCTTCACCTTTTTCACATGGTGATAGCTCTCGTTGTTGATGTTTACAGACTTTCTCTCATTTGCTTTGTTGCACCTGCAAAGAAAGGACAAAATAAAAGTTTTTCCTTCTTGTTGGGAAGTGGACTTGGTCCTCTCATCTACTACTGTACCCGAGCAAAGGTCTAAAACAACTAGAACTTCAAGCAAAACTTTTTTTTTTACTTTTTCCTCAGGCAATTTGTTTATGAATTAGTAATAGTTGAACTGTGGCAGTAGTTTAAATTTCCCTGTGCACTGCTATTGTGTAGTTGTTGTCGACTTATTCCAGCTCCAGTTGTGTTGTCATAGACATAACATGTTTACCGTTAGCAGTCTGATGTCATCTCATCATCTGATGGATTCATTTTCATTTTCTCAGTAATGATCACATAGTATAAGGTGATGATATGCCCATTTGCATGACTGGGTTTCAGATTGTTGGCGCTGCTGAGTCTGTCTGCCCATGTGTCGATTCGGTATATAACGTGTGTGTGTGT
>JAPQRN010000022.1:5771280-5785816 GCA_037367275.1 Coranthus polyacanthus
TGTCGGCTGGGATCGGCTCCAGCCCCCCCCGCGACCCTCCAGGGGAGGATTAAGCGGTTACAGATAATGACTGACTGACTAAAACCAAAACAACATAAACGACGAAAATGACAAAAAGATGAAAATGACGTAAAAAAAAAAAAAGACGCCGTGTGTCATAACAAGATGAAAATAATCCAAAAGACACAACAATGTGTATTGTCCGACATCCTTCTGTCTCGTGACGCGGTGCCTCAGGGTTTCTCTGTCCTGTGTGACGAGACACAGACAGTTAACCAGTAACTCGTAGTGACCTAACTAATCTACTTTGTATCCTATTCCTGATTTTCCACTTTGTTTTTTAACTGCTTGGATAATAATTAACAGCAAACACTGCCTTCTGCATCAGCAGGTACAGTTATTCCACTACTGTACATACTTTGGAGGCACCTTTCTGGGGTATTTTGAATATTTCCTTTTTCTGCCGCTTAGTTCTACTCAACTACATCTTAGGAGGAAATGTAGTTTTTATGTTTTATGTAGGGGCTTTTGAAGGTTCAACGTGTAAGATTCCTACATGCTTACGTGAAGTTTGTCTGTGTTGCCGCTCTTTTGACGTTAGCTACCTCCGTTTCGAAGCTAACGGCGGCTAGTGTTGTAGTTGCTGTAGAGGAGCAGAAGAGAGGCCGTGACGTGAGCATAAGGGTGTCAATGGAAAAACTGACCCAAGTTCCGGACGTAGGGAAATCAATCTACAGGCTCTTATCGTGAATGTAGGCAACAAAGACAGTCATTGGCTTAGAAATTGAGTTAGCTAACGTCAAAAACGACCGCCTCAAAGCCGCACTAAACTCCACTCTCCTTTAATATTTCTTGGCTGTAAAAGTAAAAACAGAAAAAAAACATGATGCATAGGACGGTTTTTACTATGACTTAAAAGCTAAGAAATATTAAAGGCTGCCTCATGATTTCTACAAAAATATGCAACTAGTAACTAGAGCATCACGTTTTTTTTACACTTTAACATCCAAGTAAACTGCTTTTACTTAACGAAATGTATAAAATATCAATAACTGCTTGGCAGATTCTCTTAAAATTTAAACTGCCCAGCACTATATAAACACATGATCTACATCCATCAGCACATTTAGATTTTTTTTTACGTCAGATTTACTTTTAATTGAACATTTTTTAAATCGTAAACTGTATTGTTTCGAGGATCTGAATACTTTTTCTGACACTTTTCACATATTTATAGTTGAGAATTTTATTGTAATCATTTACATGTATTTCTGTTTTGTGTTGGCAGACTGCCGAAGACAAATTTCCATCTTACGTAAATGTAACGGATAATCGCGGTTTCTTATCTTATGTAATTTGGTGTGAATGTGATATTAATGTGGGAATGATTACTTTTTTATTAGCTCTACTCTGTTTAATTATTCACAGTCCCTTCAGCACATGGAAACATGTGGCATTTGTACAGTCTGGGGGAAGGGAAAAAAAAAAAAAAATCAATGGAGCTGTGTTATGTGGCTTGAGTGGAGTTTGTTAAACACAAAATCAATAACCAGACTCTAGGACTCGGGATGTCGTAATGTGTGTGTGTGTGTGTTTGTGTTTGGTGGAATTCCCCAAATCCTCATTTAGCCCCCATGCAGACACACAAGAAAAAACAGAAGAAGCAGAGAGGAGTTTGTATTTTGTCATGTCTGTATTTTTGTCTCATTTTCACAAAACATGTACAGGGGAAGGAAAAGCCTTTCAATAGAACCTGAGGTATTTTTGCGTCAAGCAGCCTAAGGTATCAGGATTTTCTTTTAAAAACTCATCTAAATTCATCAGTGTTCTTAGATGCGTTGCTATTTACACATAATAATAATAATAATAATAATAATAATAATAATAATAATAACCACAGTTTTAGCAAATGGGACAGCCTGCATCATCTTTGTTACATTTCATAAATAATTCTAACAACATTGATTAAAAATATAGAGGGAAAGGAGAGGACAGGTTGCTTGAGCCTCGTGCCATTTACAGGGAAAAACCGAACAAGAGGAATCTATCTGAATTTACTGTAGCTGCAGTAGCAGGAGGTCAAAGGTCAGAGATCACAGAGAGAAAAGCTAATCAGAGGGGGGGGGGGGGAAAGGAAGAAAATACACATATTACATTATAAATAAATAATCTCGCACCAGGAGAGCAAAGTTTTCATTTCTTTCACCTCAGGACATGAAGATCCTCTTTATTTCTGTCCGTGTTGTTGTTGTTGTTGTTGTGGTGGTTTTTTGTTTTTTTTTGTTGTTTTTTTTAAATCAAAGCTTTGGGAAATAAAAAGTAAGAAAAAAAAGACAGAGATAGGAAAAAAGCGAGGGAGCTTTATGGACATGCATTGTGCTGATGTACCAGCAGCTGTGTACCCTGTGCTGGGCTTGGCTCACTGAAAGATCCCCTGAGAATGAACAAAAGGGTGTGTGTAGGGCCTATGCTTTACATGTGTGACTATATGTGTAAGTGCATACAGTATAGGATGTGTGTGTGTGTGTGTGTGTGGGTGTTTTAGCTTTGGTGGGACGCGTTATAATGGTGGCAAACTGGTGCTGGCTCGGAGAGGACATTCGGCAAGAGTCTGTAAATCTCAAACGTGTTGAAGAGTGTGCATCTGTTTGCATATACTTGTTGTTATGCAAGCACTCCTACATGGCGGGAAAAAAAAAATGTTTTTAGCATTCTGGCTTACGCTATATGAGAAGAATCAGAGAGCGGCGGAGCGGCTTCTCTGTCTTTCTTTGCATACATACAATTAGACAAAACAGTCTCTTCATTTAACGCTTGAGCCCTCAGTTGTGACAAATCCATGAATTCACACTGCAGATGAGCCAAAACAGAAACCCTGTTCTTTAAGATCTTACTATCGGGATGTCTGTACCATCCTCCTAACACCAAACAGAGGCCTCTACACTTGTACTATCAAAACTCAAGACTTGGCTTTTGTCAATGGTAACTGGACTTGGTTATCAGAAAGCAGAAAAGTGCATTTCAAAGTCATACATCACTCTCCCCAAAGAAGGAACAGCACATATTGCTCACTTGAATTTGTTGAATGTGTGTATTTGTATGAATGTGTGTTCATAAATACCATACAGCAAATAATAATAATAATAATAATAATAATAATAATTCAACAAAAGAAAATGAAATAAATCCACAAAACATTATATTATTTCTCATTACCAGAATGAACCAATACAATAAATTAAAACTATAACTGAACAAAAACGTCCATTAGAAGTCCATTAAAATTGCTATATATATTCATATTGTATATATAGTATTTGTCTGTCTGTAGTCAGCCTTTCTGGTGCATGCTCAGTGGTGACCAAAGTTGGTGACTGGGAGCAGTGGGAGGGGATTGAGGGGTCTATAAAGGAGCTGAAGCTAATCCTTCAACACCATCCTGAAACCTCAGTCCCATCAGTTAACACTGGAAACAAGGGAGTCAAAGTCAGACACATTGTGTGCTTTAACAGGGGGGAAACAATGCCTGTCGCTAAGAGTCTTCAACTCAAAATCTTTTCACCAGCATTGTGAAAACGCTGAGGATCCTTCATTGTTTTTGGATGCAGTACCGCCTTTAGATTAAGTCCTTGGTATAGAGAGAAAAAAAGCTGTTTGGGATCTCTCTGCTTTGTGCTGTGGTGGTGTGAGGAGACGGTGCTGTAATAAGGAGTCTGTTGTTGTTGATGTTGATGTTATGCAGAGTTTGCAGCAGGCTGAGCCGCTGGGGAAGGGGTTGGACGTAGCCGTGCGAGGTTCGGAGGCTTTCAGACACTGGGGTGAAGCTTTCGGAAGGAGACATAGGGGGGCTTGGTTCAAATCACGAGCTAAACACCCACTGAAGCACATTACATTTGACCACAGGCAAGCAGTTTAAGTCCGAACTCTGTCAAAACAGGAAGGTTCCATATAATAAGGATGCAACACGACACTTGGCCTGGGTCGTTTCTTTTTAATCTGTGACAGAGCTCAAAAAAATTAATCGTCTCAGTACCTACAGTCACCCCCCCCCCCCCCCTTTACACCACTTTCCCCCAGGCTTTTCTTCATGTTTGCATGAGAGTTCACGATGGTTATGGTCTGCTAAGCACCACATCTCAGGCTCTGTCTGTCAGAGTGCTACACAGCACTAGTCCAGGTGCAAATGCTAGTTCACTTGCTGATCTTTTCACATTAACTCTCTGTTTGCCCTTTTCTCAGCTGGAGTCTTTAACACTGTCTGTGACGGGAGCACAAAAACACCTTCCCTTTATTTCTCTTCGTGCACTCCCTCTAACTAGGTCCATTTTTGCCCCCAAGGGACAGCCCCGATCATGTCCATTATCTGTCAGGATACCTCGATGATTTCCATGCTCCCGGAAAAACTCGACTGTTTCCCGATCTTCCCCAGTTCTTCTCGGGACCGCGTCTCGGAGATGCCCTCCTCGAACTCCATCTGACAGCTGCGTCGCTTGAACTGCTTGTCCGACGCCGTCCCGCTGTTGTTTGCGCTGTTGGACAAGGATGACGTCGTCGACGTGGAGTCCCGGTGGTCTCTCTGCATCTGTAGAGCTGTGGGCTTCTCCCTTTGAGATTTATCTCGTAACCGCACACCTTCGCTGCACCCAAACGCCACGTAAGCCGAACTGCTCCCAAACCTCACCGACGACTCCTCTCCCCCTCCGTTCCCTCCTCTGCCCAGCTCCATCTCTCCCTCTCCACCCTCCTCTGCCCCGAAGTGCCAGGGGGCGTCTGTGGTGGGGGTGACGGGAGTGACAGGAGTGGTGGCCTGGACAGTGTCTCTGTGTTTGGTCCACATAGCTCCAGACCCCACAGTGGGAAGGGAGGGTAGTGACAGGAGCAAGGAGCCCTTTAGGTTCTCCTCCAGGGTTGGGCTCTTGTTGTCCAGTGACAAGCTGAGGGACTGGGGGGGTTGGTGTATTTGGGAGTGGACTGGGGAACTGCCAGAGCTGTGCTTAGGTTTCCTCCTGGGCCTGGATGAGGAAGAAACAGACCGATAGACTCCTTCACTCACCCCGTGCCCCAAACCTCCGATGCTACCCCCACTACCCGGTGAGGGGAATGGCGAATCTGAGGAGCTGGGGCTGTCTAGGACGGGAGACTGGGAGCAGACACCATTGGAGGTGCCTGTTCCTGGACTGTCCAGCTTACACAGCTTTGGGACGTCTTCAGAGTGCGTGGGTGCCAGGATGGGACAGTGGGGACTATTAGGGGAATAGACAGATTTAATGTCAAGGGAGAAAGAGCGCTTGAGTCGGTTAGTGTCCATGATCCTCTCCGCGGAGAGGTGCAGGCCGTTGAAGCCTTGCTGGAGGGAGGTGGGTGACGGCAGCTTGGGCTCTGGTGGAATCTGCGGCTCTGCCACAGATGAGTCATAGTTGCTGTGGTGACCGTTCATCTCGAAACACGTGCTGATGCCATTAACCTCTGAGTTTTGCTTTGTGCTGCTCTCAGAGATCTTGTCATCAGAGTTTGAAGCTAACGCTTGGAGTAACCGCAGGCCCTTCTCAAACTCCAGCAGCTGACCGAGGAAGTTGAAGTTGGGAGATATGGACGGTCTTCGGTCCTTTACAAACCTGTCGGTGAAAAACAATTAAAAGAAAAAATGATTAGAATACATTTAGAAAAGAATAAATCTGGTACAAAGTAGGAGTTTTAAAGGTTCAGTGTATGTGGTTTTAGTGGCATCTAATGGTGAAGTTACAGATTGTCACCAACTGGATAACCCTCGCTGAACCCTGCTATGGCGGCTGCTAAAAACAGCCGCCTCTAGAGTCAGTGTTTGGCTGGTTCATTCCGGGCTACTCTAGAAACATGGCAGTGCAACATGGCGAACTCCATGGAAAGGAGATATGAACAGCTCATTCTTAGAAAACAAAAACACTATGATTCTTATTTTCAGGTGACTACACACTAGTGAAACCACAGTTATGAATAATATATTCCATTTGTGCAGATAGATCCCCCTGAATCTTACACACTGGACCTTTAATAAAGCTACTTCTGTAATTAGGATGAATACTGTCTGTAAGAAAAAGCTTTTCAGATTGTGTCTGAACTAGGTGTGGGGTGTGAACAATTTCCTGATGCACAATACATAATCCTGTGCCAGTGTTGTCCAGACAAGGCAAAACAGAGCCTTTTGTACAAAGTCTGTTTCCTGGCAGCCATCTAACATTATCTTTTCTCACGACTGGGGGGAGGATAAGAAAATCGTCTAGCGTTTCCTTCAACAGTAAGTTGCCTTTTTACAGGCCCTGACACCTTAGCTCAGCTGGTGGTGGGTGGGAGGAGCAAGCGTACCTGTAGGCGTCGTCTGATGACAAGCCCATTGTCTTCATGATGTATGCAATGGCGATGGTCGCTGAACGTGAGATTCCAGCCAGGCAGTGCACAATGACTCTGCAGTTTGACACCTTAGCTTTGTCTGTTAGGGAAAAACGAACAGGTATGAATACACATGACGATACACAAACACACATAACACCGCTGATCCCTGACAGGACTCATCTTTAGCGTAAAAATCTCTGGAGACAATCAAAGCCTACTGAAAGCAAACTGACATTTCCTGTGAGAATACATAGGGTCACCTGAACGGATGTGTTGTATCTGCGGCTATTGTTACCTGTGCTGCACGTGAGTGTTTTTCACTGTGACAATGTGCGGATGTGTGGTATTGAATGTCGTGGCATTCTTTAACACATAACTTGAGATGGACTTGAGGGCGGTTTGTATGCTGTACTACTGATGTGCTGTTACATTCATTTCCTTACTCTTACCAATGAATTCATTTGTTTTGTCCAGCCAGGGAAGCAATTTCTCACAGTAGTTGTCATTAACTGGGATGCGCATGAAGTGGCTCTCGCTGATGAAGTCTGGCTTTGGGCAGGTGTTACTGGCATTCAGCACATAGGTGATACCATTCTGAGCCATCAGATCCTACAGAGAGGAAGATAAAAAAGAACGAAGGTCATGTTTTATTGCGAGGAAACAAAAACAAGTCTGCCACCACTGTGAAGGAAGAAAAATAGATCAAAATAATGACATCTTATCTTAAAATATTATTTTGAGAAAGTTTCTCATTTTACGATACTAACTTATATGATGTTTTTTCATCAGAGTGATGAATCATCAATCCATGACACTAACCTTGTTGAGGACATCTTTCTGTGATCCTAGGTAGAGGTGTGGCAGGATGCGAGTGGGCCCTACGTTTGCCACAGGCAAGCAGGGCTGGGACAAGCTCATAGGCAGAGCAGTGGCAGGCTTCCCTTCACACAGGCCGGGGAAACAAGAGGAGAATGCAGCAAAGCCTCCTACGGAGAAAGAAGAGGAGGAGAGTGTGGCTTAGTTAATGGTTTTCCACTGAGCGTTCATACAGTACAGCATGCTGGGAACTTTGCACAGATTCCTATGAACTGAACAAGAGAGCTGAAAAAAAAACAACAACACTGCTCCCTCATTAGCAGAGCAGACAGACGTGGTATTGACTTTCAGAGGTGAATCTGGGCTACAATGTCTGGGTCCTGCTTAGTGCAACAGGAGCAAAAAAAAAAAGAGGCTCTGTGTGCTTCTGTGTACGAGTTAGGTTAACTGCTGGGCGGCCAGGAATGTGTGTGTCTGGCCCTTTAAGAGGCAGGCGGCTCCACTTTTGGCATATGTGTATATGTGTGTGTGTGTGTGTGTGTGGCTCTGTTTCCTGCATGAGCTCATGTCCTGTAGCAGTGCATTGCGTCAGGCTGAGGGAATGAGAGAGGCCACAGGTGCAGGGCCAGGACAGAGGCCCAGTAACATCCCCCTGACAACCACACAGCGCACACGCACGCACGCATGCACGTCCATACAACCGCGCACATTCACAATACTCTCCTGAACTGCGTGTGCTGCAGAAAGACACATGCTTACGGTCGACATATGCTTAATATTCACTCTCGCTGTTTTTAATTCTCCCTCAAATACCCACACTCATCATTACTCTGCATTACCGCGGTTGTGTAACTACAGGGTGGGGGCCAAAGAGAGGAGGCGGAGGAGGAGGGGTTGAGGTGTATTGAAGACCTTGCTGAGTGTGAAGAAGGGAGTGGAATGCCTCAAGGAAACCCTGAGCCTTAGAAAGGAGATTAAAGGAGCCTAATCTGGGTTCAGCCCTGCTGCCTTACCCAATCTGGGACATAGCGCGCACACACACACACACACACACACACACACACACACACACACACACACACACACACACACACTCGGTCACAGAGTGAGAGTGAGTGAGACATGACATCACTGCTCTAAAGTAGCACACACAGCACAGTGCAGGCAGAACTTTGCCTTCCGTTGTAACACACACCCAGCTGCACTACTCATGTAGCAACTGTTGGCACACAGAGCACACAGTGTCAGCATTAGCACATATGTGTAGTCAACACACAAAGAAGAATAAGGGTGCAGAAGCAGGTCATGCGTGCAAATAGTCTGAGGACGCAGTATAACGGAGAAACGCAGCTTTTTGGGAAGTCCACAGCAGGTTGGGTGCATCCTCAGTGCTATTCCGGGCGCGCTGTCCCTTTAAGAGCAAAGTGAAGAAGGCCTGTCTGTTTCCAGCTATTAATGGCAACCGGCGGAGCAATGACATCAGCGCTCCACATGGGGGGTGAAGTGGAGCGATGGAGGGAAAGGGTAGATGGATGGATACAGAAAGAGCGATCAGATAACTCCGATAACAAGAAACAGGAGGGAGTGCTGTGCTAGCAGGACTCTGTTATCTAACCTATTTGGCCTCTATAGTATAGAATAAACAGATATTTGCAGTTCACAAAGTGGCCTTAGTGCAGTTCCATCAGAGTGTCTTTCTAGTAGGAGTGTAAGAAAATATCAAAACACTTGAGGATCATAATGTTAGGTTTTGTGACACTGTATCAATTTTCAAAGTCGCTGAATCGATTTTTAAGTAATAGTTTACATGCAAAGATTTGTGGCAGACAGTATCACCAGGCTATCGCTAATGCACAAGCCTATTATATATTGACCCTTTGGGCAGTGCTACTGTGTCAGTAATTGACAAAACAGATGGAGAATGGATAGTTCTTTGAAAAGTTTCTTCCTGCTTTCTCTGTTCCCATGCTGCTGGAGAGTGCGTGCACATACACACATGCAAAGATAATAAATGGTGCTACATTTAGCCACCGCCACAGGCTGTATATACTGTATCTGTGTGAGGAAGCTGTATGTTCCTGGAGACAGTTAAATCAACAGGAAAGGCCTCACGTCACACAGAAACCATTTCCCTTTCTATGCGTGGACATTGTTAGAGAGTTGTTAGAAAGACACAAGACAGGACGTACCACAGTGGAAACAGTGTGGAGAGAAAGTGCATTTGTGTGCTTAAGGGGAAGTGAACACATGAATGAAAACGCTTGTCTAAAAATATCCCTGGCCTTTGATCTTTTGTGTGCCTGGATTAATGATTACAGCCATGATTTCGGACGCTGACCTCATCGCATGTTAATAAACGCAAAACAGCAGGAAAACCGCCGCGCGAGTGTGCGACTGGGAGAGTGAGTAAGGGGTTACTGTCATTAACAGTGACTGAAGTTAGAGATAAGAGACTGGGACTGAGTGTGCCTGCCTGGTTTTTTAAGGGCTATTACATTACAGCGACATTACGTCAACACAATTACAAACACCTTCCTTGTGCTCGAAGCTTTGCACAGCCAACGCTAATGGACGTTAGTCACACAGGAGATAGCATGGTATTGTCGCCTCATCACCTGACCCCACTCTACTTAAGGTTGCCATGACGACAAGGCAGGGCAGTGATGTTGATGACAGTTGGCTCCTCGTGTCCATGGATCGTGTCCCCCTGAGTGTTGTCAAGATGAAACGCACACAAACTGAGTGTCCGAAGGGCGCAGGAACACACGCACATTTACACACACCGCGGGCAGCAAATAACCCAAAGAGACATGTCCTCACATTCTCCAACAGAAAATGATGACACATCCATCCATTCCAATCTAAGCACACCAATCATACACATAAACACACACTGTACACTCACACTGAGGTCACTGAAAATACCCTGTGACACACAGCAGCACAGCTGTCCATGAAGATGACATCAGAAAGTCAACTGGGAGAGATGAGTTCACCTTCAGCACAGCATGACAATCAGCAGACACAAACACATGTCTGTATTAAACAAACTCAGTTGAACGTACCTACAAGGGCTGCTTTTTAAACTGAGTAACTAAGTGGCTTTGTCTTTTACTTTTCAAAAGTTTGACATAGAAATATGTTCTGGGACGATACGGTTCCAAACAGACATACTCTTTAAACGTATTTTTTGTGCCGCTAGGTCACATTTTGTTCTGTGCTACGTCATGTATCTGGTACTTCTGGAAAATACACTTGGACAGGATGTGACTAACCCAATTTTGAAACACACACACACAAAAAAGGAAAAAGTTCGGATAGGCAAACACACAACCGGGAAAGAGGGCACTGTGTCGCCATCGGCAACGCTAGCCAGCAGTGACTTCCTTTTTCCTCTGCCCACTTCATCACTTATGCAACTGTTTATTTTCCCCCCTCTTTGCCCTGTCAGAGCCGAGCGCCCAGGCCTTCTTTGTTCGCTCGTAGCGAGTGGCGGTCTCACTTCTCACAAGTCATTTCCTACAAGTGACAAGTGATTTAAAAGGTCCAAGGTTATTAGTCAGGCAACATAAAAGTATATATTTAGCAGAGGATATTAGATCACATTTTGGCCATTTATGCTGCTGGGTGGATCGATACAGAATACTGAAAGATGAATGTGAGTGGAATCCCGGAGATATTGACCAGATGAACAGAGACACACAACACCTGCCTGGCTGTTGTGGTTAATGGGATCTCTGCTGTTACATCACTGCTGTTGGTACCATTGACTGCCTTGTCAATACAAGCTCACCCCCCTCCCACCTGCCTTGCCTCTGTGTTTCAGTCTCTCTGTGTTGTATTCAGTTGCCCTCTTTAACTTGTCTGTTAATGGAGAGGGGCACACACACACAGACACACACAGACACACACAGCCTGGAGGCATTGATCTGCCTGAATGACTACCCCGCACCCCTCCATCGCTCTCCTCTGTGGTTCATATCGGGGGAGACATGACGCCATCCTCTGTGCCCCTCCAGCTGTCCCCTCCACTATGAGGGGACATTAGCATCTCAATGTGACCCCCCCCCCACACACACACACACTCCCCTCCACATCCCTTCACCCTCCAAACATGACATCATTGCACACATGTCCCACTCAGCTCCACAAAGGCCTGTGCTGCAGCCAGGAGAAGCTATAAGAGTGTGTGTGTTTAGGGGGTAGAGTGGGTGGTTGATAGGCCCGTCTGTCAGAAAAGCCTGAATTCACAGGCCATAGATGAGCTAGTAGGATGAGGTCATTGCTTTTCAAAACAGGGCGTCAGGTTTACAGTGTGACGGCTGGGGAATAAGTGTATGATTACCACGTCATCCTGGCTGATGGTTAAACTGTTTATTGTTCCTCTATCTCAGTGGACAGATAGCGGCAATATGTCATTTTAATCAACTGCTGTTTCAGCACTATCTGTTATTGCATTACTGTATGGGGATGTAAACCCTTCTTCTGTAATCTACACTGCATTCACAAGTCTATTTCCACAGAGACATGATAAAGTGTTGAACTGCCTCAAAATAACCTGTGACAGAAACTATTCTATTTTTGAATGCTGACAATAAATGTGTGAGTTTTTCCCCACAGCTACCAAATTTAACACTTCAGAGAGCAAAACCTGGCTCTTGTGCACATGTGCATAACAAGTACAAGTACAGCAGGTGTGCAAACTACTTTAAACCGGATCACTGATATTCCTGATATGCAAATGACTTCTATAGTAGGATTACAACACTCACTTTCTAATGCAATTAGAACTGAAATGCTACTGTATCCAAAGCAAATTAACTTTATGCTCACAGTATGAAGTCATTTAATAGTTCTGTAAATAAAGCACATGTTGCAAAATGCATGAAGGTGCATAAAAAAGGCTTTCTCCTCAGTGCCATTGCCTCATCTCTCTGTGTGAAAGGTGTTATGTTAAACACCTGCAGTGCACACTGCACACATATTGATAACATAATCTCCACAAGACACCATTCTGCGGAGAGAGAAAGCCAGCAAGAGAGAGAGAAAGCAAAGAACAGGGGAGATGAAAGAGAAAGAGAAAGACTCTTTGTGATAGTTTTACATCTCAATGACCACAGGCTGAGAGAGCATGAGCACTATGTCATACCGCGGGTCACGGCTCTCATTCTTTCCCCCTTTAGCCCTTTTTTTCTCTCCTCACTTTCCTCTTCATTGCTTCTCGCCTTCATGATGTCATCCCCTTAATCCCCCTGTCTTCCAATTCTGTTCTCATAAACACATTAACTGAGCAAACAAAAAGGTGGGAAAACAATTAACATGTTGTCTGGATCTCCGCGATGTACTAGTTTAGCCTGCTGTAGCAGTAAATCTCACAATTGATTTGGTACACGTCCTTAAAATTCACTTCACATCTAGCTTTCATTTGCAGCACGCCTGGACTGGAATACCTCAATACCTGGGAGCCCGCTGTGCCTTTGTGCTCATCTGCAGTGCACAAACTGTTACCAAAGGCTTCCCCTAGTACAGTTCTTAACCTGTATTCATCATTGGTGTATTTTACAGGAAAACCCCCTATGTAGCATCTGCTTAATCCACAAAAAACATAAACCATGTTCATGTAGCCTCCACTTTGCAGCCTCTGGACACAAAGGCCTACATCCTCAGCACCTTACATGCCAAACCTTATTAATACCTTATTAACCCCCCCCCCCCCACACACACACACACACAAAGACACACACATGCCTTCTCTTCTGCATCCAGGTGAATACACACCTCGTAGCTCTCTTCCCTCCTTCATTCGGCGGACCCTGATCTTCAGCCTCATGTCTGACTCCTGCAAGTCTGGCCAAAAACAGTCCTCCGCTGGGGCAATCACCACATCCAGAGGCATCCCCCAGAACACACTCTTTCTCATGCACACACGCACACAGAAGCAAACGTTCTGGTGCTCCTTCCTTCAGGGATGGAGCGATCAGTGCCCTCCTCTTTGCCTCACGAAAAATGTCAGAACAAAAATCCCAGAAGTGTTCTCCTTAGGGGTCTGATTGAAGTAAGCCCCCCAAAAAATCCCAAGTAGACAAAAACTCCGGCTGGAGTCCACTGGTCAAGTCAGCTGTTTTAATGTCCAAACCCTTGTAGAATTGGACGAACAAGAAAAAGGCAACACTAGTCCAAAATGTCTGTGGACAAGCTCCTCAGAAGCCAATCAGAAGTCCACCTATGGCCAAAATCCCTTGCGCATGGAGTGACCGCAAAAATTCCTAAAATGCTTCTGCGTCAATATTTAGTACTTCTGTGGTTTGTGAAGAATGGTCACCACAGAAAGAGCCAGAGGAACAACAAAAGTCAACAGTGTGTCGCGGCTGAACGTATACAGCAGCTGTAATCTGCCTGCAGCTGGTTTACAGAGCGTCTGTGTGTCTCTCTGAGCGCTCTCTCTGTCTCTATGAGTCCACGGTTAGAAGAGCAGCCCACTATTGTTGTGCTGCTCCACTCTCCCCGTCTCTCATTCGCTCAGTTGTTGGCTTACACTCCTCCCTCAACCCTCCCTCCTCCCCTCTCTCTCTCTCTCTCTCTCTCTCTCTCTCTGTGCAAAGAGGATGACGGAGCTGCACTCTCTCCTCGAGCTCTGGGGGTGAATGAGCTCACTTGCCGTGAGCTCAGACTCAACCCTCCCTCCCTCCCTCCCTCCCCAGCACCCTCCCTCTCTTGTGGAGCCAGCGCTCCGTCATAGCTAATGTCTAAGGCATGTAACCACATTCCTTACTCACCCAACAAATATGCGGCCACCTCAAGGGGCTAGCTGTAGAGCAGGCCTCGATCAGAAATGGATGCAGGCTAAGACACAGCTATCAGGCAGATATATATACACTTCTTTGAGACTGAATGGTCTTTGTGTAAAGAGGAGCGGAAAATGCTTAATGTTAAAGATGAAGTTTGCATGTTTTATGAGAGTTCAAATGTTCAAAGCAATAATAAATATATAAGATGCAGAATTAAACTTCTCAAGATACAGTTTGGGTTGTGTATTTTCTAAAGCTGTACTGCACATTATTTGAGAAGAGGTTAAATACCTATTAGGTTTATTACCTTAAATGTACTGTAGTGTCTAAGCACATTACATTTACTGCAGGGGGATTAAGACTGTGTCAGTGTGTTGAAAGCTGATTTGTCTCTGAAGGTAGGGGAATGTGTGTGACTTCACCACGTTTCCTGCACTGGTTCATGTCTAGGGCGCCTGTTTGGACACTGTGTTCTTGTCTTTGAGGAAGAAGAGGTGAGGAGAGGAGAGGAGAGGAGAGGAGAGGAGAGGAGAGGAAGAGGAAGAGGAAGAGGAAGAGGAAGA
>JAPQRN010000022.1:5788453-5802006 GCA_037367275.1 Coranthus polyacanthus
ACACACACACACACACACACACACACACACAGACACACACACACACACACACAGACACACACAGACACACACACACACACACACACACACACACACACACACACCTTCAAAAAACACGCACACACACAATTGTCACGCCCTCTGCTCCGAGACTCACAAAAGCAGTCAGTCAGTCAAACATCACACTGCAACAAACCCTGCTGCCCCTCCACATTATGACATTTCCTTCCAGTGTTGCATCATGGGTAACATTTCGGATGCACCTGGGATGCTGCTCGGCTCGTACGGCGTCGAGCTCGTGATGACGACGGTAAGTTTAAAGCCTCTGTCAACAGCAGTGGAGGGAGTACTCGGATCAAGGTTTACTTCAGTAAAAGTACAAATACAGCAGCATGGAAAAAAAATACCCCATTACATATAAAGTGGCTCCTTTTAAATCTGATCATAAAACATACTTTTATCGCATCCCCTTCCCTGATTTCACCAGCTTTCTGTTTTTTGTCATTTTTATTTTTTTATGTAGCTTGGTTTGTACTTTTTTATTGTTGTGTTGTTTTTGTATTTCTGTGTTGCTATGTGACTATGTAACTTTGTTTTTGTGTTACATAAGTAAAGATATTATTATTAGTAGTAGTTTCAGTAAAAGCACTAGTTTGATGTATTGTTATATATTATATGATATGATTAGATTACTAATACTTAATATCGGTGTTGTTGCAGCATGTTAATGTTGTAGCAGCTGGAGGCGGAGGTAGTTTGAATGACTTTATGTCCAGTTTTCTATCCAGACACCAGATAAATCTGAGGACTCGCCGCATGATTAATGGAAAGAGGAAAAAAAACACAGTTATGACAAACAAATCTGTCTCCTAAATCTTTGATTTTAGGTCGACATATTTAATGATTTGAATATGTATTGAAATGAAACCATGTGAAAAATCACTATTTGGTGGAAGCGTTGACAACACATAGACATCTGAAACGTGAACTTCGTGCTGCTTTTTGTCAAGATGTCAGACATCAAAAAGGTTGGAAACCACTGTTTGAACCTTTCACGACGTGTTGGACCTCACCTGAAAAGTAACTAAAGCTGTCGAATAAATGTAGTGGAGTAAAAAGTACAACATTTGCCTCTGTGATGTGGTGAAGTAGAAGCTGGAAAAAATGGAAATACTCATGCAAAGACCAAATACCTCAAATCTGTACGTAGGTGCAGTACTTTACACACATGTGCTCACTTACTTCCCACCCCTGTTGATGATCTACTTATAATTCATTTAGTCATTTCCTGCAATTCCCAGAATGCTTTTTGACAACCACCGGAGGATGGGGATGACCTTGCCTATTGTTTTGTGAAAATGGTGCAAAAACAGAGAAGCAGCGAGGGACATCGCATAAGGCAACAGACGATGCTCCTTTCATCCGTTATTTCATATACAACAACAATGATGATGGTTTTTTAACATTACTGAAGAATGGATTAAAGGTCTAATTGATAAATTAAATCTCTGGTCAACAGGAGATAATCACTAACATGACAAATAGTCAAGTTAAATGTGTATGCAGGTGGGTGACAGGTCTACGTATACATCAACGTAAAGTGTTGTCCCGACCAGGACAGCTTCAAACGTCTGGACTCTGGATCAACACCAGTTCTCCCAAAAGGTATTCCCTCATCGTTTTGATGACAGAGGCGGAGAGCACGTCGGTCGAAGAGTCGAAGCATATTGTTCCCATCGTTTTCATCAAACGCGAGCCCTCCTTGCCCTTTGGATGGGGGTCGAGGAGACCATTCCCAACTCCAGAACTCCAAATTTCCAGACCTGAGCCTCACCAAAAACCTCAAACGGGAAACTGCGACGGGATCATATTGATTCAACATATTGATTCCTGAACTTTGTTGAAGATAAAGCGCTAGTATTGTGTTGTTTTAAAAATGATGAACTTACCTCTGAGTGACACCATTTTATACGGAATTTGGCGTAAAAGTTGCCAGCAGTTTCTAGAATAAACAAAAATGTTCATCTCACTAAAGCACATACCTATAAATAGTAAAGCATGTGGTGTTCTCTCTGTTTTTTTTCCCCCCCTGGAGCTGCAGGCTATTTTGACTCTAGAAAAACTGCAATCAGGCCATAACATGTTTAACAAAAACTCTTTGTACGGTTGCTGAAAGGATCCTCAGATGCCTCTCAGTGTCGGTGTTCTCTGTGTCACATTCACCTAAACTCTCCCAAGTTTTCAACCCAGTTCTCACCTGCTTTTGGTGACGGCCGGCTTCGTATTCATCATCACAACCCGAACTCTCTGCAGCCTTCGAGAGAGTCTCTGAAACTTCCAAAAGGGTTGAACGAACCGAACCTTTTGAAGTCCGGGATGAGGCTGTGATGATGGTTGTGATTTATAGGCGTGCCGCTGAAACATTACAGCCACAGCATTGCATCACAGAGAAGCATTGTTACGGTTTCTCTACTGTTTCCCCTTCACGTACCGTCCCAACCCAGTTTAGGAAGTGCTATTAGTCAGCCAGATCTTTTTTTTTTTTTTCTTTTTTTTTTCCCCAGAACCACAGTGGGAGTGAGAGGATGGGAGGAGGAGGGGGGGAGGAGGAGGAGAGAGGAAGAGGAAGATAAACATCACATAGGAGGGTCGGAGGAGTGGAAAAATTGGGAGGGCTCAGTGTCCAGCTTCTCCGACGAACAGCAACCTATCGAAGGTAAGAAGAAAACCAGGGCCCTGTGCGAATAGATTCACATGGATCGGTGACAGTCGGTTCACTTACGCAACCGACAAATAGGGCAGAAAAGGCAGGTCTGAGGCTGTGTTTTATACTGAAGAGGGATAGAGAGGAGACGGCACTGATATGGGGTGAGCGTTACATAACGCGCGACGGAGATGACACGCTCGTGGTTTTTTTTTTTTCAATTTCGCCCCTTGTTTTAGAGCAAAACGTCGCTTTCTAATCGTCGTTGTTTGCGGTAGATTAATAGGATATAAAGCTGTCGAGTGGCATTTCTTCTTTTTTTTTTTTTTTTTTTTACATGAAGCTGAGCCGTACATATGCAGGCGCTGAGCAACATCAGTCGCATTTTTTCTGCTTTCTGTCGTCGTCCGCGCAAAGACGGGCGTCATTTTTTAAAGATTAGAAACAACATCCACCAAGCAGCAGGAGTGTTGTGGTAGCCTATTCTCTTTTTATAATAATTGTACATAATGGTGGACGGGCAAAAAACAAAGCATCCATGTTCAATAGAAATGCATCGCCGTGCATGTCGGCCGTTCTTCTGAGATGATATACTGACGGGTTTGTGTTTGAACATCCAGCTCCGGGTTTGTGAATGTGTCGGTTTTACGTGGATAATCGGGACTCCTCGTGATCGTCGAGCGGGCGATGCATCAGCTGCACGCGCGCTCCCGAGCGAGCCGCGGTCGCTGTCCTTCAGCACCGCGTGGACGCGCGTAGGGCACAGAGGAGGAGAGAGGAGAGGAGAGAGGAGGAGAGGAGAGGAGAGGAGAGGAGAGGAGAGGAGAGGAAACAAAACTACAGAGAAGGGAGGTGTAGAGAAAAAATGAAATGAAAGCAGACAAAAGAGGAAGGGAAGACGAGAGGTGATGAGAACGCCAAACAGGCTCGTGGTCGGCAGCCATCATCCATTTGACAGGCCACAGACTTCTGGTACTTTACTATGGAATGACAAACATGTAGGCCACAAGTCCAGCAATGGAAACAAAGCAGTACAGGACTTAACATAACCGCTGGAGGAGACTGAATGTTAACTAAAAGTTAATTCATTATTATGCAAATACAGAGGTTTTCAGTGGGATTCAGCAGAATGTTGTCTTTTTTTTTGCTCACTATGCCTCAGACTACATCCATTAATAAAATGTTTTCAGAAAATATGGAAATCACAGGCCAACTCATTTGCCCTTATTTCGTGGTTATTTGTGTTGATGTAAATCGGGTGTAAATCGAAATGCTTTTAATGTTGATGCTAGCGCACAACAACATGTAACTGTCACACACATGTCAGGGGGGTGAAGATGTGTTAAAATTGTGGAAAATATGCAGAATTATGTAGCTGCAAATTCCATGTGAGTCTGACCATAAGCATATTAAAAATATCTCTCTTCCTATTAATGCTAATCACTGTCTTCCTATTAAGAAACAGTACAGAAAAAATTGCAGCCTCTGCAATAACAAAACCTGTCAATTGTCTGTCCTGACCGTCTGTTCAACCTCAGCTTATGACATTATGCTGCGGCGAATGCATTCAAACTAGGTCAGATGGGCTTCAGTCGTCACACAGTGAGCCTCACTCCAGAAGAAAAAGAAAAAAAGCAAAATGAGCAAATAAGCTTATACAAGATGTCTAGTTAGGGGGCCAGCTGCATGCTGACTGACTGACCTCATCTCATCACTGTATAGCCCTGTATGACCACACACGGGTGAGAACAGCCTTACGTCACCCCCTGTTCAACTATGGGTCACTGAGAGAGGGAGCGAGAGGAAATAGGTCACTTGATGATGTGCTTTGTAAAAAATGCAGACAATGGTTATGAGAGGGTGTCAAACCGCGGACAAAGGCACACGCATGCGTTCGCTGGCACACATCACCATGATCACAATTCTGATCGCTTATATGTGCACCCACACGCTGTAGTTTTTTCATACGCGGATGGTTTTCAGCAAGTGTGTGGCTTTGGGTCACAGCGCTTCAAAAGACCCCGGTTTCAATCCACGCCTCAGTTTGGTTGTTCTGTCTGTGTGGCTCGAAGCCATAAACCTTTTGAACCACAGAACTTTCTGAACACCTGCAAACACACAGCGGCGGAAGCCAACAACAACAAAACAAAAAAAAAAACAAAAAAAAAAGCAGCTGCTTAAGTTAGGTTTGAACAGTCAGCCTGCTTTGAGTTCCTAAAGCAAACAGCATGCCCCTGGTGTCTTTCAGCCCCTCGCCTCCTCCTCCTCCTCCTCCTCCTCCTCTAGTCCTCAGCAGGGTAACAGGCCTCAGAATAGTAGGTGTGTTAATTAGAGGATTACAGCCAAAATGATATAAATGACAGCAAGGCCTTTTTATTGACTGCACATGTGCGCCTTGCTGCGACAGAAATAGGTAGGATGGTCACTCTGGGCGCCCCCCTCCTCTGATTTCATCTCTTTGATTTAGGTTGTGTTTTTATGGTAGAGGGGCTTGTTACCGGGACAACGTGTGGTTTACACACACAGAGAGAATAATCAAAACAGACATGGGCAGGACTGGAGATGAGTAAGAGAAGACAGACGGAGTGTAAAGTCTAGGGCTTTGGAGACCAGAAGAGCATGGCACTGCCTCTCGGAGGTGGAGGCCGCAAGGCGTGTTGTGAACGGTGCAGACAGCAACGTGCGTTTATGTGCTTTTAATTTCCGTTTCACAGCTCCCAACCGACTGCCCTTTGATGACAAAATATTAAAACGGCTGGAAGTTCAATTATTAACAATCAATATGTATGCGCACACAGTTCTTTCGTTGTTTTCTTTTAACTTCCTTCCTTCCATCACAATCATCTTGTTCTTTCATAATGAAAACACTGCAGACGCCGTTACTTAGTTTTCATTTATTTTTCTGTGTCACGAAAAACACGTCATGAAGTCAAACAGCTTGTCGGTGACCCATTAATTCTGTCAGACTTGTATTAACTTATAACTAGCCTCTAAAACCACCTCTTCCTCCAATTAACAATTACTGTCAGTGTCAATTAATTGGCCGATAATATTTTCGATTAATTCAGTGGTCTATAAAATGTCAGAAAATGGTGAAAAGGTGTTTCAGAATCCAACCGTAACATCCTCAAAGGTCTTGTTTGTTCACAACCCAAAGATATTCAGTTTACTGTCACAGAGGAGGAAAAAAAATCTTCAATTTAATATTTAATAAAAGATCTTAAATAATCACATTTAAGAAGATGGAATCTGAGAATTTTGACCTATTTTTCCTTTTTTTTTTAATTTACTCAAACCCATTATCAAAATAGTTGCCGATTAGTTGTCAAGGAGTCGACAAGTAATTCATTAATCGGTAAATTGTTGCAGCTCTACAGGTGATCACGACTCTGTTAATCTCAACATTATCAATAAATACATTCAAAAGTAACTAATTCATAAGTCTAATAGTAATAATCATCCTTATTTAAAGAAGTCAACAAAGTATTAATGAAATACATATTTCATAGTGGCTAAAATATGGTATTTATAAAACTAATTCACACTGTTTGAAAAGATAATAATAAAACAAGCTTATAATAATGCATAATGTAAAATAAAAATAGATATAAATACTTTAATATCTTTCATCGGTGCCCGCTCCCCCTTTACTCCACATTGAGACAGGCAGTGACAGGAGCGTCATCCTACACCACAGATCATCTGTCAGGATATCACGGGAATGAGAGACGTCATTCTCCGGATAGGGTAGGTTAGGGTGATGAGGACTCGGAGTTAATTTGTGTGTGTGTTCATCTTGTGTGTGTGAGGAGGTGTGGATGAGCGGCGCAAGGTGAGAGGAAGACACAGACACTGCTGAGGGGGGTTTTTGGACGAGGGTACACAGCTATTTGCTCCAATAAACACAAACATATGAGGCCACGCACAAGTGTGTGTGTGTCTCTGTATGTGTGTGTGTGTGTGTGTGTTGATAATGCTGGTTGTCAGGGGATCAGTAACGAGGCTGCTCTTGCAGTGATGTAATGCCTACAGGAGAACGCAGCTGCCATGCCTGGGGGGTGAGGTAGTCACCAGGGGAGAGAGAGGGGAGGACGGATGGACGGATGGAGCAATTGACGGTGGGGGGTGGGTGTAGATTAGGTGAGTGGGGGTGCCTGAGGGGACGGGGGTATGTGGATCAGTGGGGAGATGGGAGCTGAGATGGTCCGGTCATCTCTCTGGGGGGCAGGGGGGCACATATTAGTAGCGCAGTAGGTAACTGTTTGTGTTTGTGTGTTATTTTAGCGCCAGCTGAAATGAAGAAGTACTAGAAGAGTCGAGTATCAAAGCTGGCATTGAAGGCAACTGAAAGACGTTTTTAGTTTAAGTTGTTTATTTAACACTGATGCATTCAGCTAGGAGCGATGTGGCCAAAAAAAATGAAAAGCTAGATGTTTTTTCAGCGCTCTGGACGATTCACGCTTTTCATCGATTTTGATTACAAGATAAAACACAATTCAAAAGTAGTTTTTTTCTATTAAATGCGCAATATCAACAAACAACAGCAGCACTTGCAAAGGCCTCGAGGTGCATTATTTGTGAAAAAATAAATACAATAAAGCACCAATGGGAGGAAATGACTAGAGAAACATATTCACAATGAATATATTACAATAAACAAACAGGCTGCAGTTTGAATTTTTGCTGAGGAAGAGGAAGCAGTAATCTTGATTTATGAATTTTCACATCTATTAAAAAGCAAAATCTTGACTAATCAATTGAATTAGACATATTGCTGAGACCTGCGTTCAGCCTTTTAGCATATTTCATTAAATGGGGCTAACATGTTAATGTACTTCAAGGAAAGGTATTATTTTTTTTCATTTCAGTCCCAAAACTCTGCCTATTTTAGTGTGTAAAGCTTTGAGAGGCAATAATGACAAACAGAAAGACTGAAGAGGTGGAGATGAGTGAAAAAGCAAAAGTGGATGACAGGAAGTGGAGATCTGTGCACGAGATTAAAGGAGCACTTCGGTCGTGTGGGTGCTTGTGCATGAGGTAGTTACATTTATATCTGTGCAGCCAGGAGGGAGGCTTGCTAGTGTCAGTCATGCAGCAGACCCCCTGCCCTCCAAACAACTTAACCCCCCTGGTGGAGCTCAGTACCCTGGGCTACTGCACCAGTAACTCTATCTCACTGGCAAGAAATGAGTTTACACGCACGGATATGTACACTCGAGGAAGCACATATACAAAAACACACATACACAAAGGGGACAGGAGGGTGAACTATCAAACACATCGAGGGGGGTTTTCAAGACCAGACGGGCCGTCATAAACCAGATGAACTACTTAAAAATCCCAGTTGGAGATGTTCAGCAGTGTGTATGCGTGTGTGTGCGTGGCCATTAAGCCTCAGTTTGAACTGCTGGCCACTACCGGCATGCGCTTACAGTATGCTTGCATGCATAAAAAGCCGGCATTCGCTTTGTGCAAAAGTTTGAGCATATAAAGTGATTGTTAATTTTAGCCAAGAGTGAGATGGCTCACAGCTGTTTTCTTACAGTGCATAGAGATGGGAAGTGCATGTGTTTCTGCATAAGTAGGAGAAAAGAAAAAAAGACTGAGTGTGTGCAGGGATCACGCGTGTGTGTGTGTGTGCATAACAGAGAGTGTACACTTTCCTGGTCTGATTTCCCCTGAGGTGAGTTTGTCTACAAAGGTTCACTCAAGCAGAATGGATGGTTATTTCATTCAAAATGCTAATGGCCGGCGCTCGGATGCAACGGGCTTCTGTGCAGCACTCGAAGGCAATAACACAGTAAGGCAAATGCTCTCTCTCATGCAGAGGTGGGAAGTAACGGAGTACAAGTACTTATGTTACTGTACTTATTCTACCAAAGTACAGTAGCAAAGAGTTTTCAGGTATTTGTACTTTTAGTATTTATTTTTCTGGCAGCTTTTTTACTTTTACTTCCTTTCATTTTCAAAACAACTGTAGTTTTAATTTATTTTGCATCATTGCCAAGACCAATTTCAACTTAACACTCGGCAAAAACATAGATTTCCAGACACTTGAAATACACGTTCACAGTCAGAAACGCACCACGACACAGCAATATACTGAGAACATTGCTGTGCACGGTGTGTTTCTGACTCTGTGTATTTCAAGGGTCCGGTAATCTAGACTTTCACCCTGTGTACATGGATGGGACAACAGTACATAGAAAACATGATCCCTTGGGTGTCCATTGGTGCATATCACAAAATGATAAATGCGATGAAAAAAAAAAAAATGAAAATGTGATGAAACGGAGACTGGAACACAGACAAAAGGCTTCATGTTTCAAATTCTTTTGCAAAAACAAACTGATTTGCACATTGGAGCAAAGTTAATTATTTTCAGAGTATGTGTATTTGTTTAATTTTATTCGAAGTTGCATGGTTTAATAGTCTTCAGAGTATATTATTATATCAGCCAGCTTTTGCACAGAAATAGCCCATAGAAATATCTTTCAAATGGCTACGTTTTGCTTTTATACTTTATACTAGAGCCTGTACTTTTTCACTTTTACTTGATATACATTGCGTCAGTACTTCTACTTTGTGTCTGTACGTCTACTTGAGTAAAGAGCATATGTATGTGTGGTTGCGCCATCTCTCTCACGTAGGGCCTCCCTACAACACGTGGTACCAGTGTATAGTGCATTGCTCCGACAAAGGGGAGCTGACAGCGGATCAGTTCGGTTTTAATGAGCTTAAACCACAGCTACATGCAGACTGACAGGCAGGTCTCAGATCAGTTCATTGTTAATTAGCTCCTATCAGCGCAGCAGGCAGGCTGACACACTCGCTGTCCTCTCAACAGAGCTGGAAGCCACGCCATCTGTTCCTCTGCTGGTTACACACAGAGACTCTCCTCAGTGTCTCTAGTGTCTACCAGCTCCTTGTCTACCGTCTCAGACTTTAAATCTGAGGTATGATCAATTTTCTGTGGTATGCTTTTGCACAACATCTCCTATTATCTCATCAGCACATGCAGCATGAGTCATAGCTTATAAAAGGCGTAAAATTGGTTAAAAGTGCATTTTTCCAGTGACCTCAAATGCATATCAGTGCTTGAGGAAAGAAGCTTTTTTTTTTTCTAAATATTTTTTTCCACAAGAGCCTTGTGTTACAGAGAGATGATCTAGTTGGGAAAACCCAACCAAGTCATTGAAGAAAAATTCTAAAATATTCTAAAACCAGATTATTGCAGTACATGGATGCAGATATAAACGATTCCAAATTCCAATCCCTGAAGTCTTTAAAAGTATTGAACGTGATTTACGAATGTCATAAAATGTCTAATTATAAGGTTGTAATGAAGATATTAAGTACGCTGCCTCATGTTTGCAAACTGTGAACAGAGGAAAGAAGAACAACAAGCTAGCAACATGGGGAAATGTCTAAAGGAATTTAGCTCCAAAATTAAAAATAAGTAAGAATAGTTAGAACGATATTGAGGCAACTTGCAAAATCGCTCATTTTCTTTGACTATGAAAATGGTGACACATGCCACACTTCTGTTAATGTTCATTTGTTCTGCTGAGGAAACTATTAGAACCTTCATTTAATCGTGGAATATATTGAGGTGAGGCCTCATTCGAAAAATAACCAAGAAAAATACAGAAAACAGCGGTGAAAAAAAGAACTAGACTTTGTTGAGGTTTTAGAAAGATCACGTTAAAGTCTTTTTAAAAATGTGCATCAACCTTGACTGCAGCAGAAGAAAGGTGTAACCCCCGGAAAGTGTCTTGGGTCGGTGTCGGTGCCTTTGCGGGACCTGAAGGCTTTGTGTGTGTTTCTGTGTGTGTCCGTGTGAATGTGTCACATCCACAACGCGGCAGTGACATCACTCAGCCACAGAAGAACAATAGAGAAGGAATGACGCAATGCCGCGAGAGGAACTGGGCAAGCTGTCTCTGCGCGCGCCTTGCCAACGCCTGCATATTGCGCTCAAATGATTTTTAAAGCTGCTTGCGGGACTCTAATTTTTTTAGACTGGAAATATAAATACACAAGCACACACTCATTTGTAAACATACATGTTCAGGTCCCTAGGCGTCTCCCTCTTTCACTCTGGGGAGCCCATATGTTAGTTTATCTGAAAGCGGAAACAGTTACACAACAGATGAGGAAGTGGCTTTTCTGCCTTTATCTCTGCATGTGTGTGTGTATCTGTTTGTGTGTTCACAGAGGGGGGGGGCGGGGATATCAGAGAGGACGAGTATATTGCATTCCTCAATAAAAGAAATGCAAACTGTTGCATTCCTCAATATGGGGTCTTGGGTTTGCCTGGAGCTCCAAAATTAGAATGTTGCTGTGGCGATGGAAAATCTCCCGTCTTTATCAGGAAGCAGTGGCAGCTCCAGAGGTTCAGCCCAAAGTTTGTGTGTGGTCAGCATGTATTTACGGTAATAAGACCTCTGTTACAAGTCTGTGTACATACCAGGAAAAGTGTTAAACCACTGAGGATTGAAACTCTCGGCACTGCTACAGGCAACTAGTCTACTCCTCTGCCTGGAAATAAACCCTTATGTTTGTCAAAAAATAACGAGGAAACTAGAATTGAAATGGATTTTCTCAAACAGTCACATACTGCATAACAGTGACAAGAAATACAACCTCACCCACAAAGTGATTAAAGCAATTTAGAAAAAAAATCCAAAAACAACCTAGGTGTACAAGGAAGCAGCGCTGTGGTATGCAGAGATAAAGTGCATTAAAGACTGCACAGCGATAAACAGGAATCCACCATTGTTCCCGGGAATGACGCCATGACAGGAGCGGCAGTGGGCAGTCCGAGCATGAATGGAATCTAGTGGATGCAGGCCAGCCGTGGTTAGGATAAACTAGCTTAATTGTTAGCTACTTCTTTCCCCCTTCTTCTGCCTTCGGAAATTTCCACTCCACATGTGTGTGAGAGCCATGTGGGTAAATGTAGCAGCAGCAAAGCGATGGCACGGCTACAGTACCGGACTACAGAACACTTGGCCCGAACTCTTGGTGAGATTGGAGTTATGAGGTGCTGACGGGGGCGTAGCATGGAGAGAGCGGCTCGGGTTAACTCGCTGTTCGACTTCAGCTCCTGTTGACCTGATGTGTTGACACTGCCTAGGTAACGGTTTAAACAAACTATTTTTATTCCATGCCGGATGAATGCATGACAGGGCTGGGTTGGGATGTTCAAAAGAGCTCTAGATAGATTTTAAAATGCAGCAGGAGCCAGAAGGTATGTACTGTGAATGGACTGTATACACAAAGCAGCTTAAACAGCTATGGTTCAAGTATTTAGGGCACTGTGGTACAAGTACTGTCCCACAGGAGCTCTACTTAGCTTTTGCATTACAACAAATGAAAACTGCATCACGAAGGAAACGGGAGCAAAGGTTATCGTGCATATCTGTGAATCTAACTTACGCCTGATACACATTTAATTGGTCATTTTTCATGTTTTACAGGTGTTCATCTTGCACAAGGCACCACACGATACAGGCATATTACATGACTGCCTTGTCACAATTATTTCAGCTAACTAGGGTGACAACTCATTGATTACTTTCTCAATTAATCGATTAGAGGGTTGGTCTTTAAAATGGTGTCTATCAGGGTGTTGGTTGGTAAGATATTCAGTTTACTGCAACAGAAACCGGATAATGTTCAAATATAAGAGGCTGGAATCGGAAATGTTTGACCTTTTTTTCTGTAAAAAATTGTGCAGAAACAGTCAGTTAATTGAATAATCACTGCAGCTCTGCAGCTAACCACAATTATGCAAAAATAACTGTGGTAATGTCTCCATTCACCTGTACTGAAACAGCTGGATGTAACTAATGTCATATTTCTACACTGTTTCCATATCATTTTCCAACATTTGAGATTTAACTTGTGCACTTTAAACGACGTCATCTCAAGGCGCTTCTATTGTTTGGCTTATATTATATTAGTGGCATAAAATGAACATAAATATATCATTATGTGCAATTATTTGTAAGACAATTAATCATCAACTAAGATTTCAGCCCTAGATGTCACATCTGTTTTTTTCCTAAATTATTAAGAAGAATTTTTAAAACATCTTTTATCTTATTCACATAGTATGAAAACAAAAAAACCGCATCCAATAAAGACAAAGGATCAAAGCAAAATTCCAATTACATTACACTTTTACCAGCGCATGAATTGAAATAATTACTGAACACGTTCCAACATTTGCAAGTAACTACGCAACTGAACTTTCTTGTCTGTGCTTGTAAGACTTTCTTTTAATTAAGATCAACTGATTCATGTTCAAATTCGTCACAAATCTTGTGACTTTGCGGACATAGTAGTACACACTGTTTTTTTTTCTTCTGGATGCATACAATGTGAATGTGCTATGCAGAGGACAGAAATCGGTCAACTTGCTGAAGCATGTCTAAGCTCAAATGTCATGGGTCATGTTTGTTTGCTGACATCTTGAGCCACGTCATTATCTTTATCTGCACTATTTTGTCCATCTCTTGTGTGCACGCATGTGGGAGAAAACGCCATCCTCTTTCTTTGCGTGCTAAAGCATATATGCGGTGTGTATTCGTGTGTGTGTGGCCCCTTCAAGCCAGCAAGAAGCTCTGGGTGATGAAGGAGAAGGGGGAAGAGGAGCAGGAGGCGAGCAGAGCAGCGAGATCACGTCATGGTGGAAACATTTGGCAAAGGCTCGCATAAACACTCACAACACACACATACACACACACACACACACAGACACACACTGGCCTGTTTTTGTTCTCCGTTTTTGAGGCAAGAAGGGGAAAATGACATCAAGCTCATCATGTGAGGCCAATGAGAC
>JAPQRN010000022.1:5838658-5860615 GCA_037367275.1 Coranthus polyacanthus
AAACACTGCAGCTGAGCTGATTATTTCAGCCCCAGTGTAACATTTTGATAACACTGTAGGTATCCAAAGGGGGGATGTTTTTTTAAGACACTCATTTCAAGCTGTCAGTGAGGTCTTAATGACAGAGACTCACTTACAATAATATGGTTAAAAAAAAACTCAGCAGTGCAAATAAACTGACGTCAGGGGTGCAGGCTTGGATTATTTTAGGTCCGACTGTTGTGACTCTCTCAGGTCAATAAGTGTATGATAAAGATTTAGTTTTTTTGTTTTGGGGGTGGAGGGTGGGTGGCTGGGGGTGTAATATCAAATCCTACTTCCTTAGTTTTTATCTGCACAAAAACATACAATAAGCACAAATTTCATGTCAACTGGTCAGTCCTGTCAGAGTGAGCCTGTCTTGGGTGTACAAATTAATGATCTGAATTTTGTTAAAGGGTGACGTTGTGATGATGCTAGGTACAGTGGTGCGTACCACCAGAGGAGGTACAGTGTACAGTGGTGTGTCTCGGTCTGGGTGTGGTTGTAGCGCTCACTCTACTCCTCAGCTGTGTGAGACAGTTGCTTCTCGTACAGACTGAGGACATGATGCACAAACTGGTACTGCTCACACGTCTGGATCATCCCACCCCTGAGAAACACACAGGGAAAGACAAACACAATGAGTTTATGTTTATTATGCAGGTACATTTAAGGCAACTAAGGCTATGACAGTCACGTGTACCGCCAACTATTCTTATGTTAAAGGAAGAAGCAAAATGGCAAAAGTGTAAAATATCTTGTAGCTTATTAAGAAACCGTCGTGTCGGGTAGCTTTGAGTATGTTGCTATGTCTTTAGTTTTGTTTTACAGCAGCAGACTTTTTCAAGGTCTTGTTATCCAGAGATATGCAGGATTTAAAACACATAGTCAGTTACTTTTTGATTATTTTTGTCATTTGTATTTTGCTGAGCAGAAAAAAAGTGTATTTTTAATTTCCAGTTAAATACTTTAAGAACTTGTATTTGTGTGTTTGAAATACTTCAAACAAGTGTGTGATGTTTAGCGACATCTAGTGGTGAAGTTGCAGATTGCACAAAAAAAACATGGAAGTTCCTCATTAGACCCAGCGTTTGTTTTGTCCGTTCTGGGCTTTTTAGTTAAGTGGATATTGACTCTGGTCTACATTCAAACATGGTGGGTGACGGTAATGCACCTTAACGGTGGATGCCATCTGCTGTGAACTGGAAAAAAGAAGAGGAAGTCTATTCGGTGCTACTGTAGAAACATGGCTGTGCCCGCTCCCTCTGTAGATGTAAACAACTTATTATAAGGTAACAAAAACCAAACGATTCTTCACTTTCAAATAAGACACATTCTTATTCCCAGGATTAAAATGTGAAAAAAAAAAACCTCACTCTGCAACACTTAGCCTAATCACAGTTTTTGGCAAAATGTAAGTGAATCACGTAGTGTAACTAAAACATCTCAGTCTCATCATCCTCCATACATCCAACCGTCATCTACCGCCGCACTGAATGATTCTTGAGCATATTGGGAACTATATTTTATATATATGCCGTCGATTCTCAAATAGTGGACCTTTATTTACCTGAACTGCAGAGAGAACTGGCCATAAATGGTCGCTTTCACTTTGTTGACAACGTAATTCAGGAATTTCAAAACACACTCTAATGCATTTTCTAATAGCAGTGATTTACATTTTATTTTGATACATTTAAAGAGCAGGTTTCTGATGTATTTGTGCCCGTCTCTGTACTGACGTCTCACAGACAGGCTTACTCATATTTTCTTTTCACATCTATTGAAGTAAAACTGGGTCACCTTTTAATGGCTCCAGCAAAGGATAAAATGTCCATTACATTTTCTTAAACAGCCCATGCAACATAATAGACCATGACATTTTGACTTGCCAAACAAAGGGGTGACAATAATGAGAGCTGCATCCCATTTAGCAGTGCCAGTTTCAGGGTAAAGCTATTGTGCACGCTGCCTTTCTGGCACAGCTAACTGGGACATTTGAATGGAACAGAGCCGTCGTTAAAGCTACACCTGTGCTTTTACACCTGCTATGAAAAGTCTGTGAAAGGCGAAACATTTTCGCGCACCATCATCATTTTTTTTTTTGGCTTCTTTTCCCTTTTGCACATTTTCTTCTCGCAGGTGTGGAAAATAAGCAGCTTTTTTAAATATCCTTTGAATTGTTTGCCTTTACTGACTTACTGACCTACTTGTTGCCTTGTTTGTTGGACAGATTAGTTTTAGTAAGAAGGTCAAGTGGTGTACGACACCTGTTGACTCACTTTGATATTCTACGACATCTAAAAAGGTGAGCTATTCCAAAAGTGTCTCTCTTGACTTTGCTCGTGACTCAGCTCGTGATTTGGAACCACGTCAGCTCAAAGTACGTCAGCTATAGGCTTGTCTCTCATAACAAACACAGATTTTGTGCCAAGAACTAAAGACAAACCTGAGTGCAGATAAAGGCTAAGAATATCTCACCTGTCCAGACGGAGCTGGCAGGTGGTTCTCAGGATGTCAACCACACCCTCAGTCCTCAGCTGCTTGCACAGGATGGAGGTGGCGATGAAGCAGCCAGTTCGACCAATTCCAGCACTGCAGACAAAAAGACGGAGGGGCGAAAGGCACGGGAAATGTCTGGATCACTGTATTGATTAGCTGTGGGGAAATCTGACAGCAGAGGATTGAACGAAGGCAAACGCGCTGCTCAAAGAAACACAGCCAAGCGGTCGACAGACAGAACAGAGATAAAAGCTCCTCATATTATAGACTGCAATAGCCCGACCTGCGCGATACGACGATATATATTGAAAAATGCCTATTGTTTCACGTTATGCTCTATAGTTTATTTCATCACATTCTTTACGGCAACAACCATGGCTGCAGGCGGTGTTTTGTTTACTTGTCGTACTTCATTTCTTTATAGTGTGAGCCTTATTTTACGGCTATACTTTAAAGATGCATCTGTTTGTTTGAGTCTATTCACAACATAGAGGACTTGTTCAGAGTGGTGGATGTGGTCTAAGGGGGTGATGGTCTGATCTCTGATGTCTAGTCTGGATATGAAATGATCTTTATCAGTATATTTCTGGTTCTTTGCTTTGCACCCAGTGTTATGTTTGGGCTCTTATAGGCCCTCTGAAAATATACCTCACATCCATTTGTCATCTTTAATAGTTTTTCCTAATTTTATGATATTTGCTGCACTGACGACATGCTTCATAAGAAACCCACACTAAAGCATTACGTCTGTTCGTAGACTCCGATACAACGAATGTTCGGTCCTTCTAAATTCCGTCTATGTGTCATGTCAGATGTCTGAAAATTAAAAAAAAAAACAACTTTATTCATAAGAAATCAGCAGGACTTTATATCTTTCTGTTGGCTCACTGATCCAAAAAATACGAACACTGCGTAAGAATAAAACACAAAACACAAGTGTGAATCAGTGAGTGTGTCACAGTCTTCTGCACTCGATCGTACCTGCAGTGCACAATTATAGGGCCACTGGATGGCGGGGCTTCCTCTCTGGCCCTTTCAACTTCCTGTACCAGTTCAAGGAGGGGCGGGGCTTTGTCTGGAGTCTTCTGATCGGGCCACGAGGTGTACCAGTACTGACGCAGACTGCGCTCCTCTTCTCCAAACTGCAAAGAGGCATGAAATAAGGATGTGATCGTGCATGCATGTTCACATGAGCATTCACGCGTGTGAGACAGACACGTGTCCAGTGATTTTGTTTTGTATTCAAATAGTTACCTTGGTGTTAGTTGCTACGACAACAATGGATGTGGAGCAAGACGGCGAAAAAAAGAGTGAGTCTTATATGGTCTGGTACTGTAACATAATGAAATCCATCAGCTGCCTCTATTCCCCGAGTGTACTTCTGTCAGTCTAACCATAATTATTAATCCTATAAAAAGGCAACATTAGCCACGAGGAATTCAATAAAAAACAAGCTGTAATTCAGAGCACAGTTATATAATGATGCTCTGATGCTTAGTAATCAGATGTAGGCTGCATTTTACAAAATTATCATGTTTGGCTTGTTGAGTGCCAGTGCCATCATGACCCCAAATTAAATATAAAGCACTCATGAACATGAATGAACAGAGCAGAAAAATATTACCACATCAGAAACGTTGCGTAAACATGGGCCAATAAGCATATTTGTAGCGAGTCAATCAAAGTAAGAACACGCAAAAAATAAAAACAGGGGCAACCTATGTTTAGCATGTTAAGAACCGTGGATCACAAGCAGCCATGTGGACTCAAAAACACTTCAACACACACTCAGCTGGTTGTTACCGGATATAGCACAGGTAAAGAGGAGCTAATCCGGTGGGGGAAGGGGGGGGGGGGTTAAAGGATTAGTTCACCCAAATTTTAAAAAGAAGTGGGTGGAGGGATGTATAGCCATGCGGTAGTTTAACACCCCGTGCGGTTTCATTTGCGGCGCTCACATCACTGAAAAAATGCACAGGAAACACATTTCAACTCACTGAATCACAGTGAGGCCTGCGCTTAATCCAGAGTTATGTTCTCATTTTGAATTATTTAAAATGCATGTTCAAAGTGTAAATGATTTATTATATAAAACATTACATTACAGTTGAATATTTATACCTAGATAGATATACTTTATTTATCTCCTCGCGGAAATTCATTTGTCCGTAGCTCTTAACACTTTACACATCAGTCAGAATAAACTACAACAATAAATGAATTCAGTATGTACGGTGCAATTAACCGACTCATCAATTAGCTGTGGACTATTAAAGTATTGGACAGCTGTTTTGTAATTGATCATTGAGTCCCAGTTTCTTAAATTTGAATTATCTTTTGTTTTTTTTTCCTCCTCTGTGAAAGTAAACTGAATATTTTTGGGTCGTGGACCAAACAACACATTTGATGATGCCATCTTGAGCTTCGGGAAACACTTTTTCATAATTTTCTGACATTTCATAGATTAATCGGTAAATGGAGAAAATAATGGGGAGTTTAATTGACAATCCATATAATCTTTAGTTGCAGCCCTAATCTACATGTAAGCAGTGGTAGTACTATATAGTAAAGTAAAGTAGTAAGTAGTTGTATTAGTAAAGTAGTCCATTAAGCATTATTGCACAGGGTCAAACCAATTCAAGTGTTTATATTATACGTATTTTTATGGTCTCCCAAAATTTTTTAAAATCTATTCACCTCTATTTTTAAATGCAATGGGGATGAAACAATGTTTACCATGTTTCTCCATAAACTGGATATGACCCTAACGACAGGTGATAAAAAGAAACGTGTTAGACTGTATGAAATTACAGCCTTCTCTACTTTGAACATTGCTGGAAACATTTGATATAATGTAAGCAAACAAGTCAACAAAATACATACCGCAGGCCTGGTCGTTTTGAGATATTCTAATGTGTGTGTGTGAAATTTAACAGCTTTAAAGGTCGGAGTTTCAAACACCCGAACAAATAAAACTAAGCTATAGCTTGATGGAGTTTTCTTGAACTGACCCTTTGTGATTTTGTGTATTTGTGTAAACTGCACCGGCACATTATGTAACAGTGTGTCTGCATAAGTTCACCTTCAGAGTAAACACCCTCAGACTGTAGTCATCCTCCTGGGTTACCGTGACAACGGTGATCTCAATACCCTCATGGGTCACAGTGTCCTCGGGCCAGTACTCTGCACATTTCTGCAAGGCGTATTGAACAGAAATAACAAAGTGGGTATTGTGAGGCATCCACGTATCATCTCCTCTGTCCGTTTATCCGTTTTTCATTTTCCATATTTATTAATACATCTACCAGCCTCATCATTCATTCATCATCATCATCATCATCATTATCAACATCACACTGACCTCATTCTTCTCCTCCAGATTCGTGATCATCACTATGATTGGACTTCTCTCCTGCCACACCATCCTCCAGAAGTCTCCCACTGTGTTCACTGTGGGACCCTGTGTGGCAATGTAGGCGCTCTCCTCGCCGCCATAACCCTGCGCGCACACACACACACACACACACACAACGCGCAAACGTGGACACGTCATACGCGGCTTTCAGTTCTAAGTAAATGTGAGCCGCAGACACAGAGAATGAAATGTCACATCCGCACAGAACAAACAGAGGCAGTATGGCAATATGTTTGCTAACAAACACACAAGTTTCCACTTACTTTCAGATAATTGGCGTTGATGTAGGTACTGAGGAAATCGTCTTCATCCTGTGACTTCAGGATCACTCTGCTGTGTGTGTCTGGAGGTGGACAGTGAGATATTGACACAAGAAAGCGAGAAGATGAGAGATAAAAGACAAAGAAGGTGTGGAATAATATTATTATAACATATCACATGTATGTTCTATGAAACCTGTTTGAAATGTGTCTGAATTTCTTTTTTATTGTCCCGACGATGCCATGAAAATAAAGGCTTTTTCTTGGGTTTTTAAAGTTCATTGATCGATTGATGGATTTTTACTAGTTTATTTTACAGTTTGGTCATAAACAAAATGCTTTGTCTTCTGTCTCGAGTTTGACAAATAATAAAGGTTTCCATCCCAAAGCACAACTCAAGTTTTTCATCATCATTTCACCAAAAGAAATCAACGTAAATGGAGGACATCCTACTGAAGTTCAGATGCGTTTATATGCATTCACGTGTCTTAAGTGTCCTGTACATTAGTGTATCAGCACTATGAAGCCGAGAGGCAGATTCACACAGGTCACTGCTTAAACTCACGATGCGGTCGTACTCACTGGGTAAGATGGTTTTGTAGCGGTTCTTTCTCACAAGCCCCGGGTAGTTGTACTCTTTAGGGTCCACAAAGTTCATGGGAGTTTCCTGTCAATGGACACAGAACAATAGGTGCTGTAGATACAAGAACAACCAGCCCATGGACAAATGAAGCGGAAGTTCAGACCTTCTACAAAAAGCATCAAAACAGAAAGAAAATAACATCCTAAATATTAAGTCATCCACTACCCTTGACAGTTAAGTCCTCTTGTACCGACAAACTCTGTGATTGAAAGACTATATTGGATATTACATGTATGTGTGTGATTGTGAATGCACATCTTTCTGCCTAGCAGACATTGGATTCCTTTGTGGGTTTTCATATGCAAATACGCCTGTATCTATTCTTCCTTCGCCCACTTACAGGCAGTGGAAAAGCTTACGGGTGTGCGCAGAGCTCCACTCGGTGTTTGTGTGTGTGGGTGTGTGCATTTGTGTTTGCATCTATATATGTGTGCGTGTGTGTGTGTCAGTGTCTCTTCCGGTGAGTCTCTGTTCACTCCCGCTGCATCTATCTGTTAATCTAAGGAGTGTAGGTGGGTGAGCTGCTGCTTCTGCTGCTCTCACGTAAAACTCCGCCTGCAGGCTCTGGTCATCCATGGCCCGGGTGTGCAGCATGGCCGGGGTCAGGACGTGCGTTCCCTGTCGAAGGTACTCCTGAGCTGACTGGTCTCTGGGGGAGAGCTGGGCCCCGTAGCCGTAAGGCTCCGTGCAGCCCGGTGTACACATGTCCAACGTCAGGGACACATTGGAGCCCCTCCTGTGCAGAATACGACAAATAAATGACACATAAACATCTGTGTGTAGCACCTGTGTGCACTTATTTTTATGTGCAAAATGTATGAATACCTCCACCGCGGTGGAATGTAAATAAGTACTTTTATTCGAGTGCTATACTTAAGTTTGAGCTTGAGTATTTTCTTTTCATGCTACTATCCATTTCATTATATTTCAGAGGAAAATATTCTAAAAATATTTTTATGTGAAAGCTCTAGTTACTTTAGAAATTAACGTTTTTACACAAAACATATGAAGAGTTTATAAAAAGCATTTTGTTTTTGCTGAAATTGATGTTTTTTTTCTTTGATCTGACCTGATTTACAAGTGTAAATAATTACACATGTAAAGTACCGGAAAAGAAACAGGAGAAAATCCACACACCAACTCCCATATTAGGGTTTATTTCAGCCAAGTTTCGAGTGCAACTATTTTATAACTGTTTGAGTCATTTTTAGTGCAAAAACATCTCATGGTTCCAGTTTCTCAGGTGTGAAGGTTTGCTGCTTTTCTTTTTTAATTATCTGAATATTTTTGAAGTTTAAGCCATTAACCATTAAGGAGGTTTCACGCTGGCTCTTCCTCAGTATTTTCTGAATTTTTACAAACCAAACAATCGATTTAAGTTACGCAAGTTATGCTGAAAATAACCTGCAGATTAAACCATAATGAAAATGCTTATTATCGTTATTTGTAGTCCTATACAAAGTTGAAAATGAGTAGTAAAATCCTGATTTAACATGAATGCATGAGTAATAAAAATGTAATGATAAGATATATAATCGAGGGGATATTATTCTGAATTGAGCAAGTACATTTTACTGAAGGACTGTGTTCACTGCTGGAGTATTTCACAGTGTAGTTTATTTACTTAAGTGAAGGATCTGAATACTTGTTCCACACTGGTCCACCTGCAGGTGTGGGCATACGCAAACAAATAAACACACTTTTCTCCTCCCTTCTCTGCTGCTCTCACACTTTCACTCTAACCTTTCCTGAAGCCCCACTGGGGTGACGGTGAGGGTCGCGGCGTCGCCCTCCGTCCTGGTGTCAGTGCCCATGTCAAAGACCGGCGTTTGGGGCACAGGGTCCAGGTCCAGCAGATCCTCCTGGGCGTCCGTCCACTCTGACAGAGTGAAGGAGGGCTGGCGGCTCACAGACTGACGCCGGTCACCAATGTCCTTCGGTAGCGGTCCTGAAGACCACAAAGCACTGCCGTAACGCCACTTACACACCATGTGGATGACCTGAGGACAGAGGAGCCAGACAGTGAAGAACCAAAATAAGAAAAGACTGAAGACTGAAGGAAACGCATTATATCTGTTCAACTATCAAGAAACTTCAAGAAACAAATGGAATAACTGACCAGATATCCAGTCTGCAAATGATTCAAAATCTGCATTAATGTGAGGCATGTTTTAATATTGTATTAGCCAACACTCACAATAATATAGTCACACTGACACGATCAAATGCTTTACATTTTATCATAAAAAGACACTTTTTAAATACAAAGCATGGACTTACTCCTGCTATGATTCCTAAGAAAACACTAACAAAAGACATAGTAGTTTGGGTTCATGGGAGTTGCTGTTTTCACCATCACTGCCAATGATGATTCAGATAGAAATCATGCTTACAGACCAGGTAATGTATTAAAGTTATATTCACATAACATTTAGCGGTGTATATTCATGTTAAGTCATTCCATTCTGATGAAAGAATTGCAAGTAACATTACATTTTTATAAACATTCCCTTGGTTATCAGTGGGCTTAGGTGCTGTTTGGATTCTATGTTCTCACGCGAGAACATTTTAGGTTTTAATAATTAAAAATATGTAATTTAACATCATTCTGGACCATTTTTATTACTGTACATTCTTACAATATTTTGGAAAAGCATCCAAAAAAACCTACAATCTTAAATCAAAACTTGCTCAAGTGCACCGGGGACCAACTGCAGTACTTTTAGTTAGGTTTGATGCTCTCCATGTTGATTTTACATTAATTTGTTTTAGGTGCTGCACCTAAGCCTTATAATGGCAGGAAAAGCCCCGAGTAAAGGAGCTATGATGCCAAATGAAAGAGACAGAAATGAGGGATTTGTCTAAATTTGAACATTGGTGGAAACATTTGATATAATATACACAACTCCACAAACTGTCTTACATAGGCTTAGTCATTTTAGCTGTTTTAATGTGGAAATACGAAGGTATAAATACATATCAAAGCTTAAAACTGGAAATGAGAGGTTCATCCACGTTCTTACCATGATAACACAGATGGCAATCCCGATGCCCGCAGTGCCATGGACGATCCAGTTGTGCTGTTTGGTGTTCACCACTTCCCTCATCAACACCATGGACTGATCAGTACAGAGGGAGACAGAGAGAGGAGCAGCCAGTTAGACAAGCACAATCACACCTTCACTTTTTGTTTTTTTTTAGTTTCCACCCAAGACAAACTGAAGCAGCTCCAAGTAAAGTCCAGGGCTAACACTTACGTCCACTCCAAAAATTGGGTGGCAGGGTAAGATGAATCCAAGGTAGAAGTCGATGACCTGCAGAGCTTTATAGATGGAAGAGAGTGGTCCGTTTCCTTCCAGCACAAAAAACACCCAGTACCCCTGGGAGGAGAGAGTGAAGGCAGATTGTAACTGTGCACGCTGCTGTCATTCACGTACGCACGAGTAATCAGGCAGGGCTGTGGCTGCTCTCAGGTGAAAAGCGAATGGAGAAGAAAAGAAAATGGCCTATTACACAGGCATAAAAAAATATGGAAATTGACCACTTGCAGTCTGGTGTCATAATCATAGCCACAGCTAGAAGACTCCTTTTTCACAAATGGAAATGTTGCACCTGTTCTTTTTTTTCTTTCTTTTTTTTTTTTTGTCGGATGAATCAAACATGAAGTCAACTGAGAGAGGGAGAGGAAGACTGAATGAATACTGAAAAGACTTTTAAAATCAATTTTAAAACAAAAAATCTGACTAAAACCAGAATAAAATACAAGCAATTTTTAGACTATGACAATGCTATGATGTGTGATAAAAATCAAGCTAAGGACGTAATGTGTGTTCCAGTGTTTTGGAGTCATTTGTGTTGCTATTGTTGCAGTTGACCTTTAATATGTGGAGCAAAGAAACTAAAACTTGTGTAAGATGATCATCATAACTTAGGCAACACATGGTCGTCAAACCATCTCAGCATCAAAGTAAAATACCGTCCATTTAACCATAACCTTTCTAGGGATTGAACACTGACATTCGCAGACGTACCGTGACCTGGGAGACCACAAAGAGTGCAGCCCAGCAGTGGATCTCGATCACCAGCGCGTACACCTTGTGCAAAAACACTTCCTCCCCTTGTGGGCTTCGGCCCGCTGTGGCTCCATCTTTGTATTCATCTTTTTTAGGGGCTCTGTCAGGTATTTTGTCAGTCTTTGTGGGCTCATCGAGCCACACGGGGTCCTCGTCAGGCCTCAGGAAGATGGAGTCCTCGGTGGGGGAACGGGTGGAGCTGCTCAGCCGGCGGGTCATGGTCCCCCTATTAAATGAAGCTCTCCTGTGTTTAAAGGTATTTTTCCACATCAACCCTCTGTGATGAAGTTTTGAACGCACAAACCTTATTCAGATATATGAACTATATTTATCATGCTTTTGTTGCTTGCTATATGAACATTTAAAGGGTTCAGTAAGTAAGATTTGCACCTGCTTGTAGTTTGCATTGGATTCTGTAGTTTGTTGACGTCAGCTGACCCCATTTCTAAGCTAACACTAGCCAGTGTCGTACACTGTTGGTGATGTAGAGGAGCAGAGGAGAGACATTGAAGAACTCAGGAGTGAGGGCAGAAAAAAACAACCCAAGTCCTCTTCATAGAAATCAATGTATAATGGATGTAGGTAACCAAGACAGTCGTTAGTTTAGAAATGGAGTTAACTAACATCGACAAACGACCACAAACCAGACAACACAAAGCACACAAACACATGCAAATCTTACATAGTGAATAGTCAAAAATAAATATTGTGATTGCCAATAATGTCCAGAAATCACAGTTTCAATTAAATGAATAAAATGAGTATGCTGTTGCTTTTCTTACACCCTTTATGAATACAAAACATCAAGGTGGCTAGTGTTGCTTATGAAATGGTCCTGTGTGAACAAGGGTTAAAGTTAAGAATAAGTTCAAAGTTCAACTTTACATGTGTAAAACAAGAACCTAAACAAAACCAAATATTATTTGAATGGTGCGTTTGTCAGCTTGTGTAAGTGTCTGATTGTATGTTTTTAATTGAGCGTGTATATGGCAGAAAGCGTGGTGTTTAATGCCACTGGCCTATTGAGATGTGTAGCTAAGCGGCTTGGAGAGGCTCTCATCTCCGGATCCTCTTGTCTCCCTCAGATTGGACTCTATTGTGTACACGTGTATGTATATGTACGTGTGTGTGTGTGTGTGTGTTTGCCGGTGTGTTTTTGAGAGAGAGACTGAGTGAGAGTGGCTCTATTGTGGAGAGATGAGTCAGGGGTAGCGTGTTTACAGCCCTGTCCGTCACCTTGGCAACAGAGTGGCTCTCATCCCTCTCATACGTCCTGAGCATTATCATCTACCGACAACACACACACACACACACACACACACACACACACACACACACACACACACACACACACTGGCTCTCTGTATCAGTCAGCAGTGTATTCAAAGCCCTTTTCCGCCCTGCTCTTTTGTCCTTCAACCATTAATAAAGGTGTTTTGTACATTGGCTGATTACTGCCACGTGGATCGAGTGGATGTGTGAATGCGGGGGCCAGTGGAAATGGTGGTGTCCTGTTTGCGCACATATCACTTTTGTCTGAATGTGTTGCTGGTGTCTAAATTTGTCATGAGTGTGTTTGGAACATGTTTTCATCAATGACTACTGACCAAAAATGTACAAAAAAATCCAATTGGTTTGCAAGAATATAAAATAAATAAATAAATAAATAAATAAATAAATAAATAAATACCCAGCCTGTCACATGACTCACCTATGATCGATGGCAGGGAACTGGGGAGGGAGATCACATGATCAAGTTAAGTCCAGTATCCTGTGGCAACCAGCCGTTGTCAGTCATTGTGCAGCAGAATCCTGAGTGACACAAAACAAAAGAAGAAAGTTAGGTCTTGTGTTTTTAAAAATCAGAGAAAACAGGAAAGACAAAAAAGAACAGCAAGACAAAGAATAAAGGAGTGAAGGCACATTTACAGGTAATTAAAATACATTCCTGATTATGCCCATGAATGCTACATATACAGTAGAGATGACTCAAATTCAACTGGTCACGGTGTGACAGAGTTAGTAATCCAGTTTCATCTAAAGATGGATCAGAGTAGCACCCTTGTCAGCTCCCAGCTGTGCTTTCATGAGTGGAAGATGGTGATGTAAGGTGACACAGTAAACTGTCAATACTTCTTCTCCTCTCTTTCTGTCTCTGCCTCTCTTGCTCTCGCTCCCTAAGAGGCAGGGATGATTCAAGGCAGACTACCCAGACACCCTCAGAAATACATTCAGATTGCTCCAGTGGAATCAGTATGCATGAAGTCAAGCCTCCTCTGCTCTCCTCTGCTCTCCTCTCCTCTCGTCGCCCCCCCCCACCTCCTCCTTCTGTGCCGGTGGACCCTGTTGAACGAATGGGGTGAGCTCAGCTGAATATGAGACCACACCAGAAGCAAGAGCTGTGTGTGTGTGTGTGTGTGTGTGTGTGTGTGTGTGTGTGTGTGTGTGTGTGTGTGTGTGTCTAAGTGCAGGTGTTGAACAGAGGGGAGCTGCTTTGAGTCCTTTTCTATCTCTCTTGCTTGCTGCGAAGGTGGTTTTGAAGTGATGACGCCAGTTAGCCCGGCCCGTAGCCATGGTAACGTGCATACATACAATGCACACACACATACATACACACACACACACACACACACACACACTCACACAGAAAATGTGTTGTATAAGAGAAGAGGGAATGTTTCCGTTTTTAAACAGTAAATGGACAGGTAGATGAGTGGATGGAGGGATGAATGGGAGGAAAAGCAGTTCTTTTTTGTGTGAAGGCTGTCTGAAGCAGTGACGCAGTGAGGTTGGTGTTTTGGTAACTGTGGCAACTAACATACTGTAGTGTGCTCACACATGCACACACACGCACACATACATACACATAACACATTGGCACAAGGCATGAAAAATAAAAAACACAAACATATATCTGCACTGGGAGTGCAGTGACAATATTCACATTTGTCTGAAAATTCAGCCTCTCTTTGCTTTTGTTCTTTGAAGTCAATATCTCTCTTGCTTTGGTGACAGAGTGCTTGTTTGTTGAATTTCTTGGAGTACGTATTCCCTTAATTTAGAATTTTTCTGTTTTGTTTTTCCATAAGTAACTTTGAGTTAATTAAAACCTGTTCAACATTGTACAACTATATTTGGATATATCCTTCGTGTCTGGTTCCTCATTTTCCAAAAAAACAAACAAAACTGCCTTATTTGTCGAACAGACGTATTTGAAATCTGTGAAAACTGCAAATTCAAGATTTGACGAATGTTCAGCATGTCTCTAATTGTCACTGTTATCCAGACAGATGGCTGACAAAAGGTCATATACACTACACATTATACATTTGTAGCTTACAGACACCGTTTTTGGTAACAGCTCTCTGTACATATTAAAGTTGTAAATCAGAATGAGACTGGCAGTAAAAAAGTTGAACTAACAAGCTGAATATTAAATTAGAAGAGGGTAGAAAAGCTTTAAAACACAGCTCACACTCTTATGATCGGTAATAGTTGTTAGTTTTTTTAATCGTGTACAACGAGGCACATTCACAGCAAAGTCAGACCTGACATCTGATTTATCCTCATTCCTCACTGACGGTCTACTGTCTTTGGGCCCTTACAAACACCACCCCCTCAGTCTTCAAGTAGAGTATGTGCGTACTATTTCCATTGATCTGCGTCCATTCAAAGCGCCTGACATCCAGCTGAGTCTAAACACTCCATAGAATAAACCTGTGGCCTCTGTCCCAGGAGGCCCGCGGGACAGGACCCGGAGTGACTCTGTGCTCACAGACGCTTAAAGCTCTTTCCTGCGACCAGGAACAAGGGCAATTAACATGATTTTTTTTTTTTCTTTGTGTGACAGCTGGCTCATGTTTTAATGGATATTCCTGACGCTTCCATCTTCCTCAGTCTGGAAAATAATGGAGTCCGATCAACATGTGTCTAAATCTGCTTTTCTAGTCAATTTTTTTTTTTTTTACATCATTTGTACACTCTGCTTGGTTAGTCTTCCTTTCCTTTCTTTTCTTTATCATGGTGACAAAATGTCAGGTGTAGCAGCGGTTCCTGTTTCCAGTTGAATCAAGTGCTGTTAAAGTGCTCATGTGGCAGGGAGACGAGGTAAGAGGAAGCTCTTACTGAAAGTGATGATGGGATGGTAACGTGAGATAAAGTCACGAGGGCCAGGACTTACTTGCCTCATCAACCTCTTCTTCACACACACACTCACACACACTGAAGAAATCACATAAACACACACAAAAGCTCACAATGACCTTAAAATTAAATACCCAGCAGGACTGCGGCTTCCTCTTGTATATCACAGAGACAGATAATCAATCAGCTCTATTGTTTACATACTCTCCTACAATCTCTTGCAGCAGCTCCAGGGGCATTTCAAAGAGAAATCTCATTAACACACATATAAACTTACAATTCAGCCTAAGCTATACTGTATGAATAATTGAAATGTGCTGCATAGCGAATTGATTTACAGCCTGCTGGAGATAAATCTGGATAGCCGGTGACAAAGGATTGTGTTACGTGATTGCACTGCATCAAAACACCAGTGCAGGAATGGCATTCTCTGGCAGTCATTCATACTAAGACAAAACACCATTCATATCACGTACATGGCTACGGTGAGCTAGAGCGACCACACAGTGCAGAGCTGGATGGATTAGTAATGAATCACCCAGGGAGGTGGACTGTTGCATCTCTCTCTGGTAACTCCCACATTGTCACATAGACATGATACAACACAGAGGAAATCAAGCTTCAGATAATAATAGATGAGAGAGAAAACACACAGTTATGAGAGCGTCGAAGAGCCAACCTGTTGTCTGAGCATCAGTTTTAGTAAATAATCTGAAAATAAACACAGAAGCACAGGTCCCCTACCTTTTGACGGACAGAAAAGCGCAGCAGCCATATGAACCGTGGGGGCTTTGCTGAGGAATTGGTATTCACCTCATGTCGCACAGACACGGAGGGGGGAAAGAGGGAGAGACAGAGAGGAGGAGAGGAGGGCTGGAACAGTCACTCATCCAGAGCCTTAAGTCTGGTTAGGATAAGTCCTCTTACCTGGCTGAGCCCGTCTTCACATCGCCATCTGCTGCTCTGCTCCCCTCCGAGCCAAAATACCGGGAGCCAAACAGCGAGAACCACGCCAATCCCTTTACTGCTCCTCTGTCTGGAAGCAGAAGGAGTGTGTTTGCATGTGAGGAGGAGAAAGACCGAGAGGGAGAGAGAGGAGAGAGAGAGAGAGAGAGAGAGAGAGAGAGAGAGAGGGGGGGGGGGAGAGTGAGCGAGAGAGGCAGAGGGTATGTGTGAGGTTAGAAAAGGCAGAAATATGAATGTGGATGTTTCTGTCTGCGTGTGTGAGAGAGAGATAGAGGTATAAAAGTCAGATGGGTTTTCTTTTGTTTGTATCCTGGAGGAGAGCGAGATCCACAGGCGGCAGCTTCGTCTAGGTATATGCAGCAAGAGGCTGTACGGTAGCCTTGGCAACAGAGCCAGAACGATGGAGAGCGAGCGAGCGAGCGAGTGAGGGAGCTCGAGAGCGAGGGATGGAGTGTGTGAGTGTAGATTAGTCACTTTGTGGGGACATAAATCATTTCATACAGTCACATTACAGGGACATAAGACCTGGTGCCTTGAATGTCGTAAATCATTACCGGTGTAAAGGATAAGGTTGGTGACATGCTGTGTATTTTCTTACTGTCTACAAATGAAAATGACAAAACCAGCAATGAATTAGTCATGCCGACAAATACCTCACGTGTAAAAATAACCTGTTAGAGCTTATTTCTCTGTCACAGAGCACCTTTGTTGCCAATAAATGATAAAAAAAAAACACACGAATGAGCTGCATTGCTGCATAGGGTAATCTGTTCATACACTACTATAAACATGGGCACTATCATTTATTTTAAATCAATCTTACACTCGCCTGCTGCTGTAAATAGTAACAACTGTGTGTGCAAATTAATCTGCAGCTGAAAATAGTTCCACAACCAAATGTACTATTTACTGATGTGTGACTAAAACGGGCAGAAAACAAAAATGCTCAGCTATTTGGGCAAATTATTAAGCCTTAAAAATAACACTCTATACATTAATGACAGGATAAGGAATTTAGTTTTTTCATGGGATTTATTAATAGTAAGAGAAATAAAGGATAAATGGGGTTGGGTTAAGATACGTGTTGGTTGTGGTTGAGTGTATGGGGGGGGGGGGGTGAGTAGGGGGTAAGTTGGATCACATCACATCAGTGAGCAGCAAACACCCCCGACTGTCACCTCCTCTGCAAGATGTAGGCTGCGCCAGTGCCACCCTGTTTTTCAATCATCGCCATCACTCACCCAACTCATCACCACCTATATCTGTAAGGAAGCCGTAGTTTTTTTGTCGTCCCCACGCTCAGCCTGCTATTGCCTGTCTATCCTCTCGCGTGCTCCCTCTCGCTTCCTACGCCCTCCCCCTTCCCCTCCTCTCCGTTGCTCTCAGTCTCCGTACAACCTCCTGTCATTTCTCGTCTCTCTCCCCTTTACTGTGTCGTGCTCGCTCTCCCTCCTTCCTGTGCCGCCATATGGTACCTTTTCTCTGTCAGCTCTTTGAACTGACCAGCAAAAAGCAGCATCTCAGCTACACCTATAATGACAAATGCAAATATTGCTACTGTTTTAATGGCGCAACTGTAGTTAAATACAGGCCATGATCAGGAAGGTAGAACCAGGTTTACAAGGCAAAAGTAATACACAATGTCTATTCCACAGTGCACAGCTACGTGGCTATGTTATAGTACAGTACATACTATGCAAAGAGAAAAGGTGGTCAGGATAGATAACCCTGACACTGTCTGGACCAATCAAATTATTGTGAACAAAAAACATAACAACACATGAATTCCCAGATATCACCTCAAAACTCAGAGTAAACTTCAGCGTTGTTTAGGACTGAAGGAACAATACACATTAGCAAATTATCTCTGCACTACAAAAGCAACCCTACTAGAAAGAAGCAAATATTCTTAAATATAACCAAATTGTCTTGTATTACGCCAAAAAATAATAGGCCTATGGTGTGGCTGGATCTCTTAAAATGAGAATTAAAGTCTAGAAAGTGGAAATAAAAAACAAAACTTAAGCAATTTGGGCTTTAGATTTAATATTATTAATCTCAAAAGTTGTACAAGTTGTTTCACTCTTTAAATAAAGAAAACAATCTCGTTCCTCTGCTGGGATATTATGCAAATCATTTGAGTTTGTTACTGGTTACATCTAGCCCAATATTAACTGGAATTTCTTATTAAGAGAGAGTTAGCTTTTCTCAAAATTAGATTGCTTTTCTTCTTGTTTCTTCCAGAAACAAGGCTTTTCTTACTTGAAATTCCTTCTTCTTTTTTTTGCAGTGCATGAGCGACCTGAAGTGTAGTGGACAAAGATAAACCTGGAAACCCAGACAAAACACAGAGCAGCATTCCCCGCTACATTGCAGTCTGTATAAAGACCAAACTAAAACTCAAATACCAAGAGGCTGACACTCTCAGACCAAAACAAATTTGTTTACTCCGGGTTATGAGAGCAGCTAAACACAACAGAACAACATGAAACTATACTTTCTTCACTTTGACATTTTTCTTTTACTGTATGTCTTTTCTGTAGCCATTCAGTTATTGAGTTACATTTTCTCTTATCAAGCTCTTTCTTCCTCTTCCTCTTCCTCTTCCTCTGTCCTCTCTATTTATTACCCACTTCAGGGTCCACTCCTCTGCATCCATATATCTCTCCCACACTTCCTCGCCTTCCTCCCCAAGTTCAATCAGCTAAATGAACTCCCCTGTCCTTCCTTATCTTCTTCTCATTCTCAAACCCTTTTAAAATGATCTCACTTTTACACAATCACACCCTTTTTTTTGCTCCCTTTTTCCCACAAAGTCACTGTCACAGTGAGTGTAAAAGTTATCATGTAACCTAGTCAATGACACAGGAAAAGCGGCTGATATCCAGCGGCCTTGAGCTGTCTGTCTTCACCGAAAAAACATCAAGCTGTTACATCACTTCATATCACTGCTTCTGACTGAATTTTAATGTGGCGCTTGCATGTGTGAGTTTTATTTAGCAGAGGGAAACAAATGAAAAGTAATGTAATAATGGGGAGATGATGTGTGATCAGCACTCCTCTGGGTTACAAAGGGAGGCATCTAGTGGTTGTCATGGCTCACTGCTGGTGTCTTTATGAATGACTAGTAACCAGCTGAGTGAGTCTTTCTCATTACAGCAACACAAGCCCTTAGAATGAAACCAAGTGATATTTAGTGGTGAGTTTTATGAAGCTAATTTTGTCTGTAATGTCTGTTCCCAGTCGCTAACAAACTCAGATTTGACTGTGACTCATCATTTCACATCCAGATGAAGATGGCAGTGTCTAGCCTGCCTATCTGGAACCATAAAACACAGTCTAACAGAGACAGACAGGCTAATCTCGCTGCACATTTGCATTTCAGGGAATCAGGGAGGTGTAAAGCATGCATCTGATGACCGCCGACTGCCGCAGTCAGCTTGTTTCCTGTACGCGATGAGGCTGTCAGATCTGTGGGGAAAAATATTTTCTGGAATGCTAATAAAATATTGAGAAATATGTATGGTTACGGGTTCAAGCTGAACACAAGTCGGAAGAATCAACGGAAAAAAAACGATTTATTGTGAATGATAGAAAATTTAATAGTAATCTAAGTCTATTTACATATGAAGCAACTAATTTAAAGGTCCAACAGCAGAAATACAATATAATATTCATAATATAATCACACAAAAAATAATTGCTGTGTTTTTGTTACCTTAAAATAAGATCATCAGAGGGACATGTTGTACTGCCTTTCTACAGTAGCGTCAAGTTAACTTCCTCTTCTTTATTTTTGTTCTGCAATGGGTGGCATCCAGTGTCAATGTGCATTACTGTCACCTGCCATGCTTGAGTGTGGACCAGAGTTAATATCCCCTTAACAACAACGGCCAGAACCGACAAAATAAACACTGTAATGAAGGACTTCCGTGTTTTTGCGTGAGGATGGGTAGGGTATTTAGTTCGCTGCAAATCTGCACCTTCGCCGCTAAATATCACACACTGAACCATCAAGAGGAACTTGTTGAATTTTTAAATATCACTTGACATAGGAAGTACAACTTGTCATGTCAAAGATGTCAGTGTATTGTGAAGTTAGCATGCAAACCAGGTAGAAGCTAACCTGCCTGTTGCATCTTGTAGTACCTCTTTCTACGTCAACATAATGTATCGCTGTAGTGTCCAGTCTGCTCTCAGTCCCACGTGAAGAAGAGGCATTGCTCTTCTAACCGCTTGTCAGTCATGTGAAAGGTCTGCTAGTCTCTGACAGGAAGAGTTAGCGCTACAGTAAATGCAAAGATGACTGAAGCTCTTGCCAAGTGACCACCTCCTCCTGGCTCCTCCTCACTTGATGTGAAAGAAAAGAAGTGATAGAAGCAGAATTTGAGAACGAGAGCTAATGGTGTTGCTTTCCACTGCTGGAGAAAGCTCTCATTCAGTACAGGAATCAAGTTTGATACTGAACTCAGAACGTTTCTTGTAGGCTGGTAATCTGGCTATGCAGCTACTGAAAGTGTATGTTTGATATGCTAGTTGTTGATGAATGATTGAGACCAGTTATCTACCACATTCAGACAATTTTATATAAGAAACAAACCAGGTGTACTGATCTTGATCGGACAATTCAGAACGCATCTTTAGTGCATCTTCACTTTATGTCTGAACGATAACGTTCAACGAACATTGAACATTGAACGATTTGTCTGTGGATGTCAACACCACAACTTTCTGTCAAAATGCTGCACCTACCCTTCTGTTGACAGTGCTAATTTTTTAATCTTAATCTTACAAATTGCCTCTTCAAAGGTTTGGAATTTGAAAGGATTTGACTAAATAGGCAGGGTCTAAAGATGTTATTGGTTGCATTATGAGACATAACATTTTTTAAATATTGCGTGCTGTCTGTATCGGAAAAACACCAGGAAAACACATGGAAATTTGAATGTCACTGACTGAAGATTTCTTGTATTTCATGTAAGTTTGTTGCCACGAAGCTTTATGACTTTATGTGAAAGGAAAAACTCTGCTTGACGTCTTGTTGAGCCTCCTGGTTATTTGGTAAGTCAGTGGCTCTTTGAATTTTGATCTCAGGACCAGGAAAGTCAACATTATGGTGACTGGAACACTTTAATTTATTATCACTGTGCACAAAGGGATATATTTGATGATTAGTTATAATGTTGTAGTGGACGTCAGGGTTCCCTGATGTCATAGCCAATAGCTCCAAAATGTCATAGGCTAGAGAGCTCAAATTTCAATAGTGTGACCCTTTCAACTTAAGCATTGAATAGTATCAGCATGTAGACAATTGAAGATGTTTTACTGGTGGCCTGTTGTCAATAAGCGCAAAGTGATGAATTTGACATTGGTGTATACGTTTATATTGGACGTCAAGATTCCAAAATGTCATTTTCAGTATCACAATACCAGGTAATAGAAGGCTCAGATTTTAACAGTGTGGCCCTTTCAACCTCGGGATTGAACATAAGTAATATAAAGGTGATTCGAAAAGTTTTAATTTTGGAATCTCTTCACTGTACACAAACATCTAAGGGTGACACTTGGGTATACAATTGCATTATATATCAGTGATGCCAAGTGTCACAGTCAATATGTTCATGATGCCATGGGCTAGAAGACTCAAATTTTAACAGTGTGGCCCTTTCAATGGCAGGATTTAACTAAATTAATATGAAGTTGATTCAAGAAGTTTTAATTTTGGAAAAGCTTCACTTTCCAGAACAAGAAAAATTTGCAATCTCTGAAGAGATTGCGTGTGATTCCTGAGAGTTGAAAGCTTTACTTGAATGAGCTGAACTTAGCTGAAGGTCGCAAGCAAGATGCAAATTACATCAAAGATGATCAAAGATCAAAGATGCAACAAGACGCAAATGGCACCAAGACATAATGATGACAACAACATCAAAGATG
>JAPQRN010000022.1:5864302-5874519 GCA_037367275.1 Coranthus polyacanthus
GAAAAACATATTTTGTTATGACTATGTTATCAATGATGCCAACCCAATAATCAGCTGACAATATCTTTGACTGTAATGACTGCAGCATTGCTGTGTGCGACACTTACACTGTAAGTGTGCAATATTGGCCTCATATTGACTCATCTATATTTTCTGTACACATTCTTCTACAGCAACACGTCTTTATCTCTGATAAGCACCTCCAGATTGAGTTTGTGGCTAGCGGCCAACGCATATAGCCATTTTAATTAGGAAATTCCTCCATTGTCTTCAGTATTTGGTCTGGAACTTGGAATGTTTTGGTTTCTTTCCTGCTTATAACATCTTTGAAGGAGAGAAAACATTCAAAGGATCACCTTTTCAGACTGATTTGTGAACTTGAACCTGGTCACAGTGTGCAATCCTTTGAAGCTCCTTCCAGCTACTCGGGTAAAATATGCAACACAAATGTGTGATTAGGAATCATCAGACAACGTTTCTCTCCCTAGTTAGGAACTTTTTTCTCTCTCTAGTTCTTTGTTCCTGCATGTGGTTTAATTACTGCAATATAAAACATAGCATGGAAAAAAATACATGTTGTGTAGCACGCCCCAACGCAGACAACTAGGCAAATTCTGACCTCTTTAAATCACCCACGTTCCCCTGTGACATTCATACTTCAATATACGAGGATATTGTTGGATTACAAAGCCTATGATAAGACAAAATATATTAGAGATAAGAGGACATATGTGAGTCTGCTCAGACATAGAAAAAGCATTCATCAATAGACAGTATCATAGTCAACAATATGCCAAGCAGATTTAAACCAGCTCCACGCACAATTTACATGAAAACTGGACCTTGTGTCTGCCTTTTTATATAACTGTTACGACTATTTTCTTATTTGCATGAAGTCTTGTTTAGAGTAGTTGAATGTAACACAATGGAGGATGTTTTTTGCAGTCTCTGGAAAAAACAAATAGGCTACATTAATTTGCATTACGTTTGCATTGTTGCATAATGTCTGAATACTGAAGAAACCTAAATAACCGAATAACCCGAAGAACCATGAAGCATTTATAGCTCAGTAGCTGTTATACCTTAGTGAACATTTTGGGAATATCTAGCCAAAAGTAAAATGACAAAACTGATCGGACCAGAGTTAAGAGAGGAGAAAATGGCTAGCTTTGTCTATGCCAGAATGTCTGCTTATACTCAACATGCATGTTCATTGTCCTGTTATCATGATCATTGTGTACATGTTAAACAAACCAACATTAGCTTTGGAAGAACTGATGGATTATTTTTTAACCTCTGGACAGAACTAGCTTAGCTCATTTTTATGCTAAGCTAAACTAAACTAAGTGGTTTCCGTCAGAAGTTTAATAAATAGTGGCCAGATAAGAGAGTGGTACGAGTTTCCACAAACATCAGAGCAGTAACATTTACTGAAAACTGATACAGACTGATACCATGTATGATATGATTGTGCTATAAGCTACCGCACCACAATGTATGATTGCCGTGCTTCATGAAATGTGTAAAAATTAAGAGAACATCATGCAACAAGACATTTATCATTGCAAAAGAGGGAAGAGAGGGAGACAGAAACAGAGATGTTAGTGAGGGTGAAATACCACCAGATGAATAATGGTAGTCCGCGCTCATTATTTGACATTTTACAGTATAGTTCACAGAGGTATGAACAAAAGGAATCTGGACTTTGTTCTGCAAATGTTTCACTGGAGGCAATGACCATTAATGTGACGTGTGAATGTTTTTGCCATTGCATTATTATAGTTCTATCATTTAAATATAGTATATTAGAAATGTGACCGTTGTAAAGATATTTATTACTACTAATGTTGCTGTTATAGGCTAAGAAAATCTGTTGGATTTGCATGGGGTCTTGTGCGCGGACAGTGACCAGGTTATGTTGAATTTCTGTGGTTATGAATTGCACTAATCACAGCGGCACAAGTCGAACCAAAGCTGCTGTAAAATATGTAAAGTATATACAGTGAAACACATTGTAAATTAGGCGATGCCTGCAAGCTACAACGCGGGCCTGTGTTGCGCTGCATTAACATGACATACTCCACTGATTGCAACATAAATCTAACACATCCTTGTAACCATGGTGGTGCACTTAAGATGCCAAGGCGCTGCTCGCTGCTTTTGTGCAATCGCCAGAAAGCTATGGTGTAGCTTACTCCTGCTGCTGCTGTTCATGTAGCATTTTGAAGCCCCACCTCCACCCCAGCATCTACCTGTAGGCTCTGGAGTCTCACCTCCTCACGTGGGGGAACTTAGTACCACTGCTCCCCGCTCCCTGCGTGATTCGCTTGCGCGGATCCACAAGGTCAGAGCCAAGACGCCTAAGTTTGCTGCACATATTCTGCCTTTACATCATCAATTCCCCTCGAGTTGGCTGACCAAACTTCAGCTGGGTGAGCGTGTTGGGGCATGTTGAGATCCAAGCATTAAATGTGTGTGTTTGTACAGATAGCGTAACATCCCATGAAATCGTTTGCCATCATCATCATCATCATGATCATCATGATCATCATCATTATCATCATCATCATCTCACACAAGAAACGACTTTACTCTTGATTACTGGATGGAGTAAGATGGGGAGATACAATGACAGAAGCTAAACACAAAAAACAGCAAGGACAAAATATATATATACTGTATATGGTTACAGAGGCACAAATAAAAAGAGAAGGCAAGCGAGAGAAAGAGGGAACAGACAAGGCACACTGCAACAATCCCCAGAGGATTACATAACATAACATTTCCTTGGGAATGGCAGGTCAAAGTGACCAGTTCATATCGTCTCCATCTCCATTAGCCACACAACAGCCATTACAGAACTGTCTGTTACAAAGTCATGGCAAGAGAAATAAATGGCCCATTCAACACAGAAAATCTTATTTTCAAATCTTAGCAAACACTGAGAGATGTCAGTGTTGCATGTCACACAATCCAGGTACATGAGCTGCCCCTGCTGCTTCGAATCACTGGGGTTTCTAATATTATTTCAAATTTGTTAAACTAAAAAGTAAGAGTCAGCCTGAAATCTGTTGTTTCGGGGATACTGAGCACCTGATAAAAAGGTTAATGTAAATAGTCTGTACAAGACTGTATACAATGGACAGTTTTGTGCACTTATGTCAAAATAAATGCTTTTGACTTCATTTGTGATTTGATGTTCATTTATCTAAATCTTTACTGTGTTCTATTTCATTTACATACTGCATACCTTTTTTTGATGGTAAAGGTTTCAAATTCTTCTTTTTCTAAAATTGTAGGCACATAAACATTACTTTGAGTCTGTGTTTTTTAACAGTTATATATTATCCCACCCCAAACCTCCCAGTATCTTAAATAAAATACATAATTACACTAGATCTTCTCAAATGCTGTTCTTCTCAAAGGTCGATCATGATCATTTTTGATACAGTCGAGAAAAAGTCCAGGCGTCGTCTTAACTTTGGTCAAATGATGAGTATATAACAGATTTTTATTGCTGTCTATGTAAAATCATCCCTATGAGGTACACATCTATGGCTACATGAGGACGTTTTAGGAAGCTGATGTGAGATTGTAGTACAAGGTTAAATGTTACAGTAATAATGATATCAACACTGTTCTTCTTCATTGCAGCAAAAGTGGACTAACAACACAACAAAGCAGAGGAGTCTCAATGATACGTTCTAAATTCACTTTGCGGGTGTGAGGGCAATTAAAGTATTATACATCACTGAAAAACCTAAGCAACCATCACACACAAACCGTCCACTAAATCATCTAGAGTTAAGAAGTGTAGTGACCAGACACAGAGAAGTAATGGCAGCAGTGCACAGCGTGATCTCGGTTAAATACGTAACTCACATTACGTTTGCTTTCCTATGACTGCACTCGACCAGTATAACCAGTATAGCATTTTATCATCAGTGTTGCATTGCAGTATGTACAGATTTGCTGTGGCACACTGTCTGCTGTCCCGTTGGCGTCATCAGAAAACACTGCTGTTACACAATTTTCTTTGAAGATCTGAAAGTTTCAGAACAAATTCCTGGCACAATGCGTATTTAAAGGTCGTCGAATACAAGTCCGGAAATGTGCTGGTATTCAGATGGGACGTGGAAAAAGAAAAGCATAACATCACATTCAGTCTTCAACTGGCGCGCATTACAACATCTTAAAACAATGCAATGTTTTCAGGCATCCAACACAAATTGTGGATGATTGTGAGTGATGATTCTTAACTACAAACCAAGTAGGAGTTTTCTCTCTTACCGTTCACTCCTCAGTGACTGTGAATTTCAAAGCACCAAATGCTACAAAGCCTTTCACACACTTTGATAAGGTTTAATGTTAAGTTAAGTTAATGCTAAGTTAATAACAGCACAATTCAGCGAACTGTTACTAAAGCAACGCAGGGCATGACCGGAGCCACGAGCGTTACCTAAGCTCAGAAAAGTTCATATTTGTTCAATAACTTAAACACAAGACGTCTATTGAATGAAGTACAACAGCTCTTATGCTGGAGAAAAATGGACTGTGAGCGAGTGAATGATTAGTGGCAAATTCACACTGACTTTAAACAGAGTAAATAAAGTGAAAAGGATAAGTAGTGTCAATCAATTCTATTAGTTTTGAGTTTCAGAATTGGTTAAAAATGAATCATGAAGTCACTGAAGTAGGTTTAATTCAACTCAATACTACATTTTCTACCTCGGCATAGTGAGTGGCTGCAGCTTTGCATGCTGATACTTGCTGTTTCCTGTTCAACAGTCTGTCACAAAGCAGATAAAAAAAAATGCTTCGTAAATGAACTTTGAATGAAGGCACCGGTGAAGAACACTTCCATAGTGTATTTTGTCTGTCTTTCACATGCTGCTGTGTAGAAAGGGAAAATGAAAGAAAAGGTAGAGATCTGTCCCTTACACAAATGTCCTTGGAAAAAAAACACACACACACAAAAATGTTTCTTTGTTCTGTTTTCATGCACAGGAAATAAAAATGATACACCCCGGGCTACTAGATAAGGTGCAGTTTGGACAACCTGCTAAAAGTCCCGCTAAAAAAAAACCTCACGCAGGTGCTTTGACTTGTGCTTTGAATCCCTGAAACGTGGATGTCGTTGTGTTTTTTTTTTGTGTGTGTGTTTTTTTTTTCAGTTCAGTGTGTTCTTTCTCGCGGCGCACGGTCCGGTCTGCGTCGGAAGCTGAAGCTGCGACACATCAGCGGTGATACCGAGGCAGGGAAGAGGGGAGGAGTGGCACATTTCACCGCTGTGGAAGAGTCAAACTCCAAAAAAAAAAAAAAAAAAAAACTTACTGACGCCTCCTCCTCCTCCTCCTCCTCCTCCTCTCCTCCTCCTCCTCCCCGTTAACGCACGGACAAAAGTTTCCACTTCTAACTTTGTTCTGCTGATGTAGCGACGGTTTCACAGCTGCGTTAAGACCGTGAAATAAAGTGAGGAATCCGCTTCTTCTTCTTCTTCTTCTTTTTTCTCCGTCCCTTATCCAGGTCAGAACAAAGTTTGGACATGAAAGCTCGAACCGGGTAGAAAAGACGCTTCAATCTTTTTTTTTTTTTTATCTCCTCCAAACCGCATCATGAAGACATCGCTGCTGCGCTTCAGGGTCCCACTGTGGACTCTTCTGGTCTTCAGTCGTCTTCTCAAGGTGAGGAGGGGGGGGGGGTCTTTGAATTAAACAAGAAGATGCTTTGCTCGAGTAATGAGAGTCGGTTTCTATCACATGATGTGACTGCACCTGTTGCGCAGGTAGCTGCTGTAATGTAGTTCAAGCCTCGTTGCTCCTCGTTGGTCTGAGGGGAAAAGGAAAGTTTGCAGAGGGAAATTAAACATACAAAAAGCTTTTTGTTGTTGTTGTTTTTTTTTTGTTTTTTTTTTAGTAGACGAAGGATGTCATGGCTTCTACCAGGAACAGGACTGTAATTTACTTCATAAAGTAATGAATCCACTGACCTTCAGTTGGAGAGCTTTCAACAATGCAGAGCTGTGTTCTGGAAGATGAGAAGATAATTACACAATTAGAACCTCGTTTTCTTTATAGAACATTTCAGCACCTTTCAAAAACATCTGTAGTTCTTTATTGTGGATGATGTGAAGATAATTTGTTGATTGAAGAATACAATTAGACCATTATTTTTTACTTTTTATTTAACAAAAAACAAAAAAAAACATTTTCCAGGTCTTGTTTTGGCATTAATCAACAGAAGGGCTCCAGAGACAGATTCTGGAGCCCTTCTCTGGATTCTGTCTTCTTTTTTTGGGGGGGGCAAATTATGAACTCACGATCTGACAGGTCGGCGTGCAGTGTGCCCTGAGCCGTACTGCGAAATGTGTTAAAGCGCTCCGCCGTCGCACAAAGCTTGCACAACCGTAGCAGATAAAACAGAGGCCTCCAGCAGACGCAGACCCACCTGTCCAGGTCTCACTGGTCTTTCTGGAGAGAGAGAGAGAGGGAGAGAGAAAGGTTGAGAGAGGTTGCGAATGGTATGTGAGGATGTGTGTGGCCGGCACAAAGGGGTCAGGAATGGAATGAGGTGCAGCCCTGTGTGTCCCTGTCACTCCTCAGCTCTTTACGCCAGGACGACCGACACACAGCGAGCGCGCGGTTTATCCACGGTTTCAACAATCTGCACGAGTGTTTTGCACTTTAATCTTGCACGCTCGACTCACCTGGAAACAGGAAAAACGCTGATTATTTCATGAGTGACCGATTAATCAGGTTCTCAATCAAAGGTAAAAACAGCCCGCATCTTCTTTTGGAACCAACCAACGGCACAAAACCTGAAGATGCTTCACAGACTGTTGTGCATGACAGAAAGGCAAGACAGAAACTGGACAAAGTGTCATGTATTTGAGAAGTGACTTTTAAAAATCATCTCCATAATCAAACTAGAGATGGAGAGATTCATCGGTTTGGGGACATTTTTATAAACTATCCTCCTCCTACAGATAATGTGAAGCTTCTCGAGTGGAATCGCTGACTTTGAGGGAAAACAGTAGCTCAAAAAATAAAAACCATAGCTAGAATGTAGTTAGTTTGATGCTCAGTTCCAGATTGAATGAATTCCTTGGAGTTTGATGTTCAGTGAGAGCGATTCATATATTGATCATTTAAGTATTTATTACTTCAGTTCAGATCTTCACTTCAACCGTTTCTAACAATGTCAAAAATGGTGAACTTCCAACGGTATCACATTTTTTTCAGGGCAACGGGCAGACTGAGACTGCGAAGTTACTATATCAGCCTTTAAAAATCTACTATTGACCTCTAAGTCTTTTTATGACCAACCAGCAGTTCAAAAATGTAAATATGCATCGCAGACTGTCACAAAAAGGTAAAAAAATTGGGCAAATTGTCACATTTGGGAAGCAAATGTTTATCATTTTTGCTTGAAAAATCACTGAATCAATGAATCTGTTACCAAACTACTTGTAATTGTTAAACTGATCGTAGATGTTGCAGCTCTAAACTAACCCAGTAACAGACAGCGTGTTTGAAAGGAATGGAGTCATTATAGTGATCTTTTATGCTTTTATCAACACAATATCTATTCGGTTAAATTTGTGTATTGTTGTTTTTAATCACTGCACTGCAGGTGATTGTACATACACACCTTTTGTTGAAATGACATGTTTTCGACAACACCTTCAGCAGGTCTATTTGTGAATATACAGCCGTGGAAAAAAATTAAGAGACCGCTTTTTTTTTTTACTCTTTACAGGTCGGTAACATTTCTCCCAAATTCCAAATAAAAACATCGTCATTTGAAGCATTTATTTGCAGAAAACTGCTCAAAGTAACAAAAATGAAATGTTTTCAGACCCTAAATGATTCACTTTGAAACAACACAATAATGATTTAATTTAGCGAGAGTCCACAAATCAATATTCGGTCAAATAATCTGGATTTCCAGTGGACTCTTTCATGCTCTTTCTTTCACTTTGCTGTTTGTGTTTGATGCAGCTTAAGGCTCAGCTTCATTTCAGAGGTTTTCATTCGGTTCAGGTCTGTAATGTGGGGTGCTCTCTTAATTTTTTTTCCACATAGAGCAGGAAGATGGCACAAGTTTTTGTGACCAGTTCAATGTACAGTATTTGTGCTGAGTTGGTCACATGAATGACGCTTTTTCTTCTCTCTAAAGCAAAGGAGGAAGAAGTAGTGCCCGCGTTATATCACAAATTATCTTCTGGAAGTGAGAAGGTTGGGTATTTTTTTTTTAAAAAAGTGTGATTTTTGACACCAGAAGCAGCGGTTCTTCTTCCATCTCGTACCGACAGCCGCTAACTGCAGTCAGAGAAGAAGAGAGCAGTAGGCGGAACAGAAATGACTCAAGGGTCTTTTCTGTGACCAGTTTTATTAATACGAACCAGCGCACACAACAGCAAAACAAAAAAAGACACTCAGTGGTGACCTCCAACACACCCCACCCACCCACAAACCAAAACCAGCATCTCTAGGGGTATATTACAACATTCAACAGAAACAAAAGGACTGAGGGTCAGTCGCGTTGTGCGCCGTTCCACCTTCCTCCTTCAGTTAAACAGTCTGACAGTATAAAACGCTTCAGCACCGCACGTCCTCACCACCCACCCCAATTAAGAATGAAATTACATTTTATTGTTGTATACTGCTGCGAAAATAACCTTTTCCGTTTTGGTTTTGGTAAGAAACGTCTATATATACAAGCAAATGTTTACAAGGTCTAATGATTAGATCTGTCGAGTGAAGGTGTGTGTTTCAGAATTAAGGATGGTTTCTGTTGTGTTCTGAGCGTGCACTTGTCACGTAGCATCTTCGGGAAATTTTCCTAAAAGTTGCGCTGGGTTAAGAAAGATGGATAACAGCGTTGTAAATGTGACGTTTTAGACATTTAAGCCTGGTGTGACGAGGGGCAGTGTACATCGATGAGGAGTTTTTTGTAAAGAGGCAAAACCTGCTGCAGTTTCGACATTTTGTGTTTTAAGTGCTTTACCTTTTTATATCTTCCTTGCTTCTGTTTTTTTTTTTTTTTTTACTGTGCGTAAATGGGCGTGACGCTTTCGTGACAAAGTGAATGAGCTCATTATCAACGTCCATATTATATTAATTATTTATATTTATTAGAGATATTCTGCTTATTATTTGAACCACTTTTCCCTTTCCTAACCTTTGACTCGGTTTTCCTTTCCTCCTTCCACCGTGTCTTATCTGTTCAGTATCATTTCCATTGTCTTACTCTGTAATCTTTTCTCTTCTGCATTTGTGCGTTGACATCCTGTCCACTTCTGTCTCATTTTAACACCCTTTATTAGGGTGTGTTGCACACTGGCAAGAAGTGATTGGTGACACCATCATCCCGAGCTTCCTTATTGAAGTTGGCCCGTGATGCTTTTGTGCTTTTTAGGTCATGGAAACAAAGTAAATGAGCTCCTTATAATGTCACAATAAACAATAGTAAATATTAAAGGAATAGTTGAAGTACAGTCTGTCTTCTGCTTGACCAGTATTTTCATTATCATTCATAGTTGCAGCTTCAGACTGCATGTCAAATGTACCATTTAAAAGCCACATGCAAATACAGAGTAATTTTGAAACATGCATGATTTGGCTGAAAGCAGAACAAAAGTTAAAGCCGATAAACAGGAATTTCTTTTCTTCCCTCGGAAGATTATTTTGCTTACACAAACAGGACATTTTCTGTATATGTATGATGTTTCTACTTTCCAACAAGCTCATGATCCTCTTAAGCATGTGTTACATTTACTAGTTGTATATAATAAATATATTTGTGATTTCTTCTGTTCCGTATGTCTGTATAGGATTGATTTTTTTTCTGCACCTGCAAAAAGTATTCCCCTCCTTTAAAACTCTACAACATTTTATCGAAGTAGATTTTATGTCAAAGACTCTTTATTTATCAAAGTAATAACATGCATTTATTCCAGATCAATGATACGAAATACTTAATTCACATCTGCGTATATCTAAATCATTAATGGTACAGCCACTGTATGCAGATTATGACCATACACCTGTGTAGAAAAGTACATTTTTTTCAGTATTTTGGCAAAAAAACCCACACACAAACACTTTTTGGAGTTCATTTAAATCAGTCACAAAGTCATGGAAAGCAGTGTCGTAGACTGTTCTTTTCCCTGCTGAGTCCGACTGTTTGCTGCTGTATCAGCGTAGTTCGTCATC
>JAPQRN010000022.1:5887402-5899292 GCA_037367275.1 Coranthus polyacanthus
GATAAATTCAGTATCTTACCAGGAACCAAATTTGAAAAATACACGTCACGAATAGACTCTTACATCGTCAAAACAGTGTTGGATAAATGCTGTTCAATTCAAATTAGCTACAAATCTGTGGGTTGGACAAGGAATGTCAGAACGGCAACCGTGACCTATTATCTGAGACTTGCATGTTTAAAATACAAATACACTACAAACATGACCCTCCTATTTGCATACCTCTCCCAACCCGAGAGGACCTGACCATCTGGCAACCTGCATACTGACATTCAAGAACTCCTTACTTACAAGTCCTGCATCAGTAGGAACTGTTATAATTAAAACAAATGACTCTGTGTCTCATCTGTATATGTGTAATATGTGTGTTTTACCTGTGCCCACTGTTCTTTGTATCTGTCAGATCCCACACCTCCTCGTTCCCTCAGTGTAACTCAGAAAACAAGCTCTTCACTCCGTCTGAACTGGGCGACTGATCCCCTGCTAGAGGGCGCTCCAAACATCAGCTACTATATCACATACCAGAGGGAAAGCCAAGTACAAACTGAGACCGCCACAGGCGATAGCAAAGAGCTGCCATCGCTTTCCTCTGGAACGTTTTATAATATAACTGTGAAAACAGTTGGACCACAAGATTTAATGAGCACGGAGGCCAGTACTTCTGCTTACACCTGTAAGTACAACACGGTTAAACCAAGGCACATACAAATGCCTCTGTGATTTTTTTGGTGCTTTTCTTGTATAATTACATGCATATACAGTGTATTACAAAGCATTTATGCATATTAAAATTGCTTAGACTGCTGCCCCCGCGACCCGGCCCCGGATAAGCGGCAGATGATGGATGGATGGATGGATGGAAAATTGCAGATTTTTTAAAATACATTTCTGCATGTTTGTGTTTTTTTTCTAGTGCCAAACCCTGTTCTGAACCTTGTAGCCAGGCCTGAGTCCACCACCTCAGTAAATGTGGCATGGTCATACCCGCAGGAAGCCAAGCCATATTTCACATACAGGATTCTAACCTACGACGCAACAGGGACACTCGTTGCCAACAATACAATCAACAATAACAGCACTAACATAAATGACCTGAATCCAGGAACTGGATACAATATCAATGTTACGACGTTAACGCCAGGAAGTGAATCCACGGAAGAACAGACATTCAGCTACACAAGTACGTTTTTTCTTTTTTTTAAAAACAATGTCAAACTTTGAAACATTTCCGGGGGACTGCAGAACCTGTACTAACATGAGTGTCGCAAAAATCATAGATAACCTGCTGCTGTGTTTTCTGCAGAGCCCAAAGCAGTGACCAACCTCACGGCGACGGTAAACACAACTGCCATCCAGCTGACTTGGCACAGACAAGATGATCATAAGCCTTCTTACACCTACCTGGTGAGAGCACTCCTGGGTGGAGTGGTGGTTCGCAATGACTCCACAGCGATGGAGAATTACACCTTCTCCAACCTGACACCTGGAAGTATGTACACTTTAGTCGTGGTCACGGTCGTTGACGGAGTCGAGTCTGCTGAAGAACAGACATCGGCCCGAACAAGTACGTCTTCAAAGATACTGCATTGTGGCTTCTGATTTTAATATATTATACATATATATATATATATATAACTGTTTTTTTCCATCCTGCAGTTGCATCGTTAAACAAAAGTTGAAAGAATTATCATAACTGTTAAACACAATATATATTCTGATTATTTTCAGAATGCTGGGTTAAATTTTATTTAATAGAGCATCAAAGAGGAACTTTTGTTTGAATTACTAAAACATGAGGGTGCCTCAGTGGCTCGCCTGGTAGAGCACGTACCACACGGGTTGTGGCCTTACCACAGCGACCCCGGCTTCATTCCCATCATCTCATCCCCTCTCTTTCTCCCATCCTTCCTGTCTCTCTCAAGGCAAAAATGCCCAAAAAATACATTCATATTACCATCACATAAGTATCTCACTAAAATGCATTTTTGCTCAGAATATATATTTCAAAAACATCTTACATTTTTGTTTCCATTCTTAATGTATTTATGTTTCCTAAAACTATTTCCATTACTTTTTTCTTTTCCAGCTCCTGCCTTGGTTTCGAACATCACAATGCAAGGAAGCACAACTCGTATGTCAGTGAGGTGGACTCAAGTAAGTGGGCAGGTGGACTCCTATACTGTGTTGCTTTACAGAGACACTGAGTTGAAAAGAAGAGCCACCGATCTGAGCAATGACACTCTAAGCACATCCTTTGAGGGACTGAAACCAGGAGTGCTGTACTGTGCTGTGGTGGTCACCAAAAGCGGAGACCTTGAGAGTAATAGTTCAGCAGTTTGCGACGCAACTTGTGAGTAACGTTGCTGTGACTTCTAAAGCTTTGCATACCACAAGGACAGAATGCATTTTACACATTCCTGCAAGGTTCGACATGAGTTTTGTTTCTTTCCCTGTCCAGTCCCCAACCCTCCCGGGAGCATCAACGCAACATCTCAGACAGAGCGGTCCATCAACTTCACCTGGGCCCTTCCAGAGGACATGGACCGTGACCAGTACAACTTCAGTGTTTCCACCTCAAACGGATCATTTCTCATCCAAACCAGCTGGTTCCTTCTGGAAAATCTCCAGTCTGGAACCCCTTACACTATCTCTGTTGTTACTGTAGGGGTGAAAAACTATAACAGCACAGCAGTGACAGCAAAAATCTACACCAGTAAGTGACATTAACATACATAGCATATTACTGTGGCTTAAGATAGAGTTTAATTTTACTTTTTCTTTTTAGGGACATTTGCAATTTCCATTTTAGTGTTTCAGCTACTTTTACGTGAAGATTTGTCGTTCACGTCTGTTTACAAATATAGTGTAATTACTGGTAGTAAAAGTAACAGTGGCAGGTTACAAATATCCCAATTATGTTTGCAAGCACACAGTTACTACTACGCAAAATGTGTGTGCTGCAGCTTCTCAGTTACCATTAAGTAAAAATGTTTCAGGAAACTTAAGAATGTAGTTTTCACTCCCTTGCAGAGTAACCCTAGCATTTACCCATACGTTTAACTTCCTACTATTCAGTTCTTTTGCCTGTGTTGTGAACTGCAGATATTATTTATACGACTTAACCGATGTGTGATCAAACGGTGTCTTTATATTCACTCTCTCTCTTTTCCTCAGGACCATATTCTGTCACCGAACTCAAAGAGACTGAAATCACCACTAATGCAGTTACCTTGGTGTGGGCGCAGACAGAATACAAAGCTAATTACTCATTTTTGGTGCACGTTGCCAACGGCACACATGTAATACACGAAGCAGTCGTTTTCAACATGACATACACAATGACTGGACTTCTGTCTGGCACCAACTACAGCTTCAGTGTCACGTCACGGACAGCAGATGGCACTCCGGCAACTTGGGCTGTGACAGTATCCTATTTTACAAGTATGTATTGCGTATGTTTTAAATAAGCTGTTCAATATAAGCGAAAGCCCATAGTAAAGTGGTGTTAGTCAAGGTTCACAAAATTTTATGTAATCAATGAATTTTTAACTGTTGGATGTTAGTGATGTTCACTGAAGCATGATGGTCTTTATTTTGAGCACACACTTGAAACTAAAACCTACCACTGAGTTCAACTTGGATTTTGGTTTCCTTTCCTCATATCATTTGGCAAAGAAAACATTGTTGTACCACAACAAATATTATGCTAAACTTCATATCCTACCAGTGACCAACAAACATCAGAATGAAAAGAAAGCTTTCATGTCAGAAGCAGTAGAACAGTGAGGAGGCACCATTTGACTGATTAACTGTGTACAGTTTATATTATCCCTAAACCATGTATCAAAACACTAAAAAAGACAAAAAACTAAAAAATAAGACACATAAAAAAATAACACATGAAGTCATTCATGAATCATTTCATTGATACATTAAAGGTCTTGATTAAAGGACGTACTCTCTTTTCTTCTTTTCTTCTTCTTCTTCTTTTCTTTTTTCAGGGCCTTATAGTATCGAAGAGTTGCTGGCTGACACCATTAACACCACCTCTATAAATCTGACTTGGTCCAAACCACCAGAGTACAAGAAGGAATATACATATTTGGTTATAACGTCTGGCTGTGGGTTTCAAAACCAAACCCTGCAAGAAGCGTTTGCACTTATTTCTGAGCTCACCCCGGGGACCATCTGCACCTTCTGCGTTTTTGTCAGGGCACAGAACGGCATAGAAGGGGCACAAAATTGTACCTCTCAGTACACTAGTAAGGCTCTTATCATTTCTTACCATTTGTTTCTTCATTTCAAATGGTCGAGGTTAGCATAATCCTTCCTCCTTTTCTTCCTTTTCACATTAAACAGAACCCGAGGCAGTGCGCCCCACCGTCTCCAGCGGGGGCTCCAACAGTTCAGTGCTGGTATCGTGGCAAAAACCTCAAGGGAATGTGGAGTATTATAGAATTCATCTAAATAGCACTTCCCAGAATTTCCACTCAGAGGTGATAAACAACAGCGGAGTCTTCCATCTGTTTGACAGCCTGTCAGCTGGAAGGCTTTACAGCGGCTTGGTAGTCACGTACAGTGGACCTTTCAACGCATCATCTGAATTCATTAGTAATGCAACTTGTAAGTTCTGCTCAGAAATTATTTTCATTTGTTCCAGATGGCCTTCTATTATCACTGCAAAACAAAATGGTTGTTTCTTTGAAAGTAATACACATCAATCGATATGGTGCGTTTTCTACCATAAACACTAACCTAAACACTGTGTCAATGTGTCATTTTAATACAAGGTGTAAATGCAAATACCAGGTACTAGGTGTAAAACGGGCCTAAATCTCAGACATTAGATATTCTTTTACTGCACGAGCTTTCAAAATAGACCACCATAAAGCTTTTTTCCCCCCATATTAAGCTAGTATACTCTGGAAAATGGCCACCACCATGTATTTTAAAGCTAAAATACGACTAACTATTCATGTTGTCTTTTAAGCATGTGTGTCTCTTTCTGTTGAATTTTACATTACTGCCATCGTCTATCCATGTCCTTAGTTCCTAACCCTCCCGGACCGATTACGATCCTGTCGAAGACAACCGGCGCCATTGAAATTTCTTGGGAGGAAGCCCCTCTGATGACTGGTGCATCATTCCATTACCAGCTGATGACAAGCCCATCTCACGGAGTTGGAAACACCAACAACAGCAGTTATACTTTTGGCTCCCTGTCTTCTGGAACCTCTTACAACGTCTCTGTGAAAACAGTGGGTGCCATGGATTTTATGAGTGACACGGTTGAGAGATACATGATCACCACAAGTAAGGATCTTACTGCAAACATTTACGTCTTTAGTGTCCGGAGTAACATTCACAGTAACACGTAAAATCTTTTTTCTATCAGAACCATTTAGTGTGAAATCTCTCGAGGCTCTCCCAGAAGTGGACAATATCACACTCAAGTGGAAGGAACCTGAGGAATACAAGAACAGCTATAGTTTCAATTTGACCTGGCAAAAGGGGGGCATCGGAGACAGCGCCAGAACTAGCGACTTCCAAAATACCATCAACTCGCTGGTTCCCGGGAGTCCCTATAACATTAATGTCACGACGCAGACCTCGGATGGAACAAAGAGTGATCCAAAATCGGTTTCCACATGCACAAGTATGGTCAACATCTTGAAGAGCTTTATATAAACATTCTGCAGATCAGTTACATTCTCAGTAACTCATTTTTTTGTGCACACTTTGAGTATCACACTAACTTTCACACCAGGTTACATAAACCAAATATTACTCTGTATAAATCTTTAATGTTTCACTCAAGCCTTCTTTTTCCTTTATTTCTTACCTATATTGTTTTTTTTTTTCTTTCATTTGTTTCTGTTTGATGCTGCAGCTGCAAGCCATGTGGTAGACTTAAAGTGTAAAGCTCCAAATGAACCAAATGCAATGCTCATCTTGTCCTGGCGGGAACCCGTTGGCAAATACTCTGAATTTGAAGTCGCTGGTGGCGATCGGATCAACAGGAGCGCGTGTTGTAGTCACACAATGTCCAATCTCCGCCACTACACTAATTACACAGTGGCAGTGAGGACGCTGAGCTGTGGAGAACCCAGCGTCCCTGTGTCCCTTCTCTGCACGACAGGCATCACAAGTAGGACATTATGCTTTGGAAATATTATTATTTCATAATTATAGCACTGATATGTTCAAACGTATTATAATACAAGTTGGTCAGCGTTACATACAGATACACACGAGGTTTATATGTCAGTAGACAATGCTTATACTGACATATTTACATCTCAAATGTTTATTTTATTCTTGTTTGTCGTTATTTCCTTGATTGGAATAGTAAAAAAATGAAAATTAGGCCATTTTATCTATGCAGAATTAATATATTGTTTTATCTATGTTATTTTCTGATCATTTAGAAAGGATTTTGCACTATCAAATCTTTCTCTTTCGTATTCTCAAAGATCCACCAATCCCAGTGGGCTATGAATCACTGTTAGTGGTCACTCACAAGGTTCACAACATGTTCACTCTTCTGATTGAGGACAGCTTGCTGGTCGGCACCAACGGGCCGGTCACATATGTTGGGGTGCTGGTGACAGATAACCTTTCCGGTGGGTTTTTTTCTTGATGCGCTTCCATTGAAATGTGTTTTTTTTTTTTTGCCTAAATGTTTCATGGTGTACAGTATTATTCATTTGTTTCACATTAATAAATTCGACTACTGACGAGGTGTTTTCTGTCCTTCCAGGTGTCAACACTTCAAATCTGCAGCAGTATGTGGGGAAGACATATGACCAGTGGACTGCGAAGACTACTCCAGCATACTTGGCCATAATCACGGCAATCCAGTCCCAGTCCCAGTCACGCAGCGCAGATAATAGTCTAAGCATACAAATAGGAGACGGAACCAAATGGAATGGTTATTCTAATAACGCTCTGCATGCCACTGGAAAATATCAGTAAGAACACAAACTATACTATATATAAATCAGCAAATAATATAGAGGTTGTCAGTGATACAGGGGCTCCCTCCCTCCACCCGGAAAAAGTTCAGCACTGCCAGAAATTAACATTCTTTTGATTTTAATTGAACAACAGGTTTTTCTGGACATCAAGCTCAAAGTAATTAATCAATATTTTGTTATTATTATTATTATTGTTCTCAATTCCTGGTCGGAAGGGTTGAGAACATGGTATGGATGTAGATTAATAAAGTCTAAATAAAATAGTAACATTATTTTATCATAATTAGACTCAATAACAATAACAATAGCATTGTTGGAAAGCTGGTAAATATAGTTTCCTCAAACCAGTGCTGTGGATATGTGCTATGGATGCATAGTCACTGGCATGGCATGCACTCTTATTAAGTCTTTTTGTCTCTTTTTGTTTTTACACTTTCGAGTAATTATACTAAATGTATTTATAATAAGTCAGTGCATTATCCAGAAAATATTACAGCACTGATTGCTTTTAACATCAGTGGCAGAGCCTCTAAACTGACGGTGGTTTGTGTCATTTTACAGATATGCCGTCGTGGTGTTCACCAGTCTGAGTTTGACCAGTAGTGGCCTCATAAATCTCCAGAGTAGCCTTTTCTCATCAACAGGCTTCTCTCCAGACGTGCAACTCCCACAGAACCCAAGTATTATCTTCATCACCAGGATTAACTGCAATTGAATTTTCCCACACTGACCGATATAATACTCACCGGTCTGATCTTTGTCAACATTTCAGCGACCATCGGCATTGCTGTCGGAGTAACACTGGGAATTTTCTGCGTTCTCTTCATCATTCTCATTGGCTTCATAATCTACTGGAGAAGGTTTGTCACTTTAATCCAGAAAAAAATGTTGATAAAAGGAAAATTAAGGATAGCGTGTATGGGACTTAACTCTGTATTCTTGTATTATAGATTATCCAACAAAGAAGCTCCAGATATTCAGATTCATTCCATGAGGTACATTGTTTTTCTTTTCATCCATTTAAACAATTGAAGTAAATAGACAGGAATCATACCTGTAACTGTTGGTCAACATTGTTTTTTCCTCTATCTTATTTCAGAGCCAAAGTGTAAGTATAAATCCTTTAAATCATTAAGTACGATAAGCGGTTACAACAGACCAAATCTGAGGCGTGTTTATTTTTCAGTAATGCATTTGTTTGACTTCTGGGTCTCCATTTGAGCAGGAGCGTGGCTGTGAGGGTGGAAGACTACGAGGCTTATTACAAGAAGCAGAAAGCCGACTCCAACTGTGGCTTTGCTGAAGAGTTTGAGGTGAAACACAAATGTGATATTAAAGGGCTCATGAAAAATAAGGTCAGGCAATCATAGCTTGTAATTATTTTGTCCTCAGTGGGGACAATATTAAAATTATCCACATTATACTGTATATTAAGCAATAAAGTAGGATGCAGTGCCAAAAATAAATGTGGTCCCTTGTTGATTTCAGTGTTAGCACAATAGAACAAAAATATGTATCACTGCTATTGGTCAAAATGACCATTAAAATCTCAGGTTTCGGGATTACAATAGATTTTATTTTTATTGGTTTTAATCTCACGAGGAGCCTTCCAATTGTCAGATCATCTACGTATCTTTTTTTTCTTTTGTTTTAAAGGACCTGAAGCCTGTTGGAACAGGTCAGTCCAAAACAAATGCTTTAAATCCGGAGAACAAGCCCAAGAACCGCTACAACAACGTGCTTCCATGTGAGTCACTTTTAACATGCTGCTGCTTTTAGCAATAACACTCCTCGCTCATCAAAATTAATCTTCATCTATCATTATCATTGTTCTGTTTTCGATTATGTCACATTTCAACATCGCATATGGAGATAAATGTAAATTAACAGTGAGTGTGGCTGTAACCCTTCACTCATAGCAGTGTACAATCCTTTCTCTAAGATTTTCCCATTTCCTTTACCCATTTTCCTCACTTCCTAGATGACTCTTCTAGAGTGAAACTCTCTATTATCCATGGGAGTCCATTTGACGACTACATCAATGCTAACTACATGCCGGTGCGTACTGACGCTTGCTAAAGCAGCTCTCCGCCTCAGTCATGGCTTCAGTATCATTAAACATCCTCCACATAACTCCTCATTCTTCTGCTATTTATTCGGCCTCTTCCACACTGATGTTAGAGACACGCGAGAGGCTCCTGAAAACTGAACAGAATTAATGTTGTTTCATCTCCCAGGGTTACAACTCCAGGAAGGAGTTTATTGCAGCTCAGGGCCCGTTGCCCACCACCGTCAACGAGTTCTGGAGGATGATCTGGGAGAAGAATGTCCACACTCTGGTCATGCTGACACGCTGCAATGAACAGGGACGAGTGAGTACAATCGCAAAACACCACCCTGAGCAGCAGCAAGCATGTCACTCACACCCGGTGCTTTCTCACTTGTTGATCAGGATCATTCTCTAGTTGAGGACACAGTCTAGTAGTGCAGTGTCCTGAACGCTTTACATCATTAATGTCCTTGGTGACATATTCTGTAAAAATAGAATACATTGTGCATTATCACCATTTAGTGACAGGGCTCATTCTGTTCACTTGTCTGCTTTTAATAGTTAAAGTAAAAACACTATAAATAGTTCATGAACTTTAGTTAACACATAGTAGATCAGGGATTTATCTACTGTATATTATTTATACATAAAATACCAGACCTCTGACATATATTAAATCAGATTAAGTCAAACGTAGACTGTATATTGTGCAGTATATTATTTGCCTATAGTATATAGTGTATAGTGTAATGAAGTATAATGAACTTAGTGGTTTATTTAATAATTAAATGCAAAACTAAGCCTTTTTAAATATTAAAAAAAAAAAAGTTATTAGGAAGAGGGTTTTTCCAACAATATTCTTAAGAAGTGGTGCTTCTATTAGACATAACCAAACCTGAATGCACATCATTTCTGTATTATGTATTCTGAATACATTCAGTCTGTTGCAGTTCCGTCACTGTCATTCTTTTTAGGTAAAATGTGAGCAGTACTGGGATCCTGGCACCAAGCACTTTGAAAACATCACTGTGACGACGACCTCTGAAATACCACTTGAAGACTGGACCATCAGGGACTTCGACATTAAAAATGTAAGAGGCAAGATGAACTTCTGATGATGACCAAAAATGAATAATGTGTGTCACTAGGTGCATTTCCATCCATCTGTTTTTATTCACATTTTCAATTTGTGCAACAAAAAACCCGACTGGAAACATCAAAAGTCTGAAAAAAACTCCCAAACTTTATGGTGGAGAAGTTGGTGTTTCGATTAAAAAGTAAATGTGATTAAGTACAGTGGAAACAGATTTTTTTTTATCAGCTCCTCAATCAGCAGCTCAGGTAGTATGTTATTGTATGAAATCCTACATGTAACTGGCAACGTTTTAAACCATGACGAACCAGCGGTAGTGGATGGAAACATGCATAAATTCACATTTTCTTTTGCTGATTTTCTAAAAATTTGCAATACATTTGGATAGAAACATGCCTACTGCTCCATACAATGTGGGTTCACATTTGCAGCTTTTTGAAAATGTGTGTGTGTTGTTTGTGTCTTAGGTGAAAACCGCAGAGACCCGTTCAGTGCGTCACTTCCATTTCACAGCCTGGCCAGACCATGGGGTACCAGAAACCACTGAGCTCCTTATCAGCTTCAGACATTTGGTCAGAGAGCACATGGACCAATACTCCAGGCACTCTCCCACTATAGTCCACTGCAGGTCTGTCACAACAGACACACAATACCGGCTCGAATTCCATGTAAATATTTCAAAAATAACTAAATGAATAAATCCTCTCCTCTCGTGCCTGTCTGTTTACCTCGTCTACACTCAGTGCTGGTGTGGGACGCACAGGAACCTTCATAGCCATCGACCGTCTAATCTTCCAGATCGAAAGGGAAAATATTGTGGATGTTTACGGTATCGTCCATGATCTGCGCATGCACCGAAACCTTATGGTGCAGACGGAGGTGGGACAGTCCAAATAATATACACTCTGTTTTTTCCTTACGTATGTCCTTTATGTTGTTGCTTAATCAGACTCCTGCAGCTCAGTGAACTTTTGTACTTGCTGTCTCTGCAGGACCAGTACGTGTTCTTAAACCAGTGTGCGATGGACATCATCAGATCAAGAACTGGAACCAACGTGGATCTAATCTATCAAAACACAGCTGCACTGTCTATTTATGAGAATTTCGAACCCAAAAAAGGTTTTTCCAAGAATGGGTACCACAATACATAGACTCCAAAGCAGCACACGTCTTCCATCCTTCTCTTAGAAGGAACCCGAGCAGACATTTGTGAAGGGAACCCTTTAAACAAATGTATTTATTTTTGTAATCCACCAGTCCCACTCTTAAGAATTCTGTAGCTTTTTGGATTTAGGTCACTCTTTTGTGGTATTTATTTGTGGAAATGGTTTGATAATGGAGGGACGAAAAAGGGCATAAGCAGTGACCAAAAATATTTATATATATATATATATGCCTATTTTTTTGTGTTGTTTGCTTATTACTGTATATGATGCTGATGATTAAATGTTTTGCTCAGGTAACGTGTTAGATGCTGTATAAATATTGCTACAGACATTTCTGACAAGGACAAACTTGTGAATAACTGAACCTTGGAGCTGCCTTGTATAAAATACTTGCTGGTATAAATACTGAACCTCTGTGCTTTAATACCAGCGGGTGGCACTGTTTTGTTTTCAAGGTTGAGGCCAAAATGGAAAAAGATATAAAAAAACTTATTATGCTACTTTATTATAGCAACCTTAAATGTTTAAATAGAAAATGTCATTGAAGTTGGTCAGAGCATCTAACGGGTCTTTTATTGACCACTTTGCTTTATGTGTTTTTTAA
>JAPQRN010000022.1:5901455-5913701 GCA_037367275.1 Coranthus polyacanthus
TATAAATTTACAACTAAATTTCTGATTCTGATTGGGGCAGAAATAGGTTTTTTTTAAAATGCCTCTGAAAATACATTTAAAACTTAGTTACAAATGAGGACTTGACCTGTACTGCAGAAAAACACAATCACAAAACTATAGGATCTTGTATTGATATTATATACCTTAAGGTCTGTATTACTGCTCTGTATAAACATGAAATCTACAAGATTTGATACTAAAGTAGCGTAATATAAGTGGCTGTTGAATTTGACATCAATAAAAGTAACCTAATAAGTACACTTTGTGGATAGTTTAGCACTTAAATGTTATTAAAGTACTTAGATTTTTATCTGCAGTAGAATAATTTGATATTTTAATCCCAATACTTTGGCATAATCCACCACCATTTGCCACTGACCTATATTTTCCCTAAGTGGTGTTCAAGTATGGAGTCAAATTTAATGAGCGCGATGTATATGCCATTTCTGTATGAGTAATCGTGCTCACACAGCCTGCATACTGTGACAGTCAGACTTCATCGTAGTGCATTAACAGGGTGATTTCCACGGTCAGTATTTACAGTAGAGCGGGTGCAGTTCGCGCCTGTCGCCACAGGTGTCGCCACAGCTCCCCGTTGAGCAGCAGCAGTCAGATGAACCGCAGCAGGAGGATCCAGTCTACTCCACACTCTCCATGTTGAAAGGGAGCAACTTCTCCTGCCGCGTCCAGCCCGTCCGCCACAGCCCGCCTGCTGCTCTCCACAGCCCAGCAATCTCACACTGCCCTGTGCTATGACGCCAGACTGGGAATTAAGCTGGAAAACAACTGTTTGAGCACTGCCCCGATCGACGCAGAGTAAGTTTACATGTAACGGCTCTCTTACTACACCACAGCGCGGAAAGATAACTTGCTATTTTTAGCTGACGTTACTTGTATTTCTTTAACAAATCACGTATGTTCTATGTGCTAACTTGCGCTAGCTAGCGAAGCTGAGGCGGCTTAGCCTTTTTCAGGAGCCAGACGATAGTTTTGAGCATCCTAACGTCGCAGTATTTGAAGGAATTTGGTCAGTAGGGGTAGTAACGTTATGTGTGGTTTACTGCCTGGCTGGGTAGTGGCTAACGTTACTAGCTAGCAACATATAGTAAACCCTCATATCCACGTTAGCAAGTTAGCGGTGCGGACGATGCCCCATGCGGCTGCGGCTTGGCTGTCACTTGTTTGCATGGCAACCATGAACGTACCCGATGTCTAGGGTGGGTATGACCAGCAAGGGCAAGTAGCTACCTGAATAGGATTTCCTCATATTTATTAGTTTTACCTCCTGAATCATGAATTGAACCGGTCAGCGGAATCAACGATGTTAACCTATATACCCATATACACATGTGGCAGAGCGGCGGTCACCGTTAGAATAACCGTGTTTAACGAAATTAGAATATCTGACAAGTAATACGGTGCAAAACGTGTTGAATGTAACGCGTTGGACACGACGAGCAGTCAAAAGAGCCCCGTGGACGTTTAAATTTTAAATGTATGCATTGCGGGCATCTTCGGCATGGTTCAGATCCATTGTCGGTGCATAAATGTCAACAAGAGTCCTCCCACAATTAATATGTTCGCTAATGCACTAGGTGGAAAATGAGTTAATATGCCATAGGATTGTTTAATTATGAAGCATCGTTAATTTTACTCAAGATAAAGCCTTTGTGATGTAAACATGACTATACTGACTGTTAATTGCTTTGGGGTCAGTAGTAGCTAGCTTGTTGCAGATGTTTCAGCATTGCTGTAGTTACATGTCTTGATATGAAAAAAGGAAACGGTGTTTCAGCTGTAGTTTGTTTGCTTGTTAATTTTTCGTATGCCGAATCCTCCACGCACGAGTTACAAAATGTCCTTGTGTCATATCTCTCTCCGATCATTTCCTGTTTGTCTCACTGTGGATTAAAGGCAAAAAAAAAAGACCAAGATAGAGCATTTAAAAAAAGTCCTGCTTACCTTTGATCACAACTCTTGAAAAAGTCAATTAAAGGAATATTTAACAAAAAATGTTAATTTGATTTGTTCATAGCAAAAAAAATAAATAAATTAAAAGCTAAATATATTATTATGAATGTAATTTTCAGTACTCAAAAAGTGCTACTGGTGTTAGCCTCATAAATATAGTATCCCTCAGGCATTACTTGTGGTACTATTTGCTCATGGAGAGATAATGACTAAATTTTACAGCACCACTTTTCCATCATCCATATCTGTCGATCCCCAGACAAGGATACAAGAGCTCATCATCTTTAATTGTGTGATATTGTGGAGTTCATTTTTTGCTAGAGATGAGGATATCACATATTTTAAGTGCACTTTGGTTCATAGTTAGAAGGGTATGTGCCACTCAAAATACATTTGAAAAAACACATCCCAAGAGAAGGCAATCTAAGCACAAGAGAAATGAAATGTCTGGTGACATATTTGGGATGTTGCAGCTGAGTGGGAAGAAGAAGAAAAAGAGGTCTAACATATTGTCTTTTACTAGCTTTGAAAACCTTTGGTTTTTATTTCATCAGTGCTTTTGTGACCTGTCCTCACTTCCAGGTTTGTTGTGTGATTTACTGAACAATAGAGGCCTAATAGGATGAGCATTATAATTTTTTGTCAGACAGTCATAGGACTAAAATGGGTCTGATATCGAATGACCGTAAAATGTCAGACTGCAAGTGGTGTCAGTAGCAAAGATGGTTACATATCAGCTGTTTGAAGGTCAGTAATGGGAAATTAGGTCATGAGATCAATAACAACAGACATGCTCATGGCTTTGAACTAGGTTGTGTGTCTGTTAATGCACCTCAGACCAACATCTATTCCATTTTTCATTCCATTTTCCATCATCCAGCTCAGCTTTTGTAATGATGGGAGATTTCCTGTGCTAACACTCAAAAGTCTGGTCATGCCATGTGACAGTCTACCTTGCACTAATCAGTCGGGGATATTTAATGGTGTTGGTCCCTAAGCCTATCAACTAGAACTGTGGCTTTGCTCGGCCATGAATGACAAATGAGGAGAGAGCGGTAGTGAATGAATTAAAGAGAAGATTTGAGAGAATGTGAAGAGCCGTTTGAGTCACTTTCAGTGGGTGGTGAGTGCTGTTTTTATTTATCACTGCTTTTTCTAGCAGGAAGCCACAGCAACAGATGTCCCAACTTTCATGCTGTGCTGTGAGGACTAGTTAAAAGATACAATGTCCAACCTCAGACTGAAGATCTGACCTTTTGAAGAGGACGCGCAAATGTGGACTCTTTCGTTGGAGTTTCACTTGATCACCAACGTCGTTCATTAGTTTAAGGTGAACAAAAAAACCCAAACATTTTCACTTTTTGGTGAAATGAAAAAAAAATCTACAGCTGTGTCAGAATTGTATCAAATATGCCGACGTTTAGTTTGAATCTGACAATCTTTACAATGGAAGTGTCCTACTCCAAGGTTTGATAAGTGGCTCAGAGCTGTTCCAGGTCCCCTAAGATTTAAATGCTTTCCCCGACATCTAGTGGGGGGATCTAGGCTAATACTGCTCCATATTGAAACTGTCTCTCAGTCCCCAGAGAGCAGATGCACTTTTAGAAGCCTCTATTGTGCCAAGGTTCCCTTCCAGTCCCTTGGTCTGAGTTTTTGTCCTAAGTTACTTGTCATCTGTAAGTTTGCTTTCACATCTAAAATTAGGTTGTTTTCCCACAGAATGGCATTTTCCTCCAACCTCATTAGTGTGTAAACAATAAGACAAAACAAGAAAGCATACAATATGACAGACATATAATATATCACCAAAAGCCATATCATATTAGCTATTTTTTAGGCTGACACCAAGCTTATAACATTGTTTAATGTCTGTAGAGAGTCTTTTGTGTTATTACTCTATTAATCTGGGGAAACAGCCTCTCTCTTTATTATAGAAGGGAGAAAAAGACAAACAGTTGCCTGGATGGGTCTTCTGCAGTCATGTTTATGACTTAGGCACAGCATTTTAGTACATAACAGAAGGATCTTTTATTATTTTATTCTTTTGCGTACAGTGTCCAGGGTTTTCCCAGGCTCAAAATGAGGCAGAGGTGGTACCATCTTGTGTACCATGCTTTTAACGGACTCAAGCTTAATATAAGCGGTGTATTTTAGGAGTTCTAATACTTATGTGATTTTAAAAAATGAGATAAGATTTACTGATAATCTTGTTAACTTAATGGTTTAGAGAGTTTTGTCGCGAGCTGGAGGTGGCACAAAATTTGACGGAGGTGGCCAACTCTTAATTCTCTATGAAGGAAAAACCCTGGTGTCTTAGGCTTTAGTTTTTGCCTAACTTACTCCCAGTTTCTTTACATTTTGTCTGTCTTTTACTTACCGTTGCCATTACACTCAAACCCACACACACAGACAAATTTAGGACTAGTGACTCACCTCTTGACCCCTATCGTTTGTTCTAAGGCTGCTGGAGAGCTGGTGTTTGTATTTATAGAGCAGGTTTACCACCATAAATCCACTGCCATTTGTTTCACAGAATTCAGAGTGTTCTCATGGTAGCTGGCGCCTCTGCAATCAATATCCACCTCTCACTCATATCTCACATAATGTATAGAGCTGCTGCTTGCATGGAAACCGCTGACATAATTCAGGACCCAGAGTATCTACTTTGTGGAAACCCTTGAGGAGTAAGGCATGTAAGGCAAAGATCTTTTATATATTTTATTTATTTATATATATATATATATATATAAATCTTATCTCATTTATATATATTGAACATATTGAATATATTGAATCCATACATACTTGTATTAAAGCTATTCAAACTATAGTTTAGGCTTGCTGTCTGTGCTGTGAACTTGTTTTGTATTAACAGGTTTACAAATGACATCTAAGAGGCAATGGGACATATGTTCTTGTCACAATCTAAATCTGTTTTAAAGCTGTTTCTTAGTGGCTGGCCTTTCACTGAGATTTTTTTCCAGTCCCGGGGAAATGATTGGCACTGTGGACACCCCATGTCACAAGCTGATAATCTGCAGTTTTGAAGGATAAGCTGCACCGTCTGTGTTGAGTTTACAACAGGGTTGTCGTAGTGGTTTTGACATAGCTTGAACAGTTCTGGAGCAGGGAGTGTTTTATTACGAAAGAAGTGTCACTGAGAGGCTTGATTACGTCATGGTTTTAACATCAGCCTGTTAAAGCCCGCTTTGGAGGGTCAACATTTTGCAGTCTTTGTCAAATTGGCTCTATTTTTTGGCACCTAGTTGATTTTTTTATGTCATGGCACTGAGTATAAACAAATCAGTTAATAAATATGAATGTAATGTTACAATAATGTTATAATTCTGTAACATTAGAACATGATTACCAAATGCCATTTCATTGTGTAGTCTCTGTTTTACTAATGGAGTAGTCAGGCACTGGGGAAAGTGGTACTGTGTTAGATTACACTAAAAGGAAACTTGTGACACGAGCTGTCTTTGCCAGCAGCCTCCCAGAAAGCAAGCATTGCCTTAACCTTTAAGAAGGACCTCAGCTTTCAGAACACACTGGTTTCCATAACATGGACTGCAGTCTTAAAGTGGCACTCCACCCTAAAACTGTCTTTTGGATGTTTACCACTGTACCCCCCTTCATGGACCAAATCTGATGCAAGAAAAAACAACAACTGTACGTTCAGTCAGATGCGTCCGCTAACCTTGCATCGTAACCATTCTTGCAGTTCTCTCAATTACTAGCAGTTAATGCCAAAAATGTGTTTTGTAAGGTCACAATGACCTTGACCTTTGACCTTTGGCCACCAAATCTAATCTAAAATATCCCACAATGCATTGTGAAAAGTGGTGACCAGAGCATGTACACTACTTTCTGTTAACAGTCCCACAATGCAAGTGTCACATTTTACGGATATGAAAATTACCGTCGTGCCATCCCACAGCTGTCAGTTATGATGCAAATTGACGAGTGTCCAAAATCTCTATTTGCTGGTCACTACTGCGTGTTTATTATATAGGTTTATTATATATAGAGACATCATGTTTTAAATGTAATGGTGACCAACCGACAGACACCTTCTTATAGAGATGTGTTGTGGATGCATCTAAAAAGAAATTGACTGTAGAAACTCTGATAGTCTCTCCTGCAGCATTCACTCCTGCATTCGACCTCCCTCCAGTGTTTGTAGTTTTCCCCTGCTGCTTCCTCTACTTTGTGCTAAAGTAAACAAACGCTTGATCTTTAAACTGAAGGAACAGAGATGAAATTGAAATCGATTTTTCTCATTTTACTCCCACTGTGGCACCAAACATGCTTTGTTTCCCTCAAATAGAATTTTTTTTTCGCTGATGGTTTTGACATTACATATTTATGTCATGATCAGTGTTCTCATCCACACAGCTACCTAGCTTGCTCATCTGTTTGTTAAACTAGGGACAAGAAAACTGTGAAAAATAATGTTTCCTGTTTTTCTTTGACACCCATACATATCCAACCTTGGAGCAGACATTCAAATGTGAGAAATGTCCTCCAGCATGACGTGTGTATCAGTAAACACCTGCTACTGCAGTCAACATGTGCAAATTGTCAAGTAGTGGGAAGTGCAGTGGAAAATGAGGAACCTTATCTACTCCTTCCAGATTAACACAGTGAAACAAGTTGGCAGTCAATCAGAATGGGTCTGTGCATTTTCACTTGCACAGACTTGACCACAGATCAGTCACTCCTAGACTTGGGTGGATGTCACTAGTAGGGATGGAAACTTAGTTCAGTGATATTGATGTTATAATGTCATGTGAAACTCAGCAGAGAGAAGGCATTGATGAATTGAGTGAGTGATGAGAACTGAATAACAAGGCTTTGTGTGTCTCCTGTATGTATTAACTAATAATTCTTGCATTCGCAAATTTGTTTTTAGCAATCAATGAACAACATGGTGACCCCAGCCTAATTTCATGTCATTTCAATGTGCTGTGTGCACTCTGAAATCATTTTCTCTTAATGAAAATTATTTCAATGTGCTGTGTGCACTCTGAAATCATTTTCTCTTAATGAAAAATAACAGAAAATGAATGCGCGTTTGAAACCACCCTCGTTAAATGGATAGATAATGTGTGGTCACGTGAAGTGCCTGGGCTGTGGGGAAAAGGCAAAGCAGTCAGCAGTGTGCCTGGAAGAGGATTGCCGGAGACAACAATTAGGCTAATACTGCGTTCATTTCATAGGCTTTGAACCATAACTTCGAGCAGCTGAGTGGGAAAAACTGTGCTCCTCGAAACTGTGACTCGGAGATATCGGTATTTCTCACAGGTCTCAACAACTCACATGTGTAACAGGTACCAAACTATCTATCTATGTCTTTATTTGCAGCTACCAGCAGCTTAAGGTAAATAAACCCCTTTATCCATAATAATACTAAAAGTATAAGACTAAAAGACAGGTGACAAATTAAACGTTCGGTTCTAATAATCATCAGCCTGTACTTATCAATTTAATCCAGACAGATCCAGCCCTGATCACTGTAAGTGGTTTCCACTGTATTTTGATAATTTGGCTTTGAGGTTCAGGTAAAAGGCTGAAAAAGCAGTGACTGTGGATTGTCAGACATAAAGGCACACCTTTATTGTGCTGTATTACAATGGAGTTGCTAACCACTTTTATTGTGCCACCCAGAGTTACACAAAATGACATGGACAACAGGCCCTAAGCTAGACAGGCATATGATGAGCAATAATTAGTCGAAGGCATTTGAGTGCACTTAATGCTAAGTGCCCTTAGCCCCAGTGCCATTCCTGTAAAGTGTAATCTGTTGCCATTATAAGCAGTAAGTGCTCACTTTATGTCCCTGTCTCAGGCTTGTGACGTCTATGTTCATGCAGAGAGAATGATTAAGGTTGTGGTCTATTTATCTTGGTGCCACAGTTTAACTGAACAAACAATCCCTGTATGTCAATCTACTGTATCTGTCAGCGTCTGTTATTTATTTGGTTTAGACCTTGTCAGATACAGAAGCAGATGATGGACTTGCAGCAGAGGAAAGTGTGATCTGTCTGTAGTTTTAAAGGTTCATTATGCAAGATTTGCACATGTTCATGTGCTTACGTGAAGTTTATTTTGGAGTCTGTTTTGTGGTGGGAGCCAGTTAACGTTCGCTAACTCCATTTCTAGGCTAATGACTTTCTCCTTGATAACAGCCTGTACACTGATGTCTATGTAGAGAACTCGGGTTGGTTTTCCATGAAAATCCTTATGCTTGCTCCCAGTTCTTCAGTACCGCTCTTCCGCTCCTCTACAGCAGCAGTACTGTACAAGACTAGCTACTGTTAACCTGGCAACACAAACTGGAAGTAAGCACACAAACATACACGAATCTTACATATTGAACCTTTAAGACTGCGTTAAACAAAATTAATTTTATTTAGAAATGAAGGTAATTGTGAATGGAGAGAGAAGGCGAGAGTTTTGTGTGCCATAGCAAGGTTTTAAGTTGAGGTGTTATTTTAAAATTTATATCTATAATTTTTCCATTTTCAAGCAACTACTGTACATTCTCTGATGTAACACCTGCTTCTAGCCCAATGTTATTATTCACTTCCTTCCTATTGTTTCCCTTAATCGAGCCAGAGACGCAGCTATAAATCAGTGTGTAGGATCTGGCCTGAACCCTTCCTATGAGTCAGTCTTGGCTCTGTGCTGGGAAAGTTGCCAAACTCTCCGAGTTCAGATGTAAACGTTACTTAGTTCTATGCTTTCAGAAAAACCTGCAGAGCACTGCTTACACAATATGCATGTGAATAAAGAACTAGTGATTATGGTGGGTGATGTGAGGTTTGTGATGTTGTATTAAATGCCCTTTTGTCCCTCCCCATGTCATTCAGTTTTCCTCAAGGTGCTTTCCGTTTTTTTCTCCCATTTCCGCTGCGTAACCTCCCCCACCTTTGTCTTTGTCCCTCAAGTGCTGTCAGCTCAGGGATTCTCTCTCAGTTCACTTCTTATTTAGGTTAGATCGCACTCAAGTGTTATGACTTGCTCCTTTGCTCAGCAATAGGATTTAAAGGCACAGTTTCCACCCCTGCTGCCCAACCCATCTTCCACATATTGGTCTGACATGAGACCATTATCATTCATTTTTTTGAAATACTAAAAATCAAAAAAAATATAGTGTATATAATAATAAAAAATATTAAAATCTGGGTTAATTCTTTGACTATAAATGGGATTGAAAAGAATTCTACCTGTGGTAATTATGTTAAAACATCCTTGTTAAACGATCCTGGTATTTTCACTAGGATAGTTGCTTCTTTTAGGAATGATATTGATGGATTTGTTGTGTATTGGGATATGTGTATGGCTTTGTGCATGGGGTTGCATGTGTGAATGTCTGTGTGTTGTTCTGGGTTTTGGATTTGTGGCTTATCACACATCCCAGCTGTTTGAGAATGCATTGTTCTTTGCACAGGCAGGATTATGCTGTATATTATGGGAAGACAAAATATAATTCTGAAATGGGGCGTTGAAAATAGATTTTTTTTTAGCTGTAAACAATGCAACATGTCTAGTTACAACCAATTAGAATAAGAGTCAAAATTTTAAACCAAGAAATAAGATTAAATGGACATCATACCATCAGCAGCAGTCACATTCCTCCTTTTTACTTGCTTCCACTCTTCCTGTATTTACATCCTACCAGGGCGTGTGTTTGTCTAGGTTAAATGTAGTCCTGCTCCATGAGTGTGACAGTGTGTGTATGTATGCGCTCCTGTGTGTTTCTGTTGACTCAGTAAACACACAGTTCGACAGAATCCTGTTTCTCTCCTTGAGAAAGCAGTAACAGCGTTATCAGTTACTCTGTTACTTTCAGTGACCTCGTTTCATTGGATTGAATCCATAGTACAACACTTGTGTAGCTTTGTTGCTCCAGTGTGACTGGAAAATAACTGTAAATGACAGTGATGTGTGTGCAGGTGGCAAACTAATTGGGCATTTGGCCCAAAGAGACATTAGCCCTTAGGACTGGAGGGGTTGGGGTGGGGCTCCGCCCACCTGAGCTCAGTGGTGTGACCAGGAGGAGCATGGGAAGGAGGGACATGGGGAGTGAGGCAGTTTGTATACTTTGTGAATTAAAGTGAAACCTAACTCTAACTTTTGTACCTCTGCAGGTGAAGTAGGCTGCTCCAACAAAAGCCTCTGGATGTGGTGTCTCCTGCAGCTCAGGTGAAAGGTAAGCTGAGCTCTTACCTGTTGGCCGACATTTAATATATTAATAATGCATTCCCTCAAATGGCAAGATATCTGCTTTAGCTTTCAGTTAAATGAATGGTTTGCATGTGTGTTCGACTCACATGTTACAGGCCCAGGTTATGAGTGCCTTATAGGTTTTCTTGGTAAATCTGTGAACTTGTTCTCTCTCAAGCGTCAGTCTACTTTCTAACTTTGACACAAATTCAAGCACATTTTTACCCAGCGTTGCCAGAAGCAATAACTACTTTTTGAGCAGAACAGAGAATTAGGGCATGTCCCTTAAGGTGTGAAGTGGATGTATTTTCTGTTTATGGCAGTATTTATTAACTCTATGGCATACTTTCTATATGTTCTGTAGCTGTTAGACCATGGTGACATTTAGTACAGCAAGGCTTATACTGGTGTTGTTTTTGTGACTTCTGCTTTTCCATGTGAGAATTTGTGTGACAGTGTTACAAAGCTCTAACGCAGTGCAGCCCGAAAGGAAGAGAAACAGTTTGACAGAACTGAGATCAGCAGCTTACTGGGCGTGTCATGTTCATTTGGGTTAGGAGGGAGTAAATGTTTGGGGTTGCACAAGGACAGCTGGCTACAGAATTACACTTCATAAGGATACACAAAGCCCTGAAACAGGCAGTTTGCCCCAGAGCACATGTTGATCTTTCATACAGCGGCAAGTGTAATGACTAGTTTGCTTTTTTCAGCCTTGCTTCTTTAGTACAGTCTGTATTTTAGGCTCTTTCTGAAGGAAAAGTAAGACTGTGTCTTAATGCCTGTCAGTTGGTTATGTAAATACTAATATAGACAGTCAGCTATTCAGCACCTCTGTTTCTCTAAGGATGGAAACCAGGACTTCTTTATACACTAATGAGTAAATACTTAAGATAGACACACACCTAAAGACTGGGTGAAAGATTTCCACCGACTGGAGGAGATTGTCTGTCAGAGTGGAGCACAAGACTAACAACTGAATTAGTCCACTACACAACACACTTGTCTGGTCAGTAATGAGTGGACATTCTGTCGGTGGACAACCGACAGTCAACTGTCCCTAGTTCTTTTACCAAAACAAACATGAATGTCAACTGTTGTTTCATAGTGCAATTTGCGCTGAAAATAAAACAAACACAAAAAGCACAGAGTTTGGGGGAGGTCAGGGATGGAGAGATGTGGGCAATGCAGACTGTTTGGTCAGAGGGAACAGGGTGAGTGATTAATCTTTATAGTGAAACCTGATATAAACAAGCTAGTTTGGTGTGCGTTCAGTACAATTTTTAACAAGCATTCATTCTCCTGCTACATTTCAGTCATTTTTACCATTTCACCACAAACCTTTTTGCTCACCTTCACTTCTCATTTGTTTACCGTCTCTCAGGCACCAGTGACATCACCGATTGCTGGCAGCAGTTCCTAATATTAAGCCAGTTTTTAAAAAATCTTTGTGAGACTGACTCATAAGACTTAAGACTGCATGATTTTATCTGCGACTGTAAACACAAACCAAATCACATTCAAAATCAGTCTGACAGTTGTTGCCCGTCTTTAGTGAAGTGAAATCACCCTTCTTACTTTTTGTGGAATCAGTATCTTATTGTCTCTGCTGATGTACAGTACATGTTCTGGTTACACCATTGAAACATGTTTATTTGCTGTTTTGTACAGCTGGAAGATTGTAGCTGAATGTACTGTGGTAGTAGAAAAAAAATGCACCTTGCTGCTCATATTAGCCAGGAAGTGCTTGGATGTCATCTTGCGCAAGTGGTTTTTCCTGGCATGTGTTCACAGCACAAAGATGTATGAACTTTACCTGCAAATTACACATTAAACCGGCAAAACATCCTAACCCGTACTCACCACCTCACACCAGGCTACTGTTTTTTCATTTTCCACTTGATAGAAAATAGCAAAAAATGAATGTATGCTGCTATAAAAATGAAATGTGTTCACATTGTGTTTTTTCTACTAGTCATTCTGGTTTTATCACCTTTTTTGGATCCTCTAATAAGTGTACTGGTG
>JAPQRN010000022.1:5915342-5946940 GCA_037367275.1 Coranthus polyacanthus
CACTCACTTGATGAATTGGACTTTTGGTGCTTCTGTATATTGAATAAAACATATTTTTTGTTGCCCTACCATGGCAGAGGCAAAAGATTTTATTCCGCAAAAGTTTTATGAAGTTTACGTGTCAGTAAGTTATTGCACTAGCATTAGCTCACCCATCACACCTTGTGCTTCTCCAGCTCTTCTCTTTTGGCCAAATACGATCACTTCCAGCTCCAAAAAGCCAAGATGGTGAGGGCCGATATTCACAATCCCTCATTCGTCTTTAAAACGGCAGTCCAACAACCAATGGGCACGTCACAGTGGCTCCTATCCAGTCCATGATTTTGATTATGCCTGCTCCTGAGTTGATCAGAAGATAGACGCAGCATGTACATTTTGCTAAGCAGAGATTGTAGACAAATACCCCTATTAAAAAAAGTGATTTCAGAAAATATGTGTGCCATGATTTGTCCATCTTTGGCAGCTGCTCATTGATTACATGGGAGACTTAAATTCTAAAGAGTCTGTAATGGGCTCTTACCCTCTCCCTCCCACTGGGCTGCTCTTTGCTTTAGCACCATTAATTAAAGTCATTTATCTGACACCTTGTCATCTATTATCCTTTGCTTAATGACCCCCCTTCTGTCCAGTCAGGATAAACAGACATCTTCCTCCAAGCCTCTAACGACTCGTGTCTCTGACAGACAGACAGAAGAGCCCTCGCCATCAACACACTCCCCTGAGGATCACACGTCGGTCAGCCTGTAGCCTGCGCTGCCTTAATTAGACACAGGCTCATTTGCCCATTCTTTTTTTCTGTATCTATTTCTCTTTCTGTTCTACCTCCACAGCTTATTATTCCCTTTTCTGCCACAGAGGCTATATAAAAAAGGCCTTGTCATGGTGTAACAAGGTCTTTCAACTCTTGCAGCAAATTGAAGTCGAGCTAGAGAAAGAATCTAATTTGCATAGCCCTTATATGTAATTCAAGGTGCAGTGTGATAAGTAAAATTGGCTATATATATATATATATAATTTTTTTTTTTTTATTCCTTGACTTTTTCAGCTTTAGGGCTCTAAATGCTGCAGTGGCATTTAGAGCTGAGTGGAAGGTAGATATGGCTGGGCTGCCCTAGATGAGCATTTTAATAGATAACTTTATTGGAGTTTTAGCACCGTCATGTGCCACCAAGTCCTACTGTGATTGTTGACTAGAACATCCACAATGTTTAATCATCAGTCATGATTTAAATGCTTATTTTGCCTCACACTTGAATTGACTTACTGAATGTCACTGTTTGTTTGTGTGCATGCAGGTGCATTGTGTGTTGTATATGAGGAAACGGTGTGCATGCTCTGATTTACAAGCAGCACTTCCACTGATGCTGAGACGACCCTTTATTGTGTTGAAACTAACAAGCAAAGAAGAATGTGTCAGTGCGAGTCAAAGTCAAAGTCTGCTACTGAGGTCTTCTATTCTTTAGCTTTTCACATGCCTGTGTGTGTTTGTTAATGCATTTGTATGTAAAGAAAAGGCCACACACTTGGCACCACTGCAGCGCCCACTTGCATCAGCTCAGCCTGGCTAGGCCTGCTTAAAGCTGGTTCTCACACGCAGCCACATCTGGCTTTGCTCCAACCGTATAGACAGCCAGCTGGCTCGGTCCTGTCTACCAGGTCAGACATGGTCCCAGTGTATGGCTGGGGACGCGTACTCGAACAAACTGACTTCTATGAAACTGTATATCAACAAATGTGCAGGCGCAGTCCTATATGAGATTTGTAATAACAGATTGGACTTTTTTTGAAAGAAATATTTAATACACTATTTTAACCCTCAGGTGTTCTTGGGACCCTTTTAGGGATTCTCAGTTGTATTTTTGCTCTCATTTTGGTAGTTTTTTTATGCTGAGATGATGATATCTGGAAAGATGTTAATTTTTTAAGGAATTTTGGAATTTCAGCGTCAACACTGGGGAAAAAAAAAAAGTTCTACTGTCTAGACCAAAGCCTTGCATTCTTCCTCCTGGAGCCCCTTATGGCCCCATTGACTATCATTGATATTTTTAAACATGATCAGTGACCTAAAAGGGCCTTAAGGGGAAAAGTGTAATTAAAAATAAGTTTTTGTTTTTATTTTTGTATTTTTTGTAATAGCACAAAAAGTAATAATCTATGAAGTAATCTATCAGCATTTTTGCTAATCATTGACATATCCCAGACTGATCATCCCTGCACAAACCCCCCACTTTGCATTCAAATAGAAAATAATTCATTTTTTGTGTAAAAAAAAAAAAAGTGGCATTATGTAAATAAACTGGCATTTAAAGGGTTTAAAATTATGAAAATTAATTCACATTTGCTATACATGATGATGACTGGAGTTGATGACCAAAAAATAAATAAAACATTTTTCTTCGTGTTTAATATGATCCAGTGACCTAAAAGGGCCTTTTTTTTTTTTTTTCTTTCTAGGGTGTCCTGAGGGTTAAGGGAAGTTTAAAGACTAGTGTTGATACACTTTTGAGATTTGTTGGTTAGAGACAGGAGTGAAGATCAGACCAGCTGAAGATCTGTGTGAGAAGTGTAAAAGTCAGCTTTTTGAAGAGAAAGGAGAAGAGAAAAAACAGAGGACACTGGATACTTGAGGACATCCTTTTGCAGATATTTATATAGATATTGGCTTACCCCTACATTTCACTCTCCACCTGTGCTCATTTCCCTGAACCCAGACAACCTCTGACCTCAAAAAGATTGTATAGATGGGACATACAGTAATATTACTGAAAAGCAATCCAGTAGCTGAAGTCACTGCAGCATCAGGGAGGAGCATGCTGGCTGGAACAGGGAGGAGATTGGGGTTGTAAAGGTTTACCCTATTATGGACCACTGCAGTCCCCACAGAGCAAAGGGGTTTCCTATTTTAAGTAAGATCAAAGTCTGACTGCAAGGCATTTTCTCCATGTGAGCTGCCTAAAATATACACACTGCACCCCTGGCAAGACCCAGAATAGAACAAGTAAACCACACATCCTCCCCCAGAGTGTCATAAAACTACCACCCTGTGTCTACTTTTATAACAATAAATGTAGGTCTATTTCTGCCTCCTCATGTTATCCTAGACAGTGTTACAGCTTTTGATTTTTATCTAGTTTAGGCTTTCCAGTGAGTGGATATTACTCAGAAACAGCTTTTGAGGTTACCTCTCCCATTGCTTAATCTGGACCACAATTTTAAAACGGTTGATGTTGGCTGTTAGCTGTACAGATGCTCTCATCCACACTTAAAATATTTTTTTTGCTTTAGTTTTACCAAGGCATTTATTCACCAAATACTTTATTTATTCACCAAACATTTGAATGTTTTTAGCAGGATGAGATAGTAATTTAGGGCTGAACACTTCAAAACGGAAAAAAAAAAAAAATCTAAATCACAATATGGCCATGTGTGCCATATCCAAATCATATGTCACAACTAGGGCTGGGCGATAAAACATTCTCAAAACAGGACTGTGATCAGATTCATATCAGACGATCAGCTTTGGACATTTTTAAGAACAACAACAGCTTATGACACAGAAGAAATAAATGCGACACCAGCAAAATGCCACTTGTGGGTAGATTTTCCATTTGGCAAATAAATCTGAGAAGTCTATCCTCCACACTGGCCAGTAAATGTTTGTACTAAAGTAGTCAATACATGCACTCAGACACTCTGCTGAGAGTCTCTACAGCATCTTAGTTTCATTTAGACAGCAGCAGCACATCATCAAATTATTATATCTTGTAATAAATAGCGATATTGATTAATATGGAAAAGAAATATTGTGATCGTATTATTTTTCATATCGCCCATCCTTAGTCACAACATACCATTATAAATGAAGCATTGTGGTGCTACAGAGACGCTCCGTTCAACAAATCATCTCCAAAAATGTCCATAACATAAGAAACATGTTTAGAACAGATGCACCAAAAATCACATCATCATTTCATTTCTTTTTAATCAATGACAATTATATGCAAAAATTCCCATTCCCATCATGACTCATATTGCAATTGTAATGCATGTTGTCCAGCCCTATAGTCACTGTGAAATTGATTCGGGCTGTCTTTTGCGGGGAAAAGCCAAAGAAGCAGGTGGAAACAATTCTGCAGCAGCAGTGAAAAGGGCTATATTTGAAATGCACTGCACTTGAGCAAATGGAAGGAAAAATGTCTGCAGATCTTGCCTGTGTGTGAGCAGTCTGTCTGCTACAATATGTTGCGGCGTACATTTTTGATGCACATTGTGTATCTAGCGACACGCTGTTGGTGTATATGTAGGTCATGCGGCCATCCATTAGTCCCGTCTTCACTGGAGAGGGTTAACAGGGTTGGGGTGGAGGAGGGATGGACGGAAAGAGGGAGAGAGGTTCTTGGCTTAATCTGTGCCATCATATGAGGAACAGCTGGCTTGGTGCTGTTGTATTGCTCTCTCCCTCTCATACACAAACTGTGTGCACATGTAGATATACACATGGATATATGCTATACTGCCACTGTATCTGTCAGATATGTATGCTTGTGGGGCAGCAGCACTGTGTACTTTGTCTCAGCATGTCCTTTTTTTCCATTTATTCTCATTTTGAAATGAAACAACTATTGTGAAGAGGAGTCTTGACATCACGGAGCCGACATCATGATGGAAAATTAAAGTGAAACAAAGTGCACCAGTCGTTGAAGTTTAAATATGCATTATATCACCGCATCTAGCTGCTGGCAGTGCAGTAACAAGGCTGTTTTATTGACTGAAGATGTTAATCTGTTCTACAGATCAGGGGACCCCAGCGTTTTTTGTGCCAAAATCTGTTTTCAGATCAACCACGATGTCAAACAGTGCATTGGAGGCCATGACAGAAATCCTGCTTTGAGTCAAACGTTAATTGGGTCAACACACTCGTTATGCATTTTACCTCCCCCTTCTCTTCAGAACACACTGCCGTTTCTCTCAGACAGTGTTGTTTTTTGCTCATGTAATTAAGCTAGCTGCAGCCGTCAGAGGAACACATGCAAATGAAATGATTGATGACACACTAATGGCCTTGTGTACCAACAACCTACATTAGTTTAAAATCAGTGTATAGTTGTCGTTGGCATGATGTACAGTGATGAGAAAATTTTCAGTGCAGACAGAATGTGCCAGGTTCATTAATTACCATAAACATTTCCCAAAAATTCCACTGATAGTTTTCAGAAATGGACTGGAAAGGATTGAGTTGTGTTAGTGTAGAAATTGTCTTACCTCTATTGCCAGAGGCCAGCTTGATAACAAGTTCCCTTTTTCTGGCATAGTGTGTGTATTTTTTTTGTTGTGTAAAATGGATTATTATCAAACACTGTGCTAGAAAGGGTTGTTTCACTGATCTGTGGAAGGTTTCAAGGCCTTATTTAACATAATACAAAGTTTATTTTCCCAGCACAGGGAAGGTTACTGTCAGCCAGCACATCCACGCCCCAGTACCGTGTGTCCCTGAGAGAGACTTGGATTTGTGTTCATTAGATCAGTCAAGCATATTAACAATATACAGGTTAGAACATGCCAGTATGTTTCTTTCCAGACACCTCCTCCTTTCTTCCCTCCCAGCCACCCCAGTTGGTGTAATGATTGCTGAAAGCAATGCTAGCATGCTCCAAGCTTTCACCTCAACAAGGTAACTGTGGGTCAGGCGCTTGTTGTTGTTGTTTTATCTGTCCTTCTACTCATAGCTCAAGGTTAATGTGTGGCGTAGGAATCTGTTATTGACAAGCCTGGTGCTGCTACCATAGTGTTATCTCTACACACAATGTTTGTATCAGTGGCTAAATATTAGCCTAGCACCTGTGTGTGGGATGACCGTGCTGCATGAAGTCAGTGTTAACCTATCGTGGCACACTTTGTGTACTGTTTAAGAAAGGAATGAATGCTAAGGTTGTTGTGCTTTACTTTTAAGGAAGGAGTCAGAAGGTTAGAATAAGCAAGAATAACGTCTGAGTTTCTCCTTGGACTGTCAGTGGATAATGTCTCGTACATTTTCTTCTTTCTCGCTCTAAACTAATGTGACTTTCTCATGGTGAGAAAAGAACGTAGGTTGTTTCTCTTAGCTTGGCCACACAAGATTAGGTATTTCGGCTTGTTATCTCTATTTATTAAAGATATCAGCATTAGCCTTAGTACTGATATTGGTCCTTCTATTAAATATATTGAATATCATTTGGCTGCGGAACCTTTACGGCACCCACGGTTGAATAGACTTAATTTCTAGAACTGTGTCTACACTGAAACCAGGTTGCTGTTTTTTTTAGGGGAATTCTATGTTTGTTCCATTTAACTTTCACAACACATGTTCTCTTTTGACTGAGGCGTGGCCTTACATGCACTACATTTTACTCAGGATCTGTTCTGTTGCAAATGACTGGCTGGCTTAAAATGATGTGCTGTTAATTAATTATGTGCACTATCTGGTATTTCCTGTTTTTTGTTTTTTGGTTTGTTTTTTTTCAAGTGCACCTTTTCTTCTTCAGTTGATGATATATTGTGGAGGATCCATTGCCATATATCTTGTATCACAGAATCACTGTATCACGGGGCAAAAGTCATACATACAGGCAGGTGGAAACAGTCACACCTGAACAGATAGACATTTAAGCATATTTGTGAGTAAAAATATTACTTTGGCTCATACATCCTTATTTTCCACAACGCTTGATATAGTAAAATAGGAGCTCAAGCACCACTGCTTGTGTGTGTTCTGTGTGTTTATGAATGTGTGTTTATGAGTAATGCGCATTCAGTGCGACCTGCTCTGTTGCTGCAGCTGGGATTGGCTAGTTGGAGAAAAGAGTTTTCTCTCTCCTTTGGCACTACATCTTGTGCATGTATAATCCTCTCCTCAGTCTCCTGCGACAAGACAAGCACATGGTCACGTATGCACATCCACACTGTCACTTCACACTTGCATCATTCGCCACAGACACGGCTGGTGTGGCCTGCCTTCATACTGAACTGTCGGGTCCATACACAACACACACATTAAGCATGTGAAAAGGCCACACCCATGCTGTGTCTAGACTGCGTAATATGCTCATACACAATCCCACCCTGCAGCTGTGAGAACCAGATGTGATTGGTTTGTCCTGTCAGTGTCCATGTCAGCCTTCGACAGCTTGACCTCTTTTAGGGCTCATACTGTTAGGGGTTTTAATTCTCTGTCTGTATGTATAGTTGAGCCCATTGTGTTGTGTAATACTAGAGCTTCCAACTCAACTCCATGCAGCATGCTCCCCACTCAGGGTTCAGCAGTGTACTACACATGTACACATGCACTGCAGCAATGGTGTGCTATTTATAGACCTGCCCCACAAGAACAAATAGTGCCTCTTTTTGTGTAGAAAAAAATGTACCTTTCCTTCTGATAACTTGGTTTTTCGTAGCTACCTGTTTAAAAGGATGATGGAGCAGGGGGAATGATGAAGAAATAAGCACAAGAGACTGCAAGATCAGAAATAAGAACGGAGTTTGGGGATGAGTCACAATGGAAGCAGGGAGTGGTGTGACAAGTACGTGTAAATTTTGCCTCCAGTGTTACATGTTGTTTCCAGTTTCTAGTTTAAGCAATTGTCAACCGACCGCTCTCTTATGTAGCCCTATGCACGCTGCAACACAGTGCACTGACATCATGCACCAGTGTAATCACAGTTGAATTATGTGGGAGGGTTAAAAAATGAATCATTCAGTAAAAAATGTATGAATGATATTTATGCAACATGCACTTCTGGGATGTTGTAATTGAGGGCTTGTGGGCGAGACCGCTCCGTAGGCTGGGAGTCAGAGGGTCTGGTTTACTGTATGTATTTGTGCACTGAGAGAAGATGAATGGGATTATATTGATCTGAGCTGAGCACAGTGTTCCTTTCCAGACAGACCCAGGTGGTAACAGCTACGCTCCATTAACCTCAGTGTTTTACTGACAGCTCCGATTTGCTCGGATCAGCTTACTACCCGTTTGAACGAACATAATGATCTTTCTGGGAACAGCAGTGACCCTCAGCAGTTGTTATTAACATTCTATGATCAGTTTGCAACTTGTCAATTGTTAGAGAATTCAGTAGTGGATAAAACAAGGCTGAAAGAAGGATAGAGTGAGACAGAGCAATGTCATTGTATCCCCTACCAGAGTTATGATAGTTTTGAAAATTCTACTTGTGTTTTTTTATTTTTATCTAGTCTTTCTGTTTGATTTCAGTTGAGTTGTGCATAAGTGCATAAATAGTTTTATTCTATATATTATACTATTATATTCTATATTCTCTATAGTTTTATCTATTTTGAGGAATTGGCAAGTTAGTTTAGTTTTTGTTTAGTTGTAGTGCTAGTTTTTCAGGTATAATGGGGAAAGTCTTGGTTTATAGAGGCTGAAAAAGGTAGGATGAAAGAATGCGAGACATGAAATATGATTTACAAAGCCATTTTTTCTTAAAGGCCCCACGTGCAAAGTAATTTTATTTTTGTGCACCATGAACTATTAACATTTCTCCACCCACAGCAGAGCTCAGTAATTAACACCTGGAGCTGAATCAAACGCGAAAGAATCTAATATGGAAATGAAGCTGATTCTGTTCGATTTTGCTTTAGGTCACGTCGGGTTGTTCATTGTAATTTTTTATTGAGTTTTCATCTTTTTATTTTTATTTGAGTCAACAAAACAATTTGCTTTTAGTTTTTTAGTTTCCACATGTACGTGTGCACACTCGGTAAAGAGTGTTTATGTTTTCCCCAGTTTGAAGACTGTCTCTGCACTACAGAGCTTGTTGACGTGTGCAGATGGTGAGGATGGAGGAGCGGTGGTAAGGGTGGTGGTGGGGATGGTGTGCTGTCTTAGACAGTGGCTCTCTGTGGACAGCATGAGTGAACTTGGGTGGAAACACTATTTGTCATATTCGCTGACAATGTGCAGTGTGAACGTCGTGTCTCTGCCATGCTCGGCACCCTTATGTGGACTGGCCGACATGTCTCCGTACAGTAGTTCTTTGTTAGTGTATCCGAGGAGATAAAGGGTGGGGGTCCAGAGAGGCTAATAGATAAACACACAGAGAAGTGTGTTTGCAATTTTAGAGCTTAGCCAGATATCTTGAAGATTTTGTTGTAATCTGACTTTTCAATCCTTCTTTTCTACATCTTAACCGTCATTCCCTCTGTGATTCTGTCTCTGCAGAGGACAAGCAGGTTGTCAGAATGAAGGAGGAGAATTTGTTCCATCGGAGGTTTTCTCTGTGCCCAAATGCTGTCTCCCCACCTAAAATTGACCCCCGCACCCTCACCCGGAACCTGTCTTATGGAGGAGACAACGACCTCTACAACCTCAGCGCAGGTAAAAGCCACAAGCCGACAAACGGAGTGTGAATACGGCAAAATATGATATGCAAATTAAAGTGTGCTTGTGGACCTCCACTGTTTGTGAGATGATGATGTATTGTGCCGTACTGTTCTTATTTCATACAAATCAACAAACCTCTGCTGCTGCTTTTTTAGCTGCTTTGGCAGCTGTCATGCTTTAATCGTCTGTCAGCAGGTTTATTCACCAAGTTCATTTGTATGTGACTGTGTGTTGTGGGTTCCCACCAGGCAGTGAGACAGACAGGAACGGTCTCTCCATGCTGAGTAATGAACTTAGTCCTGCCCAATCACCAGGCAGCAAGGTAAGAACACAGCTCCTGATTGGGCAGCTCCTTAACAGTTCGCCAAAGTCCTTTGCATGGTTTGATGATATAATTTCTTTACAGCCTTTGAATGTTTCCAAGAATTTCAGGTAGAAAAGCTTTAGGTTTCCTACTTCTTAGGTAAAAGCTGCATCAACAAATGTTAATGTAAATCTGTAGAAGAAATAGTATCAGGACATTTTACAAATAAAGTCATGAAGTAGAATGGGATTTTCATTGTATATCGCTTCTTGCCTTTTAAAAGAAAACCAAATGTGTTACTTTTGTAAAACAGCACTGACAAACCAAAACATATAGTTGTAAGTGAAGACACTGGACCGAAGTGCCGTGGTGGGAACTGTGTCTTAAGCAACACAAGCTTTTTATCTAGCAACCCAGGCTTTATCGTGTTGCTGCTGCCTCTCTTACGTTGTACTGTTCCTAACAATCTGTCTCCATTCGTTAGTAATACTAATTACGAATGGTCAATAAATGTTAACAGTAGCAACAGGGTAACCTCATCTTGTCTTGTCGCCTCTCCTCTTGTCGCCTCACCCTGCCTCGTCTTGTAACATCACTTATTTATACTGTATGTTGAAAAATTCCCAGGCGCAGCTGCATTTTTGGCCCTTTGCCCTTTCTTCTGTCCCAAAAGCCCTAATGGAACAATAGGAGACTGAGCAGAGCCTCACTCTTAGATGTTGTAATTTATAGTGAGTTGTAATGTGTAGTAAAGACTTAGTGCCTTTGTGGGCTCACAATATAGTACTGTGTGTCATATTGGTTTAGGGCAGCAAAAATATATGGCTCCCAATTACATATCACAGTGAAATTACAGGATGACTTACTATTCAGAATCTGTTTTTAGTGACAGTCTGTGCCCAATACTGTCTAGCAAAAAGTCCAAAAAGCAGATGTGCCACATGGCAAACAGAATAATTTATGATATGCTATTTTAAGATGCAAAAGAGTTAATCATCACAGAGTTGAGACTAGCTTAGCAACAGAAGAATTTTTATTTACGTTGAAAATGTCAACTCATTCAAACATCAATAGATATTTACAAGCCATAGTTTAAATTCAGTAGCTCTGCTGTTATTGCACAAATGTGGTTGGCAAGCAGATTAGTTCTAACAGGTAGCAGCGTTTGTAGTTTCAGATTCTCCCTCCTCTTGTTCCTCACTGACTGCCCTCTCTCATCCTTCCCTCCCCCAGTCTGAGTCCAGGATGTTTAATGGTCTTGAGAAGGACTGCCCCTCCCCTACAGAGAAGCTGGCCCGGAAGGAGTCTCTTAAGGTACACATCGCTTCCCATCCCATTTTGAAAAGGCGTGGAATCATCATGACTCAAAACTATTTACCTCTTCAGTGTATTGGTGAGAAATGTGCAGCAAGCGTTTGGGCATCGTTTCAAATGTCCTATAGTCATGTGCGTACTCTGTTATTAACTACTTTAATCATCAACACTTATTTATAGCCAAAGGCATATGTTTTCCAGAATTAAAACCAGCATTTATTTGACTCTGCTTCCACCTAGTGTTTGCACTTTTTAGAGATCGGTCATCTGAGCAGTAAGACCGACGACTCACTTATGTGTTATTTTTATGTTTCACAGGTCCAAAAGCAGAATTACAGGCAAGAAAAGAAACGGGCAGCTAAGGAACTGTTTAGCGCACTAAAGGACCCCAGTGTTGTCATCATGTCCAACTGGCTAAAGGTACAGAGATGGTGTCTTAGTGTCTTTTTATGTTACGTTTTCTTCCCATCTGTTCCCATCTCGTCCTTCATCCTTATTTTCTTTTTAGATCCGTGGCTCATTAAAGAGTTGGACCAAGCTGTGGTGTGCCCTAAAGCCAGGAGTTCTCTTGATCTATAAGACCCCTAAAACAGACCACTGGGTCGGCACCATCCTGCTCAGTGCATGCAAGCTGATCGAGAGGCCCTCCAAGAAGGACGGCTTCTGCTTCAAGCTTTACCACCCACTGGACAAATCCATCTGGGCTGTCAAGGTCTGACATAGCTGTAGGGAGTTTCTGAGCCCTAGTAATAACATATGTGCAGGTTAACTCCACTGACCGTGTGGACATTTCAAAGCCTCATACACCTTTTTTGGTTTGCTTATAAACACGATCAGCGATCTCCTGTTCAGGACCAGAAATGTGTGACTTTGGTGACTTCTAGTGAAAGAAAAGAAAAAATAAATGATCAAAAATGAATAGCCATAGATCTGATGATAGTACTAATGCTGTAAAATAGCTGTTTTTAATGGAATGTAATTGTTGAAGATTGAAGTTTTTAAATTGTGGGGCTCCTTTAGTTTAACAGCACACAGAATGAAAGTAAAATCATTCACAATTTTGTAAGAAGTCATTTATATTTACTGTCAGTTTAATTTCTAAGTGACAACTTCCCTTTCTAATGTGGCGATGTGCTTATAGACCATTTGTTTATGCTGGTACATGACTAAAGTGGCGTGAAGCATGAATCACAGTTTCGTCCATATGCTCAGGGTCCCAAAGGAGAGAATGTTGGCTCCATCACACAGCCGCTACCCAGCAACTACCTGATCTTCAGAGCTGCCTCTGAGTCCGACGGTGAGCCTTATGCATTGCTTCACTTGGAAGTGTATTTTTTAGCACGTTTTGAAATAATTGAAATTATTATCACAAGCAAAATGTATTATAGCGTGTGTATTCTTGTGTTCTTCTGTGTGTAAAATTTGTCGGTGTCGTCAGGCCGGTGCTGGATGGATGCCCTGGAGCTGGCTCTCAGCTGCTCTAGCCTTTACAAGCTGACAGCCAAAGCAGGGAGAGAAGCAGATATCAGCACGTCTTCAGAGTCCTCCCATATACTCCACCTGCTGCAGTCCACGGCCCTAAGTGACACAGATCTGCTACAGTGAGTAATACACATAAAGCTGCATACACCTGGGTAATTGATCTTTATGTAGAATTAAAGGGTCTTCGTTACCGGACATGTGTATTTCCCACAAACACACTTCAGGTTGTTGCCAGTTCAGGCACAAGACTGCTGACATTGCTGCCAAACACATTCATGATGTCTTAGTTATGCAGGAATCTGTCTGAAATTCCAAAATGGTATGTCTCCACAATACAGTCTCTGTGCTTTCTGGTCATCAGCGCAGAATAGCAGCTGAAGATACATGGACATCCTAGAAAATATTTTTGGCCAATTGCAAAACGCTAGATATCAAAGGTAGATGTGTTAGCTGTTTAGGGCCAGTTTTACTGCAGGTGATCTACGAACAATGCACAAATTTATGAACACAGATGGTGCCAGTTAATTTCAGTAATGACCTATGTAATCAACGGGGTCCTAACAAGAAGACCTGATGAGGGTGCGTGTAATCTACTAACTGCACAGGCACAGCTTGTTACTTGTAATGTGACAAACATAATATATCTGGAATAACACTGTGGGTGAGGTAAATGCTGTAGGGTAAAGGCATATTCCACAGAGGCCTAACTTGGCCTAAGGAGACACACAAATGAGGAGTAGGATGCCATAGCAAACAATTGAATTCTGACTTCCACCTCCACAACACTTTCTCATCAAAGCCGACCAGCAGCCTACATTTATTGTATATGGTTGGTATACGTATCTTAAACAACTCGAGGGACACATTGCACGCTGTCCATGGTCCTGAGCCCTGAAAAGAAATGGGAAATTTGTATGTCATTAAGCCAAAGATTTCATGTAGGCCTAAAGTTTTTTTTTTTTGGTGTGAAAGATGACGTGATGCCTTAAGACACACTGTGAAAGGAAATGGTTATTAAATAAAGTAAGCTGGATAAATGGTCTTCTTTGACCAAATCCAAACAGCCCAGCTCGAGTATGTCCAATAACTAAACAAAAACACAAACATCTCCAAGAAAAAAAAATGCAAAATTACTAACCAAACCATAAACAAATTAATGAATTAACAAGTTAATTTTCCCTAGTAAAGACATTACCTTTCAAATGGAGTAAATTATTATGCTTATTCTAAAATATTCTTACTCCTGTTTTCTCTGTTTTTTATTTATTGGTAAATCCAAGCAGCCTGTGTGGGCCTTACCTGTACATATGTGTACATGTGTTTTTGTTTGCCTACTATACATACTGAGAGGAAAGAGAGCAAACCAGTATTTTTTGTCATTTTCGTCTGTGAAATTTGGTGTAATTATGTTCCTCTCTCCTGTGCTGAGTGCTGTGAGGACTTGCCCTAGTTTGTGCTTTTTGTAACATTCAAACAGACAGAGAAATCTGCTTCACAGGGAAAAGGAGAAAAAAAATTTATACCAGCAGGATAGAGGAGTCTTTGATGAGAAGGAAAATGTGGTCAAACAAACTGCTGGGTTTTTTGAACCTCCTTATTAGTCATAAATATGCAACAGTATTTGCATGTCTGGCTATATTTTTAGTTTTCTTGCCTGCAGGAAAACATAGTTATAGTTATTTTTACATTTCCTTTCAGGATTTGGCCCGATTTTTTCGTGCACTGTTGACATCCTTTATTAGACATCCCTTTTCCTCTTAACCCCCGCCTCCTCTTAACCTCCTCTGTGGCTGAAACCCTCCCTCTGGCCAACAATCCCAGCTCTTCCTCCTCTCCAGCTCCTCTCGCAGCCAATCACACTAGCCCAAAGGATCACATGGCTGACAGAGGAGCAGGAAGATGGAGTAGAATGTGAACCACCCAGAAAGAGACGGCAGCAGCACAGCCCGCTGCAAGCTTACCACACGCACACAGAGAGGAGAAGGCACACACACATTCAGGAAGCAGGTGTGCCAGAGTCGAGGAAACAAAACTGCACCTTTTTTAGTGACTTGACAGAGGACATTTATGCACACACACAGGAGAGGAGATAAAGAGAGACTTCGCCTGTGTTTGGATTTATTGGCAACATCATCGGTGGTGTTTTGATTCCTGGGGAAGAGTTTGTCTGTGTGCTTTACGTCTTTGTGGTAAGAGAAGCTACCTGTGTTGCAGGGCGTGTTTGGTTTAATAAATAACACTGCCTTTCAGTCAGTGAACCACAGAGTGTGCAGGAATGCAATTGTTAAGGTCTGTCAAGCCTTCAGGCATTTTGAAAATAGACCCTACGTATTGTTGTTTGGACAAACAGGCTGCTCCTTGTTTGTGTCCAGAGTCTCGTCTCTAAATGCTACTTTGAAACCGTGTCATGTCACAACTACTGTGTTCAACTGTCCTGAGGCTTGTCCGTATTAGTTTGTAAGGATTTGTAAAATGTCTGACTTAAACCTTGGGAGTTTGTATATGATTAAGGCCTGTTTAAATGTGCTGCTGTGTCTGTCTGCTCGTGTCCTTGTCTCTTTTTAAATGTGTATGCTTTTGGATGTGTGCACCCATCGGAGTACACAGATGTCCACTCTCAGATTTGTAAAATGGCTGTTGGATTGGAACCGTGATGTTCCCTTTTAGCTATTGATTTCACCCCCATCTCGCCCTCCCCTCTTTCTCGCTTCTGCTTTCTTCGGCCATTTACAGGCTGATGCGTGACTTTTTTCTTCTTCTTCTTTTTCTTCTTCTTCTTCTTCTTCTTCTCTCTCTCTGTCTCTCTCTCTATCTCTCTCTCTATCTCTCTTTTTAAAAATTTAACTTTGCTGTCGTCGTTAGAGTGCAAACAGATCTGAAGACTGTTTCGATGTGTCCTAGACTGGAACATTCCACAGCGTTAAGTGATTATTCAGCATTACATGTATATCTAAGTCAGTTCTCTCTTGGTGTGCATAAACACATGTTCATGCATGTGTGTGTATTTAACATGCATATGCATATGCCATCCTATTTGTGTCCCCTAATTGTAGCCAGTGATATTCACAACGGGTCAAGAAGAGGTGTATTAGTATTAAGGAGGATTAGGATGTAGTCTAGTTGTCCTGGTAACCAGACAGGCCATCTTTGCTGAATACATCCAAACCCTCCGGGCCAGCTGGGTTTTTTTAGTGGGTCCTCTCTCACGCAGTAAGCTTACTCATCATAGCTGTGAGGTGGACAATATTAGAGAACGTCACAGACACATGTAAAGGCCATTCAGAGCCTTAAAGGTTCATTAATGGTAATTTCAGGTTGCATCATGTTGTAGACTATGCATAGCCTTAATGGAAAGGCAGTAATCAAAGAATGAGCAAAATGAGATGTCTGTATGTTCAATGTCATGTGACAGTCATCTAATCAGTGATCAGTCTAATCACAGCCAGTAAGGCGTCTTTAAAATTCCACACTCCAATTTAATTATCCCTGGTAATTATTTGCTGACATTTTAAGCACCACATATAAGGCAAAGGTCAGATCACGAGATGTTATCTAGGCAGCGCCCTGTTGCCTGTAATATGGAATACAGGATTTGTTTGTCTCAGGAAATGCAGCAGTAATAAAATGGGTGTTTAATATAGTTGTAACCTCGGTGTTTACTTCTTCTTTTGTGATCAGGTTGAATGACAGTGTGCTGCTGGGCAATCACCACATGGAGCATGACGGTTTTTCTGACAAATCAGAGCGTGAGGCTCATGACGACTGGGACACCACAGCCAACGAGAACGGTGGAAGAGTGACAGAGGAAAGTGACATGGACCAATCAGACGAGCTGTCCCCCGGGCCACAGGCCACGGCCTACATAGAGCAGAGCACAGAGGAGATGGCTGAGGTGAAGCAAGCCCCAAGTTCACAGTTATCACTTCACGTTTCCCTTTTTAATTTAAAAAACATACAAGTTCAGTGTCTAAAGAGCCCTTGCCTATGTCTTTATATGTCACATTAGGCTGGGGAGGCATCCCAGGTGGAGACTGTATCAGAGGAGAACAAGGGTTTGATCTGGAGTCTGCTGAAACAGTTGCGGCCAGGCATGGATCTGTCGAAGGTGGTTCTGCCCACCTTCATCCTGGAGCCGCGCTCCTTCTTGGACAAGCTGTCTGACTATTACTATCATGCTGATCTGCTCTCGCAGTGAGTAATTTCAACTGTGTTAGTGTGTACCGACACATTTGGTTAGACCATTTTCTTTTAAAATGTAATCAAGACTAAAAGTCATCATATTTTCTGCTCTTTAGATAATTGTTTTTTTTATACATTTTCTGTCTTTCCTATCACAGAGCTGCGCTGGAGGAGAGTGCATATGGTCGGATAAAGCAGGTGCTGAGATGGTACCTGTCTGGCTTCTACAAGAAGCCCAAGGTAAGATTACCTCACTCTCACATTACTGTCACTGAAGCCCTGCTTTGGCAGTGTGTGTTTTATTTTGGGGTAAAGACTTTTGGAATAAAAGGAGTAAATGTCTTACTGGATTTTGTGGTAAATATGTAAACCTTAAAGTATAGGACTGTTAACCTGCTTGCTGCTTAGTTATTCTAGCGGAATTGTTCAGTACAGACTTCATTTTCAGTGCTTTGTGTTGGTCGGGTGTTAAGAAACCATACCAACTGTAACAGAAACTTAAACAGCCTTATAGAGATAGATTTCTTGTTCAACTTGAGAGAGGAAAAACTGTGTGTGCGTTCTGTATGGAGGTAACTTACATTGCTCTATGTGTTTTTACATTTTCAGGGTCTAAAGAAGCCTTACAACCCGATCTTAGGGGAAACATTTCGTTGCTGCTGGCTCCATCCTCAGACCGACAGCTGCACTTTCTACATAGCTGAACAGGTGAAAGCAGATTAATTTTGTGGATAGAATGCATAAATGCGCACGACATGATTCATCCCATGTGTGAAATATTTTGCAGAATTGAGCAAACACATAGGACACACCTGCAAAAGGCAGCAAGTGTTAAATTCTATCATGCCACAGGCAATATGACACCTTTTTTTTTCTCACTCTGCTACTCATCTCTCTCTCTCTCTCTTTTTTTCTCTCTTTCTCTGTCTTCTGCCAGGTGTCCCACCATCCTCCCATCTCTGCCTTTTATGTCTGCAATAGGAAGGATGGTTTTTCTATCAGCGGAAGCATCCTGGCCAAATCCAAGTTCTATGGTACACAGCATATGAGAATGTATTATTTACCAGTTTAGACATGCATGGACTTCAAACACTTATCACAGGTACGATTACCTGTTTGATTCCTTTGTCCCTGGACGTTCTGATAAATTTCCCTCCCCTCCTCCGAGGCACCATAAACAGCTGTCAGTGCAACCTCTTTAAAGGGGAAACTGACCTTGAATCAAGCACCGCTCTCTCCTTCTGCTGTTGTAGGTAACTCTCTGTCAGCTATTCTGGATGGCAAAGCACGGCTGTTGTTCCTGAGCAGGGACGAAGAGTATGTCATCACCATGCCCTACGCTCACTGCAAAGGTAATGAATATTGACATCTTTATTGATTGATGTTCTTGTTAGTATGTAAACACTGGCTGTTGGTTCTAACATCGTGCTCTCTTTGATTATGGTTGAGCAGAGGTTTTTCTTACCATACTTTGTTTTGTCTCTCTATGTCCTTCTAATTCCTGTTGTGTAAATTAGGGATCCACCAATATTTTGGTGAACAAACTTCATCAAGGCATCGGCCTTGATGAAGTTTGTTTGTTACATTTGTATGATTGAAGTTTTTTTCTCATTCAGAGGACAAAAGGCGGAATAAGAGCGAAATTTTAAAAAAACAAACATTGATATCGACATCCGCTATTGGCCAAATTGTTATTTATTTATTTTTAACATCTGTGTCAGTATGAGCCCAGAATGTCACAATCAGTGCATCCCATGTGTAGATAACAATGAAACTTTATTCATGTAATGAATTAGTACATTCCTACACAAGATCTTGGTGTAAAAGTTATTAAAAGTCTGTTTTAGTTTCTAATAGGAATGTCTAATATACCCTTCATAGAGCATTCCTATCCAATCACTTTTTACACCACACTACCCTACACGACAGAATATAAATTGTACACAAGAACATTTATTCAGTTTGCACAAGGCTTACAGCAGAGTATGAGGAACAACACCCTGAAGCCATTGACGTAAATCATCTGAAACAACAGCTAGGCTGCATTTCTGGATGAATTTAGTTCGAGACCCCTGGCTCACCCTGGTGACCTTGGCTGTCTGTGGCCAAGCTCATCGTCACACTTGAGTCACCAAACATACCTACAGTACAGGAGGATAACGTGGAAACTCATCCAGTATGGGCACGAGGATTTGTATGCTATAACTGCTCACATGTAATTTTATATGGGCTGAAACTGCCATCTGTCTTAGAGAATATGTCTCAGCTACTGAAATCAAATAGCAGCCAGTTCTGCTTCGGTCATGGCCTCACACATGGCACACTGCCTGAATTAGAGATAAGCGATGGGTGGAATCTAAGTCAGGTTGGAGTTTCTATTTATTCTCCCAGTGAACACTGACTATGTCGAAAATTATTGTCTTTGTCTTGTCTTACAGTCAAAGAATGCACTCACTGTTAATCTGTTACAGTACTCCCATGATTTATCTCTGGACTCCCAACTGTTTTTGTTGTCCCCTACGTTATTGATTCATTGTTGTTGATTTTAAGCTTTAAAACTGAATATGTGTCTCCTATAGGTATCCTGTATGGCACTATGACACTAGAGCTGGGTGGAAAGGTTACCATTGAGTGTGAGAAAACAAAATGTTTCACAGAGCTGGAGTTTAAACTGAAGGTATATTTTTAATGTTTTTCTTTCACATAGATTTACATTATACGATCAGTCCAGCACTCACAGAGTGTAACACGGGATATGTTCTTTTAGTGCTTTTGGCTTTGTGGTTGCATAGTTTTCAGTTGATACTGCACAGCCTCACACTCTGTCTGTTTTGAACACAGCCTTTCCTTGGAGGCTCTGGCGCGGTGAATCAGATCAGCGGGAAGATCTATGTTGGAGAGGAGCTACTGGCCACTGTTGACGGACACTGGGTGAGAATTGTGTCTCCCTGTCCCTGTCTTTATTCATTCATCCACTCAACCTTCGTTTTAATCTCTGAATATATTGAGGCAGAGGCCTCATTTACAGAATAGATGAGAAACAACTGGTGAAATGGTAATAAAAACAATAAAAAGGTAATTCAGTAAACGATAAAAACATTAAGAATAATTAAAGCAATAAGAATATAAGCCTCTTTCAGGCACATCTTTTTATAAATGTGATGGCAGCTAAACCTCCAATAATGGTGCAGCAAATCTGATTTGTTTTTTTTTTTTCTTTTTTAATGGGCACAAAGGCTGTGGTGAGACAAGGTTAAACAGTGCAGAATAATTACACGTCTGGCGTCATCTACTCTGCTCCTAGTTAAATAAACTATGAATCACTGCAAATGAGTTTATTTTATGCCGTTAGAGAGAATGCACTCAGGTCATAGCGGTCAAAAATTATTCTTATTATTCTTTAGTAAAAATCACATCAACTATTTGTTACTTTTTCTTTTTTTTTGCGAACAGGACAGCGAGGTGTTCATTCACGAGAAGCGCTCCGGCCTGCAGGAGATGTTGTGGAACCCGGGTCCAGACATCCGCAGCAGCCGCCTCAAGAGACAAGTGGTCCACTTAGAACAGCAGGGACAGTTCGAGTCTGAAAGGTAAACCACGCGTCGTTGTTTCTTGACCATCCATTCTTGACCATTCACATGCCACCTCTGAATGACAATCACTGTTGAGTTTGTCGTTTATAGTTTATTTTTTTCCACACAGTTTGACTCATCGTAGTAAAGAAAGCCCTGGTGTGACTGTTAAGATTAATGTAAACAGTACAATAACAGCTGTTGCTTTCACTGACTGGTAACTAATGGCTTTAACATGGACACGCATTGCTTAACGTGCCCTTATCAGACTATGGCAGCATGTGACCAGTGCCATCATGGATCGGGACCAGCTCCGGGCCACTCAGGAGAAGTTTGTACTGGAGGAAGCTCAGAGGAAAGAGGCCAGGGAGAGAGGAGACAAGCCCTGGAGCCCACGGCTTTTCCAGCAGGACCCCGTCACATCCGAATGGACCTACAAGCACATGGAGTATGAACACACACGCACACACACCGAGCACGTTGTCTGTTTAGTTTGTAGTTCAGTGTAACCAGTGTTTAATGGGAGAGGATGAAAAAAGAAAATATGGAGATAATGATATGTGCAGATTTAAAACTCAGTGCATCCACAGAGGAGTAATAATTAGTCACATTTTGCAGCTTGCGGCCGTGGGACAATGAGCACTGTCTGGTTCAGTTTGAGAAGGACGGAGTGATTCAGACGCATGAGAAAAGCCAGAGACAGCACAACGGACTCTCCTATAGCCACAGCTGGGCCAGCCAGCAAAAGGTCAGCCAGGCCAACAACACACACCTTCACACTTCCATATGTTTGAGTTGATACTAACTTCTTATAGACTGATTTTCTCGTCAAACAGCTGCTGTTAACATTTGCATCAGCCAGAGCTAAGTTGATCTAGCTTCAACGTGTTGCATGGGTCGTACGTTTGCCGTCAGTTAGTCAGCTGTGACACCAGTTTAAACAGTAAATCTGTCCTGTCTCTTCCCAGGCTGAGCTGAATGGGAAGCACAGGAAGGCCAGCAGCCAGCCGTCCAGCTGCAGCCAGAACACAGAGAGCAGCAGCACCACGCCAGAACCCACACACGAGTCCTCAGACAATGAAGGTGAGCTCCATGAGCTCTCATATACTGGATGTTATCGTTAACAAAAACATATGAAATAATCGGTGAAACTGTATTGTGTGTTTGCAAAACAAAAATCTTTGTTCGTTTATTTCATACTTTAGCCTAGTTTTTTGAGTGGATACGAAATGTTCCAGTTTTATGCCAGCAGATGGCAGCACGTCACATGTCTTTATTGCCAATTTACCCACAACTGGCCTCATCGCAGCAGATGTTGGGAGAAAGTGCCAGAGTCCCATTAAGGATTACTTTGAATATGGAACATTCGTCAAGGGGAAAAATCAGGTTAACAAAGAAACTGAGATGCCCAGCCGCCCTCCCTCAGAACAGACGCTAACCCCAAGCCAGGCAGTATGATGCAGCCCGAGACCACCGCATCAGGGCTCGTGTTAACCAAATCACTTTTTAACAATGACGAAAAAATCTGAACACCAAGGGCAGTCTACCACAGAGGGCGATTAACATAACTTTAAGTAATTTGCACTCAACAGTGCCAATAACGCGTCTCCTATCTGGGTGAAGACAGCACATTAAAGACCTAGACTGGGATTTCTTCCCACTGAGGCAAGTGCTTGAAGGTTCAGGAGTCTTGCCAACTTCTGATCACTTCTCTCTGAGAAATGTTTCAAAACTCTGGCTGAAAGAACACTGGTAATTACATTCTCCAGTGTGGCAGGAAAGTGCAGGTTTAGGACAAAATTAAATAGCCATTTGTGTCTTTGCCTCAGACAGATGGACAGAATAACAGTGACAATCTCCTCATTGTCTTATTCTGTAAAATTGCATTGTTCACATGTAATTTGCCCATTAAGGTACAATGGCTGCTGTGTTTTAGTGATGCTTTGTGTGGTGTTGTGGACCTGCATAGTGACGCCACTCTCTGCGTCACCTTTTCTCTCCATGCCCTTATTATGTTCTGCAGATTCATTAGTATGATCAAGTTATTTTTGTAAAATTCAAAAAAAGACTAAAGCTAACACTGAAACTAAACTAAAACTATTGTATACTAAAACTATTAGATATTGAAAACAAAAAGTTGCTAGAAAATAGATTAGATTTTTTTCTAGTATAAATAAATAATGAGAAATGGAAAACTGTTATAGCCTTGGTTCAAACTAATTCTGTTTTTACCTGTTTTTCTTCAGGGTTTTCTAACCAGTGTGCACGGTGCAGTAAAGAGGTGAAGGACATTGCCCTGATCGAGGCCTCCATTACATCTATACAGAAGACACAGCAGGACATCCAAAGGTGAAAAAAGACTCAACACCACAAAAAGAAGCATGGTAGCATAATGACTAGAGGAACAAACCAGCAGAAAGAAACACCAGTGTTGTGGTGTTTATCTACATTTGGATTCGGGCAGACGGTGTATTTGCGGTGAATGTGTGTTAACTCTACCCTCTCTGTATCTCTGCAGGAACCTGGTGGCTCTGAGTCGTCAGCTGGTTAGTCAGAGAGCGGCCAATGACAGCATGTCATTAACGGGCCGCCACTGCCTCATACTCTGCGTCCTGCTCCTCTCGCAGCTCCTCCTCAACTACGTCTTCACCTGAGCCCACTCCTCGGGGGACGAGTTTCCCTCCGGCGCTGATCTGGCATTAGACCCCCCCCCCCCTGAAGCACACACCCCTAATCAGCAAAGGGAGAGGGAACGAGATCTCAGATCAGAGTCAGGAGTGCAACTTTGTCCCTCTGTTTCCTCAAAGGGGGCGCAGACATTATAGCAATAAACACAGCCACAGCCACCACCTGTCAGTCATCTGCAGAGAGGAACGGCACCCCCTAGTGTAGCCAGACTGAAATAGCACCGGCACCCACGCACTTTGGACGGGAAAAGGAGGGATGACGGACAAGAACAGCCGAAAAAGATTTTGTATAAAACAATGTTTGAAGGCGATGAAGAATGATTTTGTTAAATAGAATGACAGAGAGGATGTTTCACCATTCCTTAGTGTCTTTTTATATTGCCCTGCAATACTGTTTATCTGTGAGTGTGCCTGTATGTGTCGTCCGTACCTACTTTAGGCCCTATGGGCGCAGGCAGATCACCGCTTGGACTTCTCCTACTCCCCTCCCACTCCAGATTTTTGGGCCTTAACGCTGAAGCCAAAAAGAAGAGGAAAAAACACAACGTATATAAACGGAGAAAGAATTATCTTCCAACAGTGCAATTCTGTGTGTTTTGTATCGATGTACGCTCAAATACACTCTGTCTCATCTTTTAATGATGATGATGATGATGATAATGATGATGAAGATGATTTTACCAAAACAGTATTTATAATCCGAAAAGATAAAGAGTACTTGTTTACAGGGAGCACTGTATGTGTTTCTAGTGACACACGGAAGAAGGGATTATAAGAGCGAGGCAGGGCAGAGAGCCAAACGGAGTGTCTTTGTATTTGTGTGCCTGTAGTGCTGTAACAGAGGGAATAATAGCATAGCACTGCTCTGGTCTAGACCACGACACTAGTGTGTACAATCAGTTACATAGAGAAGCAGTGTGTAGAAGAACGGACCAGGGAACGACGATTGAATTTACGAGTTTAAAAAAAAAAAAAAAAAAAAAGAAGAAGAAGAAGAAAAATAGAACTACCTTGGCCTAATCGACATCTCGGTCCACACATGTTCAAGTGACTGTTTTAAGATGTAAACACTTAGTAATAAGTAGTTCTGCTTTTAATCAATTTGTATATATTTGTCGGAGTACACTGACCGTCTGTGTGTCCAAAAGAGATTTCAGAATGTATTTATTGGGTGATTAACCTTGACTTTCCTAATCTAATTCAGCTTGGAGGACGGAGACCAGGGGTGACAATCGCTCTCCCAGGGTTGCGTCGGGTCATTTCGTTTGTCTCTCTCTGTGTGTGTGTGTGTGTGTGTCTGTGTGTGTGTGTGTGTATGAGCACAAGTGTGCAAGTAAGCCATTATATTTGTGCTAAACAGAGCCTGAAGTCTGACATGTTGGTTTCTAACCTTTGAGTTTCAGTTTGGGTTCAGCCTCCATTGGTCCATCATCGCCAGTACTGTTGTGCCCAACGGGAGACGAGCTGAGAGCACAAGACTCTGAATGCTTTTTATTTACATTTTAATTTGTTTCCTCTTTTTCATTATGTTCCTGTTTTCTACTCTACTGCCATGTTGTGGGGATTCTACATGCCAGATATTTTTGTTATATGGAACGAAAAGACACATGATGATGCCCGATGTTTTCATTCATACCTGTTGCATACTGTAGCACTACAGTAAAACATTTTAACCCTACCACTGTCTTTGGGTGTTTATAATGTCGCAGCCAATAAGAAAAGGTTAATGGAACAGAAGAAAATGGTTCCCTCTAGTTAAATATTCTCTGCTGAAGAGGGAATAGTTATTAAAATGAAGATTAAATTTGATAAGATGAAATAAATGGATATTTGACTTTTCCGTTTCAGTGCTAACACCTCATTTCGTGCCCCCGTTCTCTTCTCCTCTCTCTAAAAGACAAATGGGAGATGAAAAAGAGAGAGATTTCAATCATTTCAAACGATATAATATGAAAACACTTAAGATTTTAAAATTGCATTGTCCTTTTCTTATCTCTCCTCTTCTTGATGTAAAAGAAAGAAGACACGACAAAGGAGGTGACGGACTTATTAAATGCATTTTGATCATTTTTCAAAGTAGTTATTTGACTGAAAGGCACATAAGAGGGAGTGACATTTTAAGAATAAGACTATACATCACGGAGGTCATTAAATGAAGTCTGATAAGAAGTCATTTCTTTCTTCTCCGCATTTCTGTCTCCCTTCCATGTCTTCTTTAGTTGTCCTCTCCGACTAATACATAATATTACCATAACATAACTAATAAAATTAACCAAATGAACTGATATTTGCCTTTGCTTTGAGAGGGTTAAACGTTCGTGTCCCATCCACCGCTTCCCTTTTTAAAAACATGTTAAAAACTATACTGACAAAAGAAAAAAAAAAGAAAATAATCAACTTAATGAACAGAAATTGCAAAGAAAAATGAACAACATAGTCAACATACTGAAAAAAAATTGACAAAAAAATGAACAAAACAAGCATTAAATCAATAATTTCGTGTTGCTTTAAATTGATGTTTTTCAGCTTCATTGTCCAGTTGAAAAAAATTTAAAAATGTATCAAAAAGTATTCAAATAGAAATGTACGTTTTGTTTTTTGCAGACTTTCCCAAAATTCCGTTAATATGTGACGCATTTGCACGTAAAGCCTAACTTTAATCAGCTTGAACTCGTGCAGTCCCTTCAAAATCAAAAACTTTGGGACGTTGTCTCAACATGTGGGACAAAACAATCAAAGGTCCGTCATAGAGTGGGACACCTGGTCGCCCTAAGCTTAGGACTCGACTTCCTCACCGTAGACCTCGTCCACAGTGGGAGGAAAAAAACTCCATGTGACCATGGTTTCATCTCTGGTGGATTTGCTTGAATTAAATTCTGTGGATCTCAAATGTCTTTACTTGTACAGATTTGCCCCGTATGTACAAACACCGACCACATACTGGACCTGCAGTGAGAAGAACATGAGTAGTAGCATCGGTATCCTCCACTAGGGGGCGCTGTTGATACAGGACTGTCCATCCCCTTTGTAACATTACAGCCTGATTTCATCTGCAGCAGTGAAGCTGATGATACTTCCAGAATTTTCGAGTACAGATGAAAGAACGCGTCAGACTAGACAAAACTAGGAGGCTTCCGGAGGTGACAATCCGTCCGTTGACGCAACAGAGATCACTGCGACAGCCCACACGCGTCGCTAACAATGTGAGGCCATATAAAGATCTGAGATGGGTAAGAGCTGCCACGCAGGCCTCAAAGTTCCCCCCGAGTAGGTGAAAATCTTTTCAGCAGACACCACATGGATCAAGACCTCCGCCACACATAAAGACTTAAGCCTCAGTGAGGGGACCTGGATTGTGTGTAGGAGCCTCTGTACAATGCGGGGGGGGGGCTTCGGAGTGACTGTCAACCACTGATGTTAACATGAACTCATCATCACTCTACTTAGGCACTAGCAGAAGTAAAAGTAGTCTTTGGAATGGACGTGAACTCAATCTGGACTGAGTAACATAACTCACAAAATAACTTACAATCAAAAGGAATGATTTGACATGAGTGAGTTTACTTAAATAATCGTCTTCGAGTGACCGGTGTACAATCGCTGTCGCCCGGTTTAGGCTGAGATGAACAGTAGTAAAGATAATCGGGGCTTACATTTTCTATTCTGTCTATTAGAAGCCTCTCAAGTGTCTACACATGCCTGTGGTGCGACAAGCTAAAAGACACAGATAGTCTTAGGTTAATCTGTCTGAAGAAAGCCTTCGCTGCTACATTTGTCATCTAACAAGCTGCCAACACGGCATCTCCGTCTTCTTCCAATCCTCTTTGTTTCTAGACGGGAACCTTTGATGTGCGAGGAGGTTAATACCTGGCATATCAGCGTGTCAACTCTATGCAAACAGAGATTCATTACAAAGGGGAAATATCTTTGTGGTTTACTGCAGAGCAGGAATTACGCAAAAGGCCCGCGCGCAATACTAATAGCTCGCAGCATTTCGATTTAAGCAACATTTCTGATCTGCCGCCACTGTGGGTTTGAGCTTACGTTTGTTACTATTAAAGCACTGAAGTGGGATGTAACTGTACAGTACACCTTTATACTGATACGCCACTACATTTGAGAGGTAAATACACGTTCATTTTGAAACTTCATAATGAACTAAAGGATGAAGCGTTTGTTTGTGGATTGGGAAAATTGTCCTCCTCCTCCTCCTCCTCCTCCTCTGCAGCCCCAAAATAGCATTCAGGATAGCGCTAGTATTTTCTTGTACTCTCTAACACTGTAGTACAGCACCAGTCTTAGTGCCACTCATAGAGCTTACTTAACCCTCCACCAGGAGACAGCTAAGCTAACAGGCTCTCCATCAACCGAGAGCCGAGTTATTGTGAGGAGGAGTGATACACTCTTTGTAGAGTTAAAGAGTCACTTAGGCTCTTTTTTTCCCCAGCTGCTGTTCTTTTCCACAGCGCTCAGAGCATCACCCCACACACACATATATATATATATATATATATATATATATATATGTGCACAGCAGGGCAACACGAGGATCACCGTGAACCCCGCAGCCTACTTTACTCATGCCGTTACAACGTCACTAATCTAACAGAGTAAGTAAGTAAAACACAGCATGTGAACACTTTTAACATAATAGGGCGGAACAAATATGTTACCGTGTGACAAGAAATGCGTATGATTTTAGCTAATGTTCATAAAGTTTGCTGCTTGTCCCTTGGGAACGTCCCCATGAGCTCTAACAATAAGACTGTGTTAAAACCAGGCGTGGAATGAGCTCCACCCACGGAGCTCTGCAACACTGTGTTAAAAACAACACCCGGATCAACACCCGTCGCTTCAACGCTGGAAAATTAACACTGCTGATTTTTCTGTGTGTGGTTAAATAATCCATTTTTATCTAGCATGTAGTATTATATTACATTTATTTAATTTTTTTAAGCTCTTTGAATACTTTTTATAAATGCATTGGGATTACGTTAAATTACGTGTTTTTTTGGGTGGACCTCAGCCGACGTTTTTTTTTGCATCAAATAAAATGCAACTTCGTCGCTATCTTCGCTGTTTGTTCAAAGTAATGAGTAGCTGCTTTTATGACGTCCACAAGCGACTAGGGGACGTGGAGGTCGGACTCGTAGTTTTGAGAATTTGAATTCTGATCCGAGAAATACACAAAAAAGCGACCGAGAAAAACTGCAGCTGGTCTCGGCTGAATCTTAGTTTTCCCTTACGTGGGGGGGAATGTGTTAAGAATCAACCAGTGATCGCCCAGCTCTCAACAACGAATGGTGAATCCCATCAACCTTCGATTGGCAAAAAATACACGGGCCTTCGCAGAGCAGAACGCGGTGTTACTATTTCTGAAACACTAATGTGTAAACTGTAGTTTTGAAATTGCCATGCAACACAGAAAAAAAAGTGCTGCCTTGCGCATTTTTCATTAGAACTGTTCTACTGACGACATGTCGTGTAAATTCATTATTTTACAGTATTTTTAACTTCATTGCCCCCAAAAAATGTCACGTGGTGCAACCAGATATTAGTAAAAATACCTTGGCTATACTATCCAACATACTACATACTATCCAACAATTTATTCTCAGTAAAAATCTTTGTAAAGTATCCCTTAGGGTGTCTACAGTAAATGACACATTATTATTTTGTGACTGTGTTCTGTGTTTTCCATACTTTCAGGTTTTTGAAGTCTAGCGCTAAGGTATTTAGCATCAGCATCCGATTTTACATTTAAAGGCAGAAAAAAAAAAAACGACTATGCAAATATACTAGAGCTGTCAAAATGAATAATAATAATAATAATAGTAACGTTATGATGAATTTAAAAGCAGTTAACAGGTTTAATTAAAAAAACAAACTAAAGTGCAGTAACTAATGCACTGGCCTGTGTTGGACGGCGTGACCTGCGGGTTGTGCAAAGGAAGTTATTTGAGTTTAACTTCCCAGTTTAAGTTGAATTTCTCTGATCTCTCTCTTTGCCTTGCTATAAATAATCTAACGATGGTAGTCGGTCAGAGGGGACCAGGACCGTGGCTGAAAACACTCTGACTGATGCCAAAACTGCAGGTTTTTAATCTGTAACTGTGTGTATTTTTTTTTTTTTTTTTTTTTTTGTGGCGAGAACACGGTGAGAAATAGAGAAAGATGAAGGTGCGTGGGGGTAAAGATCCCCACTTGTCCCAGCTCAATTAGACGTAAATAATCCTTTCATTCTCTTGTCTGTGGTTCGCGGCGTCCCCCCCCCTCCGCTCTGCCTGTGCGTTTTCTCCCCAGGGTAAGTGAGCGAGAGGCCGGCCGCAGCGGGGCGTGTCGTGCTCGTGTTTTTTTTGGCGGAAGGGCAGCGGGAGTCAGGTCGGATGTTTGCGCGGCGGGGAGTCGCTCTGCTGCGGCTCAGGCCCCGTCCTTCATAGACTGGCAGAGACGTGTCCGGACTTGTCTTTCAGGGGAGGAGGATGGAGAACAGAGAGGGAGAGGGGAGGGAGTCTGAGGCGATGCGTGTCAAGCGTGTGTTTCTGTTTTTGTTTTTTTGTTTTTTTTTTGGTCAAGCTCAGATGTCGTGTTATTTCCCAAGTAGAGACTCGACTTGCAAATCGCTGCTCTGATCGTAATAATGATAATGTGGAGGAGCTCCTTGCAGTTCTTGGCGTCTTGATGGTGTAAAGTAAACCGTTTCTTTCCATCAATCTACCAAACTGAAGCTCAAGTAAGAGCCGCCTTTAAGTCCAGGTCAAGTCCTCCTGAGAAAAATGACAATTGTTTTCCTTTCTTTTTTGTAATTATTATTATTATTTTTTAATTAAGAAAGCTCCTTTCAAAGCACAGGCACAATGATTTAAGCGATGCGGCTTTAAGAAGCCAGCCTGATGATGCTTTTTAAAACTGATCTGGGACCCGCTCAAAACCCATAAACTTTAAATGTGTTTCAGTGAAGTAAATACCAAGACCACTTTTTGGTTTTTTTCCGCCCTGTTTTTATTCAGTCTTCTCTCTGTCTCGCACAAAGACCACTCACGATTTTATTTCAAGACCAAACTGCCTGTGGATTGTCTGATGTATTTGTTAACATCGTAGATTTGATGTAAAGTTCCTGACTAATTTACAATTAGACATTTTTGGAGGAAAAGCTACACATATTTTCCACTGTGTCTCAGGTGGTTTCAGGTCTCTAGCGTCTCTTATTTCCAGCGGTGAGCGAAGGGACAAATAGTTGTTTCATTACACATTATTACACTTTGTTGCTCGTGATAATGACGAGACAGGCAGGACACACAAAGCTGTAGCTAATGTAGCTAATGCATGATGTATATTGTAATATGTAACTGTAATGTAGTTATGTTACGTCAATGTTAGCTCATGTCAACTGCGGCTCATTTAATCACTCGATCTTTCCCACGCTGGGTGTCGGATTACACAAAAACCTCCCGTCCAGGGAAGTTTGATCACCTGAAAGATGCTTATTTCAGTGTTGTCATGAGAAAATGAACTGGTTTAGCAGTATCACATCCTATCATATCCCGTTCTTGTGTAACTACTGCATCTGAAAAATGATGACACTATTATACACTACTATACACTCTGGTCTCGGGGTATAGTACTTGGTCTCGGTTTAGGTGGTCTTGACTACGACCCTGCTTTGATGATTCAATAATAACCAAAAATGAATCATGAAGTTTCACCGTAAAAGGAAACCTCTTAAGGGTAATTTGTTGGGATGGCTGCAGCAATGCCCTGCCTGTCTGTTGCCGTGCCAACCGCCCACACCATGTGATGTAATTGTTAGGAAAAGGTTGCGGGGTTGTCCTGTGCAGACAGGTATGCAGACGTGACCTGTTTAAACACTTCTCGTCTTCCCTTCTGCCTCCCAGGAAGCAGCGTTTCCATCCACAGTTATGGCGACAAACGACAAAAGACAGCAAGGTGCGATAACGAACACTCTCTCATTAAGTTAGTTAGACAGTCACTCCCATCCAGCTGTTACATAACCTCCAAATACAGTTATTAGTCACTGACAGCGCCTCGCTTTGATTCGCTGCCGCGGCGGTGGCGCTTCCATTTAGTGCTGCTACTCTTGTCGAGTCTTGTCCCAGAGCGCTGAACCCTGCCCACGGTTTAAGGAGACAAACATACACTTGCTGAGAGGGGATTTGTCTCTCCACACCCATCACCTCTTCACCAGAAGTAATTCCCATTCTTCCTGTAAAAAAAAAAGAAAAGAAAAACAAGTCCATTATGTTCTGTCTATTCAAACACAAGAAGAGCTCCGAGAGAGAGAGAGAAATCTATCATATTTATAGCTCACGGCTCTTAAACATTTATGTGTCGCACTGTGGTTTCGCAAAGGGAGCGGCCTTTGACCTGTACAGCATGCATACAATTCTGCAGCAATAAATATAGATGTGGCATTTATGTGTGGAGAGTAGAGTCGAGACTGTGTTTGTGTTTGATCCTGTCCCCCTGGGTGCATGTCCGGTTTACATACATTAAAAGCCCAAGTTGATTTGAGATGAGAAGTGTTCTTGCTGTGTCTCATAGTGGCGTTTTGTTCTGTTTTGTGCTCTTTTCCCTCTCTTCTCTTCACATTAGTGGGGGTTGTAATGGCTTGAAAAAATAGTTTGTGCTCTGTTTCATACATTTGTCTCTGTTGCACCCTAGTGTTT
>JAPQRN010000022.1:5967461-5987111 GCA_037367275.1 Coranthus polyacanthus
TTTGTTTCCCACTGTCGGCGAATGCTCGCTCATTAGAGATTTTTACCTATAATATTCTACGGCTTTACTTTACTGACGCGCTGTATATACACAACATTTAACGGAACTTCATCTGAAGTGACTTTGAAACTACAAGGCTACTTTGCCGCAGGTGCTCCTGACTCGAATACGATTCTGGTTGAGCAGATACTGCAACTGCCCTTCAACTTCAGAGTGACCTGCATTTGGAAAAAAAAAAAAGTCGACTTTTTTTGTGAGACGGTGAATCCGCGGAGGCCACGGGTCCATGACGTCAGTGAGTTCCTGTGTCTGTTTACGTTGTCAGACCTAAGAGGTAATGGGCTCTTTATCACTCTGCCTGTTCAGCTCGTTCAGATCTGAACACCAACACAGCGTCAGCAGCATAAAGCACCTCTCTATTCCCCTCTTTCTCTGGAACTTTATCTGGCTCGCATCACTTCCGACCGGGAGGAGACGTTACAAAAGACCCCACACAGGCGCACTTGTTCACACACAGACACACACACACACACACACACACTCGTATGTAGAAACGCTGCCAAACGCACCTTAGGGCCAAGAGTGGGTGCAGCTGCAGCTGGGGGGGAAGGTCAGGAGAAGACTGCGCCCTTACACTTACTGCTGGATCGAGATGAGTCGAAGGCAGGCGCTGTCATTTAGGGATAATCCCTGCTGTCTGAATACTTTCCTTTTTCTCCTCCCTTGGACATGTGCATGCTACACTCATCATCTCCTTTCAGTGTCCAATATACTGTTTTTTTTTCTTCTAGGATGTAGAAGAAAAGACAAAATACAGCCGCACTATATGTTTTCTTTTTTTTTGTACATTCTGGCTTATTTCAACAAGGTGAAATGAGTTCATTTATCTTCTAATGGCCACCTCACTATTAGAAACACCTCACATTCTCATGCTATGATGACCGACGTCAAAGCCATTCCTGATGGTAGTTTTTTTTTTTTTTTGTTTCATTCAGGTTAACATGTTTGTATATCTCTGTTTTCTTGTACGCTTACTTCCACAACATACCATTTCTGATGTTTCTTCTTACTTAATTACCGAGCTCGTCTTGGTATACTGCGGATCTACACAGTAAGATATTGCTTTTCAGTGCAAACCCGAGGCAGTTCCTTCCACGGCGCAGTTCCTTTTACAGAAAGCTCAGAAAATGAGTCTTCAGACACAATCGTACTCCTTGTTACAGTGAAGCAATCCTCAAACCCCCACACAGCAGCAGTGGCATGAATAGCGTCTTGTTCACATTTTTGTAGAGCCAAATCCCCCAAAATTACAGTGATAGACTGAATAGAGATGTGCGCCTGGGGTCTGCCGGCTGCGGAGGACGGAGGGATCAGAAGTCGCTCTTAACGGCTCATTTCTCCTACATCAAAACCCTCTTCATCTTGTTTTGCCGGTTATTCTATCATTAGTATAAACTGTCTTCATTATTGATCTAGCACTCGGATTTCGATCCAGACTTTTCCTGTTTTTCTCACACGTTGTCACCTCTGTTCCCATGAAGATAAAAGCAGCGGTGTCGCTGGATGAGGTGACAGGATAAGAAGGCACCTGTCTTTCAGCACTTAGCAGAAAACTTGGGTTGCTAGGAGACAGTGTCGCCATCCTCCTCCTGAAACTTCAGAGCACTTAGCCATTATCTCTCACAATGCATTACTAGGTTCTCTCGGTACAAGCACTATATCTGCAAGACAAATTCCGGGCATTCTGGTCGTCTTGCCTGATGCTGAGCAGACTGTAAGCAAATTCCTCCAGCCTGGATACGGAGATGTCCCCATGGTGTTTGTGAGACAGAAAAGGATCAGTCCCTCTGCGACTTTGCGCTAAGCTCTTCATAATTGCTTGCAAACTGTCATCAGATACCTATATTTAATGCCAATCTGTGTAGCTCCTCATTGTTCTGTCACATTGTCCTGTCAGCACTATGTGCATTCAGCCGGTTAAAGTTTCCCGAGAACACAATACAGTAACACTTGACCTGGGAGCCAGTCAGCGTCAGCTTAACAGCCTCAACAGCTCGACTCGGGCAACTGAGGAGCAGGCGTCAGACTCACAGGTCATGAAGTTAATACGTGAACTGAAATAACGGAGCTCACCTTTATGACGCGCTTTATTACTAATCAAAACTCTATAGTAGTAAAGATACTTAATGGGAGAGGGAACTAAGAAACAACGTTCAGTATCATATAGGTTATTTTTTGTTGTTGTCGAGGCTTGTTATAATTATTACATAATTGTGTGATGTTGTGATAATCGTCTCCATTGACGTGTATTAAAAACAGCTGGATGAAACTAATTTCACTGTCTTATGTCATCATTAGTTACCCATTGCTGTCCACCGTTTGAGGTTTGACTGCCACTCTTTTAAAGACGTCACCTCACTGTGCCCCTTCATCTCACGGCGCTTTACTTCTCTTCGACATTAATTTCTTTGGATTTCACTAACGCGTTTTGTCATTTAAAATGACGTCAAATCTGCCCTTACACAATTTTTGCCAAAAAGGCAAACAGAAATGCAATTCTGTGCTCCGGTGTTCACTGCCAAAAAAATGTCTCTTCATTATGTATACAGTCAGGCTTATACTAGTGACATCAAACGAAGACAAAAAGTTCACAAAAACGATTCGTTTACTAAATTGTAATCGTTGTGACAGTCCTATCTGTGATCACAGGGCTCCATTTAGATGAATCTGTTGGTATAACGTCACAGACTACAACACACACACACAAAACAGGAATGAACACACAAAGAAACATTTCCATGTCGCACAACTTTAATAGAATATCTTAACTAACTCTGTACAAATTGAAAAGAAATATTGCGCAAGTAACAAATTGTGAATAAGAACCAGTTAAGGCCATTGCTAGCACACGGTCCAATGTGGTAGATTTGACAATGTCAACCGTGGCTCTGAGAGATCTGTCCAACAAGATCTACAATCGTTCTTTTTAAAAAGAGAGAAAGGGTGGGCGTTATATCGCTGTCACTGCTTTTGATGACCAGTCACCAGGCAAAGGTGTCCAACCAAAATCCAAGTGCAGTAAAAAATACATTGGCAACCTCTTCCATTTGTTTTCCACAGACATTCCACTGAATCATTAGACAATAACGGAAATACTTAGATATTCATAAACAACTTTAAACGTTGAAATAGATTACATTGTGTTAATGAATTGGCAAACAATTTATTAACAGAGGACGTTTGTTTTGTGGATTATTTTGGCTTCTTGGCATCAGAAGTAGTTACAAGTCCTGAATCTTCCGTTCGATTACATTTGATCCAAACTTCCTGTAACCCCCAGGTCCCATCACTGAGTCTGAATGACACTGTTATGAACCAGTTAAATACCAGATGTGATCTCTTATAAACAACCACAAACGGTTCAAGGACGGCCACGACGTCTGCTTAGATCTGTCATCTTCGAGGGAAATGTTCACCATATAAACTACATGTGACTAACAAATAGGAAAGGTTCTGTTATCTTTGTTAAAACGGGTTGAAGGAGCATAATTTGGGGGCAAAGAGGGGAGAGTAATATATGACAAGTTTGTGGTGCAACCATGTTATGTACATCTGTACATGCCTGTCACACAATTTGTAAGTGTTACATGTGTCCAGTCAAGTGCTCAGTTTAAATGCTTTAAGCCCAATACACCTGGGCAGAAATGAGCAGTATTAATGCACAACACAATTATAGAATATTTGAAACGCATTTTGATAATAAAAAACACGACTTGGCAGTATTCACGTTTTGTTGACCTGCTAAGCCCAACTGATTTGAGCCAATGAGAATGAGCCTAGAACCGCAGCTTCCCAAAATGCACCACTTCATACAGCTGCATTACACCAGAATAAATAGTCCAATGACATGACAATGAACATTTAAAAAAGTAAATTCAATTAAAAATGAAACATTGTATGTCTCTTAAAAAACACCAAAGCAAAAAAAAAAAAAGAAAATTAAAAAAAAAAAAAAAAAAAAAAAAAAACTTCAGCAACCCCAGTGAATGATTAAGATTAACTTGTTCAGCAGTTTCCTGGTAAACTAACACTTATTTTGTTGGCATTAAAAAACCCTGAGTAACTGATTTATTTCCATGAAAACTAAAGTTGGGATCCATTCCTTTCCTATCTTTTTCCATAAGATGATGCTCTGAGGTTCTTGGCAGTAGTTACCTACTCTACCTTCCCACAGAGGAAGACTGTCCCTATGTGATGCCGTGATATTTCAATAGAGTCAAGTCACTTCCACTTTATGTTCAAATGAAGCCAAATAAAAGGGGTGAAATGGGCGCAAGACAAAAGAAAAATAAGTCATGCACATAGTAAAAACGCAGTTGTTTGCGTTCTATTGCGTTCAGATGAGAGTTCATAAAAGGGCAGAGCCTGCAAGAGTAGGAGGACTTGCTGAGTGGCTAAGAAGAACTGATTTGATGGACAGCAGGTCTCCATGTCCCCTGATCATCACCATGGTTACTGCTGTTTGCATTCGGCAGGCTGGGGTTGTTCTTTCTGTGGGGAACGAGGCCGAGAGAAACCAGATTAGAAAGCAGCGGGACAGAGCGGTGGTAAAGCCACTGGGCGTTAACAGGAAACTAGAAGGAACTAACAAGAAAGAAGCAGGCGACAGAGAGACAAAGAGTGAAAGCAACTTTTTTTTTTTTTTTTAACACCTGGTTTGGTATAACAAAAAGGGGATGATGTTAGAAACCTGGGACAGGACAACGAGGAAAAACAAAGATGGAAAGAGCAGTCAGAGGGGGAAATCTATCTCGTATCTACCCAAGATGTGAGTTGAGGGTCCTAAACACCAACGACTATTGGGAGAACCCAGTATGTAGTGAAAGAGAGCCAGCCAGAGTAAATAAGCCTAAGCCAATGGATGAGACAGTGTGTAATGTATGCGGGACACCATCCTGATTTCGCCCTTACCTAGAAATGCATGGGGTGAGAATGATTTGATTATGCCTGTAATGGGAGGGAATCCGGGGGAGGGAGAGACAACAATATGCACAGTTTAATTGTCACATTTGAAAAATGACAGTGAGCAGAGTGAAACTCATAAATGAGCACTATTCATGAAGCAAAAAAAAAAAGATAAGTAGTAAATGAGCTCACGGCAGGTACCACGAGAGGAAAACTCAACACAACACACTACTGAACACACTCGTTCTCAGACAAAGCAGCATTGTTGGTCGCTCCCAGCGGATTACCAACAGGACACATTACTCACTATCAGACATAATGGAGTGTAGTCACCTCAACTAAATGGCTCCATTGCATAATATGTATCAGCCAACAGTTGGAGAGTAAGTGCAGAAAAAGCAAATACTTTTGTCTGCTGAGGTGGATATTTGAGATACAATAAAAGACCTTGTGTGAACGTGTGAGGGAGATTCCACTAGTATTCTCATCGTCACGGCTCTAGTGTTATCGAGACTATTACAACTGCAAGTTTAACTCAATCAGACTCTGGTGAAGTTATCCTAAAAATAGCACAATAATTAAACTAGAGGAAAAAGAGATGGCGCACACACCTTGGGATCAAAGTCTCCATCATCATCCTCATCCTCATCCCCCTCCTCGTCCTGCTCCTGAGAGACAAAAACAAAGTGACTAAGATATTTAAAGAGCGTTTGTTGACAGGACTGGAATCATTTTAATGTTTCGGCAGTGATATGTATGGTGGTGCAGCTGCAGAGTCAGAGTCAGAGTGGTATTACTAACCTCTTCATCTCCCTCTTCCAGCTCCTCCTCTTCAAACTGCATTGAAAACAAGAAAATCAAGAGTGAAAAACACCCACATGAGGCACAACCATAAGCTTAAACAGAGTCAAAAGAATGTTTCAGTCTGCTAACAGCCAATCTTGTGGCTTGTGTGCATTTGGGGGTGGGGTGGGGTGGGGGTGGGAACACACTCACACTCTCGTCATCTTCCAGAGCCTCTCCGGTGAAGTACAGAACTGCTCTTGGAACTATTCTCTCACGGAAGAAATGACCGATCTCAAAGTCTGTGGCTAGGGTGAACTCAGAGTCCTCATCCTACGAGACAAAGACACGAAGGAACAGTTACATCACAGCTACAAGTCAGATACACGTATGGTAATATGTAAAATGGATGGTCATGTGAAGGAAAATCTACTCACCATCTCTCCATCTGGTGAAGCTGAAAGACAAATGCAGATCATTTGAGCAAAAAGTCTCCAAAAATAATGGCATGGCAGGTCACATTCCTAATTATCAGATGCAGTCAATGCGACATCTGAAAACCCATTTAAGGCAACAACTCTGATTATTAAACATGACGTCACACCGTCCATAGGAAGTGACAGGCCTTTAGCAAACAGCTGTCAGCCTCCGCCGCCCTGGCATTATATCTGACTAAAGGTGACATCATCCTGTTTCAGCTCTTCATCCAACATCACTGTAGAACGTGAAACAGCTTCATACACTTTTTGAGCATTAGAATATCGCCGTGTTTGACAAGAATCCCCTTTTACGAAGTGAGACTTTTTAAGAATTAAGACCAAAAAAATAGACTCGCGTTGAGAAAGTCGATCATCTTACATATACAGTAGCTCTGGTATTTATACACAGGTATTTCCAACTAAATGTATATGTGTAATAGTGACTAGATTGAGTTTTGTGTGATTAATGTTATGTTTTGGACAAAGACATTTGCTGTACTTTCTCACATGCCCTGATAAAACAGACACAACAAAAGACAAAGAACGCACTTCCTCTGAGGGAAGATGTATGTAGATATGAAGGGTTGTGTTAAAATAAATGAATAAACAAATTCAAGATCCTAAAGATCCAAAACATTCAGTGATAAATCATCACAAAGAAAATCTGGTGTGACATGTACAGTGTGCAACCTTTTTGTGAATTGAATCAACTTTCATCAGACCCTCGCTGTGTCTCTAATACTCTGAAATAAAGCATCTGCAATAAAACACACCGTTAACTTCATTCCAAATCAATAAACTGCATTGCAGTTAGGTCACATGCATCCTTCGCATGATCAATATGAGATGGCACAATCACTGTTGGACAACTAAACCTCAGAGCTACACACCTGAACACACTTTACAAAGAACTATTTATATCTGCCAGTCATATGCGGAGGAAATGAGGAAACCAGACAAACATCCACCAGGTCAACTTCTCAAAGTCAGAATACGTCCAGGCATGTCTGAGAGGAAAAGTGGCTAATCTGGAAAGACCATACAGTCACTGAATCACATCCCCAACTGATACTTTGACTTACTCATTGTGTTGTATTTGTTTAACTGTTTTACTCGCTCATTTCCTATATTGATGAAACACAATGAAGAATTCAATAATTTTACAATCTAACTTGAACAAAGCTAACCTGAAGCTAACTGCTCAAGAAACAGTTTGACGTCTTGCTCAATTACTCTTTGAGGCTCTTATTGAATGATTTTTACTCCTAAAAGTAAAAGTAGCACTTTGTAAAATGGTTTTGGTGGGACAATAGACTGTCTACTATTTATCATTGGTCATTGAGCATCGCTTTAACCATTAGATCAGTCATTACCATTAACTGCATCGCATAGGCCCATAAACTCTCTAAGCCATTTATAATAAATAGTAGTAAAACACCTAAGCTGGTGTAAAAGTTTCAAAGTCGAGTGAACACAGCTTCATGTACAAAGTCCTCGATCAGTGACTGTTCCACCTACACAAGCCTCAGAGACCATCTCATAGATCAGCCCAAAAGGTTTTGGTGCCACCTGCTGTTGAATCTAGCTTCATTGCATGGCCAAAAATAAAACCACAACATGTCTGTAAATGTTACCATGATGCCTGCAGGGGAGGACTTTGAATAATTGTAGCAATTCAGGGTTTGCTCAAGGAGTTTGTGTTTAATGCATGTGCACAGCTTTGAATTTAAGGAAAATTTAAGATTTTCAAAAGGTTATTAAAAAACAACTAGAGGTCATTGTTTTGAAAGCTACGGTTACATGACGAGAGAAGTCAAAGTTGCTTAAAAGCTCTTCTACATTTTCATGTATAAAAGAAGATCACAGAAGACAAACTGATGAAAGTGAAGTGTGTGTCTGGTTTTGTTTCCTCACCTTTGACAGGGTTAAAGAAGTTGAAGAAAGAGTCGTTGGGCACCTGTTTGGTAACAGTGCGGACTGTGCCACGGCCTTTATGCTTCTGCTTTTTCTTAATAGTTTTCACTGTCACGTCCTTCCCCTTGTGCCAATCTATCTGACAGCTAGAAAGAGGAGGTGTGTAAAAAGTGAGAGGCAGAAGAAAGCAAGGACACAAAAAAGGTAAAAGTTGGAAGTGAGAGGAGGCTGATATGTGGGATTGCAGTAAAGAGAGTTTAATATAGAAGGAGTAGACAGAAACCACACAGTTTCTATTTTTTCCCCTTAAACTCAGCATTTAACAATGTTTAACAGGTATTTTTCTGTTCTCTGCTCTCACCCTTCACAGTCAATGATCTCCGGTCCCTCAAATGAGAAAGGGTCTGATGCATCAGGCTCTGACTTCATCTTGTAGACTTTAGTGAGGACGGCATTGTTGAAGTAACCATTAGGCTCAAAGTGGAACTCTAATGTGAAACTCTGACAGATTTAGACAAACACAGATCATTTCAGACAACATTCAAAACCTCTTTAGACAATTAAAAATGTCTCCGTTCATTTTCACAACATGGAGGAACTGACCATTGGCTGCCCTGGCTCAGAAAACTTGACTTGAATATCTTTCAGATGTTTAAGGATGGGCTCATCATGTTCCTGGTGGGTGACAAACAATAAGGTCAGACATTCATGGCATTTTTCAGATATGTGCTACATTTCTAGAGGCCCCTGAATTGCTGAATTGTACCTGAAGCATGTCACTGAGCATGTCCACACTTTTAAATATGGTGAGCCAAAACTCAGGGATGCCTTTTGGGTCTTCCTCTGGTGTGGCTTCTTCCTTCTTTGCATCCTCAATAGCAGCTTTTTCCTTAACTTCCTCCTGCAGGTAGTGGGCAGACTAGTTGTTAGAATTCACCCTTCATTTAACCAATACAACTGAGGTGGGTGTCTCATTTAGATAAAAGATACACATGCTGAAAATGATCTTAAGTGTATTAAGAAATTAGATACAAAATCCTAGCAAGACTTCAGAGATACAAAACAGTCCTTACTATTTGTTGGTGCAAGCGTTTCTTTTTAAAACTACAAGTATCCTGCATCAAGATAAACAGTGTACTTACAGCTAGCTCCTCCTCTTCTTCTCTGTCACTGTGCCACTCACACTCCTCATCTGTGGGTTCCACTGTTCCTGTGACAATGTCTCGTCTCTGTGATTTACAGACAAGAGAAACTTTGCCATTTTGAAGTTTATTTGGAAATATCAGAGAAATATCTGCCCATAAAGTAAGTATGTCTTTTCAACCAGCAGTGAAATCTAAACCATGTGAGACACATACACACTCATTCAGCGCACACACACACACAGTCCAGACAGGTGCAGCAGGATTACAGCTGTCAGTCTTCAGTGCGACTAAGAATGGCCGAGTTCTTGTCACTCACTCTGGAAATAGCCTTGACTGACAAAAGAACAGTTGACTACTCGTTGTAGCAGTATTTAATTTAGCACCAAGGATGGATTCTCACTGACCCCAGGTCAGATCAGAGAGGCATAATGTCACCCAGTAGTGCAGGGAATAATTCAATTGAATGTTTTGATTTTCATGACCCAAAGACAATGTGACACTTTAAAGTTTTTTGTCTGTATTAACATAACATGAACAAAGTAAATCTCAATATATGGTGTTGCAGTTGAGTAAAATGTGGAAAAAACAAGTCATGTTATTAACACATTTATTTACTGTACCTTGTCAAACAGTGGCTGATAGAGGGCAGAATATTTCCTCTCAAGGTCATGGACCTCTTCATAAAATTTGGCCTCTATGTTGGCACACTGCACCTGTAGCCTTTTCAAGGCATGCACTCGCCTCTTCACTGCTTTGGGAAGCATGCTATAAGATGAAAAAAGATGAAAATTGGATGAATTTGAATTACTAATGGGAAAGTAAGATACGATGGTACAAGTGAGACTGTGAACTATGCATCACAGTTAGTGGAACAATTTTACAACTCATAATAGTAATTTTAGAAGGTTTTGTAAGATTGAAATATAATTTAGTGTATTTTGGGGTGCAGTGAACTTTCACAACAATAACAAAAGCCCCAAAGTATAGTTTTTTGCTGTTGATTATGGAAAGACAATAATCTAACAAACAGGTTGTGTTTTTCACATGTAAGAGTCTTATCTACCCCTGTGTAATCCTTGAACATCAACATAATGCCATTATGTGGCTTTGCATAATTTTCTGCTAGTCTTTGACAATGACAATCTTTGGTGGCCTACTGACATGATAATAGGCTCCCTTGAATAACGCCGATATACTGCTGTGCAGGATAAAAAGTAGAAGAAAGCCAATGTGAAAAATATGACTTTGGCATAACTGGTATCTTAGATTGTTCAACAACACAAGCATGTTGTCAATGATGAGAATCTGTACAATCGCTGCTTTTAACTTCACATGACAGGAAAAGTGTATGAACCCTCTGCACTTACCTTTCCAAGAAGTGGAAGCTGACAGGTCTGTCCATCTGCCCACTGGGATTTTGCATCCCTTGTTCCCCTTTACCTGCCCAACAAAACAGGAGTGTTAATGAAGGTTTTACTGGCACATCTCCCATATTATCATTACACATTAGTAGTGATGTTTTATGTGCAGCTCAGAAAGATTATACTCTAATACGATCTTGTACAATAGCTTATACTTATACTGATGAGTTTATGTTTAGACAGTTTTATTTTTAATTTGCCAAGTTGGTTTGCTCTGTTTACATCTACCTTACCTTTATTGGCGTCCATTACGAAGTGGCAGCACCTTCCTCTGTCAGAAAAAGATAATTTACATTAAACATTAGCTCATCGTGAGTTATGCTGACTAAGCCAGATAGCAACATGTAGAGTAAACGATCAGTGCTGACTGCATTTCACCAGCGGGCCATAAATACATTTATGTTCAAGAGATAAAAGTACATGCGATAATTTCATGTGAGGAGGTACAAACTGGGGCTTGTCGTCAGCTGGGATGACAGGTAGACCAGCTGAGCTAACTTCAACAGCAACACTGGTGTTGAGCAAGCGCAGGCCGATGACGCATTGACATGTTAATGGCAGCCGGGTTAGGATATGACAACCCAAGTTAGCATGTTTCCATGAGAAATATGTAAAACGGGTATTGATATCTTTGACAGTCATTGTGGACCACCGATAAAACGATATCACGTGAACTCCCACATTAAGAGCCGCTTTACAACGAGCAAATTCACACAACAACATATTATGGGCGGTACCAAAGATATGGCAGCAGCTAACCGGGCTAGCTAGCTAGCTAACTAGCGTCACACTACGAGCCAACGTGCTGTGAACAATGCTTAAGGTTAGCTCAGCAAGTGCGAAGATTAACCCGTTTCTGTCCAACGCAAACAAGTCTTTTATGATCAATTGTACTACCAAGTAGCCGAGGTAACAAATGCGATGCCATTTGACTAAGCAGATAAACCCGTATGTTCAGCGTTACACACGCTAGCCAGATGCTAGACGCATAGCCAAGCTAATATGAGCTAACTGTTAGCTACCGCTAGCTCGCGGGTTAATAAAAGCGTCAGAATAAATCTCTTGATGACAGTTCACCAGCAGCCTGTCATATCTGCCCGGTAAGTTATAACATCAATGCCTAATTGTTCAAATCAATGGCAAATGTTGGCGTTAGTGAAAGGTTTATGCTTACATGCTGTTTAATCGATCTTACCTCTAACTGAGTGGAATTCTAGCTGGTCGCCTCGCTCACGCGTCTTCGCTCCAAACCCCACGCGCGCGCGCAACACACGCGCTCCAGCATCCGTGATTCTCATTGGACAGCTGAGGGCATGGTGCTGCGTTCAAGTGATTCCTATTTCTAGTCACCCTCTTCTACAAATAAGCAAAACAAATGCATTTGAGAGCATTAGTGATATTTACAAAAACACAATCGAAGGACTTTCCGGTCGATCTGATGAAACATCATCTCTAAAGATGAAATAGTCAGAGCTTTCTCTCATAGGCCTATGTTACATTTATTTATCCTACAACCATTTATATCTTGTACACTATATTTTCTTTGCCTCCACTTTTTCATGGGTTTTTATTTGAACACTGTCCCATTTTGCTGTGCCCGTTGTTTTCACATTTGAAATTTCTTTTTACCACATTCATGTTTTTTGTTTGATGAGGTTTTAAAAGCACTTGAGCAGTGTTTCGGATCAAAACAACAGCCTTGTGTTATCAGAAGCATCATCTGAGAGAAAGGATAAGGAAATGAAAAATATTACTGATCACAATGACTAAATGTTTATTTATTTACATTACAATGTATACAATAGGCTACAATTTATATTCTCTTGATGAAATGAATCTGTCTTCATGTGGTAATCTAAAAGCAAGGTAACATGTTCCACTTTGTAAATAAGTAGAGATTGTACTTCGTAAGTTCCAACATAGCACCAGTGACATAATATAGTATACGTTCTGATGTGCACACGTGGGTCAACGTCTACACACATCCCAATGGCACAGTGGGCCGCACCTGAACACAGCATGAAGGTCTGTTGAGTTAACACCATGTAAGATTTACACAGACACTATATATTCCTGTGCAGGCCAGGTGATCTGGACAATCTAAATTGCCTGCAGCTTTCAATGAATTCAGTGTGTTTCATTCATCGATATTTTACAACGTGCAGACTTACGTTTGGAGCCAAGACCGGTTCACCAACAGTACGTTGAATAAACAGCAAGGCCCTCAAAGTCTCACTCTTTGGCAATATTGAAAGCACATTATGGATAAGGGTGACAATTGAAAGGGTGCAAGACATTACATTTCTAGGGGTCCTAATTGATGAGAGGAATCGCTGCAGGCCGCACATAAGCATGTTCTAAATTACGAAGAAACATCGCCATCATAAGCGAAGCCACAAACAGACTAGACCATAAACCACTCCACACACTATACTGTTCCTTAATTTTACCGTATTTACAATGTTGTGCTGAGGTTTGGGGGAATAACTACAAGAATTCATTACAGTCACTAATCATTCTACAAAAAAGAGCAATAAGGACAATTCATGAAGTAGGATATCAGGAACACTCTAAACACACTCTTTTTTAAAATCAAATCTATTCAAATTTACCAACATTGTAAATGATCAATCAGCAATATTAATGTACAAGGCTAAAAACAAGAAACTACCAGATAACATTCAAAGTCTGTTTCCATTACCATCTGAAGGGCCAATGCAGCTTTAAGACATTAAACATACGCACAACCAGGAAAAGTTTTTGTGTGTCAATTTGTGGCATGAAACCTTGGAACAGTCTGAGTGAGGAGTTAAAGCAATGTCCAAACATAAACCAATTTAAAAGAAGGTATAAAAATGTGCTGCTCACAGGGCTTGGGGTTGGGGGGAGGGGTGGTGTGGTGTTATACAGTATGTCTATGTATGTATAGATGTATGTATGTGTGTGTATATAGGGAAGAATAGTTGGGTATATGGGAGTGTATGTATAGGTGTGTATATGTGGTATATATATGTATTTATGTGGCTATGTATATATGTGGAGGGTGTATATATGTGTGTATATGGTGTATGTACTATGTATAAGTGGATTTTTGTATGTAAATATGTGTGTATGTATGTATGTACTGTATGCATGAATATATGTAGTCACATGTACGTGGGTATTTCGGTGCACTTCAGGATGAATAACTGATTTGGGTAATGGTAAAAGGTTTTTCTTCTTCCCACTCCTTTTCGGACTTGCAATACATGTTTTTTTTGGGGGGTGTGGGGTAAAATTTCTATTGTAAATTTTGTATTTCTTTTGTTCTGTATTGCACGTTCGGAACAAATATTCAAATCAAATCAAAATAAAATCAAGCGACTAAAGTTAACACATTATCTTCTAATAATTTCACCCTGAGTAAAATTTCCAAATGTATAATTTTAACTAACAAAACCAAAATGTCAGAAGGCCAGTGACCAGAGACGCAGCCGACACAGGGGTGTCCAGGTTTGTCACCGCAAACCAGCAAACAAAAGCACTGCAGGAAAAAGACGTTTTGCGACTTTATTCAGTAGGAGATAGTCGAGTGGAACAAAGGCAGAGGGAGCGGGGAACGACGTGCAACAAATGTCATTAACCAGTCGAAACCACCGTGAAAGATGGATGGTTTTAACTGCACACTTTAACCGACCATACAGTTTTAGTAGCTGCTGAAAAACTAATTAAAGAACACACAACATGTTTGATGTTTGAAAAAAATGATTGAGCTTCTTCAGTTGTTTTGTGTTGATACAAAACCTTGCATGTTCTTGTATTCATTACTCAGTTTTGCTCTGAGCTGTACAACGTGGTGCCGCTCCCATCGTTACACAATGCTATCTCCTGACGGGGTGTGACATGTATAGGTGTTTCTCAAGCTGTGTGATCACGGCACAGACACTCCTTTCAACAGGGACAATAAAAGGACATACCACAAATGTCATAAGTCAACAGGGAACATGCCGTTGACATGTCAGTCAGAGGTGTAGCTGAGGCATTGAGCGTTCATTTTTCAACCGTGAGCCGCTTGAGACAGCGTTTCCAGGAATTTGGCACCACAGTCAATGTCATGGACACCGAACAGGGCCGCGTTTCATTGACGGTCCACTCGAATGCTGCGAGATACAGGGATGAGATCCTCGCGGCCATCGTGGTGCCGTTCGTCTGCTGCCATCCTGTCGCTTTCCAGCAGGATGGTGGTCGTCCACATGTGGCTGTAGGGTCTGCAGGCAGTTTCTTGAAGCAGAAAACATCCCAGTCCTCCAATGGCCTCCGTGTTCCCCACACACGATACTGACTTGTGAATTTCTTACCATGGGTCTCCACTCTAACACTTCTTTGTGACAGTGGTTGAATTTTGTGCCTCATTGGTGACTATTTTGGGTTTTGCCGGAAATAAATCTTCAAAAATTCTACATGTTGTTTATAATTCTGCAGTAAGGTGTCAGTGGATACTGGTATCGTTCATTTTTTTTAGCATATCTTCTATCATTTTACATACAGTCATAGAATATTTCCCCTCCCACTGCAATATCACTTTTCTGAATTCTAAGTAGTAGGTGCCACATTTTGTGCAACATTTTAATAAATTCCTTCCATTGCCTTTTGCTTAAAAAATGACCCCTACCCCTTTTGTAATGGGTTCAAAGCCTGGAAATAGGTAGTCCGTCGATGTCGTGTGTGCCTCCCCAGATCATGTTTAGACCACAAGAGGGCTTCATACACCCATGCGTCACAACAAACACGGACCCTAGTATTGTCTCTACACTGACAGATACTGGCACAGTACATACAAAATGTACGAAAACATCAACAGGTGACATTTAAACCTAAGGTTATCTTTATGAGAAGTAAACATTTTTGCCTGAAGGTCTGCCAATCTTGGCTTAAGTGAGCGTGAACAACAGGAACAAATAAGATGTATATTTACTCTTATTTAGCGTATTTGATCCTTTACAAAAAATTCTGCGACCTGAACGTATGTAACTGTCTGTACAATGAAACTGAAACAAAAAAAAATTGAAAAGAGGCATCAACAAAGCGTAACAGCATGGTGGGTTAGTCACTCTGCCTTTGTGGCAGCAGGACGAGAGATGTTTTGTCAGATAACGTTAGTGCTTTTATCACATTCAAGCAATGACGTTGAGGGGAATTATAAATATGTTTGACAGAGGGGTCTTCAAAGTGAAGAGAAGTGGTATTAGCTTTGAGTCATTTTCTGTCAACATATACAATCAAACACATTTGCTTTTCTTCTCTTGTCATTAGCAATTACATCACGGATTTGAAGATCCATAGTCTTTTCACTTCTCATTTATTTAAAATTGAGGTTACAAATGTTTTGCGTTAAGTGCGGAAAAAAACACATGTCACAGGTCTAAATTCTAAAGTCATTTTTACTGTCCATTTTTTCCTATTGCACTGGTCCACCATGAAGTTTTGTTTTTATTCTTTGCGTTGCTTTTTTTTTTTATTCCGGAAATGAGCTGTTCAGTAACAAGGACACTAAAATCTGACGTTATTTCTGTTTGCTATCAACCACTGCAAAGTCTACACACTTGAGAGGAAGTGACAGCACCGGAGCCCCTCAGGGAAGGATGGTGGTGACCAGGCTTTGTGCCTGTCACTGTGTGACATTTACCAGCAGCGTCTGTGCTCACAGAGGAAATTAAATGTGATTGTGTAGCATTTGGGATGCACTTAGGATCTAGAAAAAAGGAGTACAGTAATCACTATTTTTGGAAGTGTGATTGTGGTGCTATTTGAAATGGAAACAGTGGCCTTACGTGCTGCGGAGGATCTCGAGCCCTATCACCTTGTTGTTATGTGGGTGATTTTCCACATTAAAGTCAGACAGCAAAAATGACTTCAGATTTAGTCATCTAAAGGCCTTTGTTGGTTTACCACCCTCCCCACCATGCTGTATTGATAAGACAATAGTAACACCTGCAGCTCATGTCTTCAGCTGTACTTTACAGCCCATCACAAAGTCCCCAACTCCCAGATTACACCCCTCACAGTCTTTTGTGCCCAGCTCCCGAGTGGGCATTAACACACACCTGGCTTTTCAGATCTTATGTACACTTTGTGCATGTCTTGTCTTGTCAAGTGGTGCCCAGCTGTGTGTACGACCGAGTGCGTGCATACATTTAATTGTGTGAGCGGTTCTAAGGTTTGCTTTGCACATACAGACGGTGCAAGATAAACTCTTATCACAGTCCGGTTGATGCTTTCAGGGTAGAAAGCAGCCAAAATGTGAAGCACTGTATCTAAAAATTCAAGAAGCGCCGCTGAATGGATGTACATACTTAAATAGTGGATATCAGCAGTTCAGGTGCTCCTCATAGATCACGGTTTGTCTTGAATAGCAGATTGTCTTGGCTTGGAGGAATCACAGATCAGAGTTCACCACTTCTGTGACTCCTCTGCCTTAGTGATGTAACAACAGGCACAGCCCGAAGGCAAATCTGCCTTCTCTCTGACCCAAACATGTATCGGCCAAATGCATGTTATCTGTCACAAACAGACCGTCTGTCTGCTGACCCTTTTCTCTTTGTCTTTATCTCATCTATTTCTCTCATTTTCTCTTTTATGACTAAGTAACTAAGCTGCAGTACAGAGCATAAAGTTGACGTACTGCATGTTGTTCACTTAGTAAAGTCTTTATTTCCTCTCTAATACTTTAATCTTACTCTCCGTCTTCACAATTGGATGCTAATTTAGAATGTCATAAGTAGTAACAGAAAATGTATTGGTTTGAATATTTATGTGTCCCCATTTGCTCCTCTGGTTCGGCCCCACAGAGCAAAACACTACAGAGCTTAAAATCGTCAACAGATGTCAATATGTTTGAAATTTCTTTTGTTAGTTGTGTAACCGGTGACACAATGAAAGTTTCCTCTGTGCCTTCTACAAAATGCTTGCTATTATCAGCTCCAGCCCCGTGATCATGAATAGAAATATGTGGATTAAACAAAGTAACGGCTAACCTTTGAATGTAGTTGTCATGACATTTTCATATATTGATCAGTCAGTTCATGGACATTGATTGGAGAAATGGGAAAACGTATGGTGCAGACAGATGTGTGGAACAAAACCTAATCCATATTTTTTCAGTAGGAATGAATTATTCCTACATATGGAGTAAAACTACCCTGGTCTAAAGAATTCTTATCAATGCCTCATTGTTCTCTGTCTCTCTTTTTATGTTATTGTTTCCTTGTTTTTGTCACTTGAGCAAAGACATGCACACACACACACACACACACACACACAAAAACTTGAAATCCTTCTGAAAGCGGATGTCATGATACCACTTGTCTTTTTCCGTTGATTGGACACGTAGCAGCAGCGTACAAGCTGGCTCACCTCATCCCACAGGGTATTGGTTTTGTGAATGAAGTGGCCAAACTCTCAGATGGCTGTATTGATATGTTCGGGAGCACAGGGCCGTTGTCTATGAGCTGTCCTGCTCCTGCATCCTCTACCGTCCATTAAGCCCCTCTCCTCCTAACGCATGGGTAATGGTCTATCTGTACGCCGTAATCAGACAGACACACACATACACTGTGAAAAGCCATCAAAATACGACACACACAACACGAGCACACACAGACCCATTGACACAGCTGCAGTCATTATTCACAGGAGGTGGTCTTGGGTGGGGTGGGGGAGTTAGGGATGAAAAATGGCAAGCGGAACCACTATATCTCCTCTGAGGTGGCTCCGTCAGAAGGCCCTGCATGCGTAACAAATTTAACAGAGACATCGATCCAACTTATGGCGGCCTGACTTCTCTGCTCGCGCTTTACAAGATTTTAGTGCAATTTACTTTCATCTGCACCAATAAGCAATTTCAGTCATGACATCTTGTTTGTTTGTTTGTTCCTCTTTGTCGTCCTCTGCGTTCTCTGTCACTTTTATTCTGCGACGACAGCTAAACCTTTTAGCCGTAAAGGCAACAACAACCCAACACCTATCACGCACCCAGACACACACGGTGGCAAATCTTGTGTGTTGATGAACAGTGGCTGTTTTTTTTTTTTTTACCCCCTGTAATTTAAGCATCAAAAAATGACACATATCTGGATTTGTTCACATTCTGACAGTTAAGGGTTTTCTTTGAAGGACACACTAGCATTCATGCTGCGCTATTGCTATAATTAATGATGGGATTATTAGTTAATGCTAGTAGATTACTGGTTCATTTTGGGTGCTGACAAAAATATGTTGGGTATATCAGGTTTTATTTTGTGGGAGTTGTACATCGCTATGCTTCTCTGTCCTAAAGTTTATCCAATTCAGATGTACAAAACCCCCACGAGTTTTACTTTCACCTTGGACTGCACTCAGTATGAATCATCTGCTGCAGATTTTGAAGAGGAAGGGGTGGATGATTTTTTTGTGAGCCTGTGTCACAGACTTCATCCATGGTCAATTACACAGTCCGCAGAAGACGTATTGCTAAAGGTTGCAAAGAAGACGTCCTCTATTGAAGCAGTAAGTGCTAATTAAGCCTGATCCTGACAATCACTCTGCACACAGACAGCAGTGATTTTGGAGAGGACACTTCCACTCAAAAACACCAAATTACTATATATCGTATTGAAACCTTTTGGCATATGAATTAATGAGTGTGTTAAGAGCTTAGCATGCGAAAAATATTTGGTTGAGTGGTTACAAAACAGGCAGACAGTGAAAGTTATTGAGGTTATTATAACTAGGGTAGTGTGGATTGACCTATTGTTTTGTGCGAGTGTTGTAAAGAAATCATACCTTTATAATCAAGCTTATTACAGAATTCATCCGATACTTAGAATAGACTTAGTAAATACAAGAACAAAAAAAAAAAGAAGCAAAACTTGTTGGTGTGTGACCTACTTTGTGAAACAGGATGCGTCCACGGCGACATGGATAACG